>OY754338.1:24355735-24785735 GCA_963573305.1 Pyrrhosoma nymphula
TCTTTATACTTATAAATCACGGAAAAAAACAAGGGAAGATGTCATTCAATTTCCTTAGAAATAAAATTTATTTAGCTCCAAGATAACTAACATGAATTTTGTAGTTATCAACAAAATACGCCGGACAAATTTAAAATTGAATATATCAAGCAGTTTGAAAAAGAATTAAGAGCTAGGAAACTGAATACCTCCCTCAAAGAAAATAAATTTAAATTACAATAACCAGGACAGATTCTTATTAAAGTATTGAGATATTTTTGTTCACTTGACGGGAATGTAAATAAAAAAGGTGGGAGTTTTTTAAGGAGCAAAATAAGGTAGTTAGGAAAGTTATTTATGAAGGAAAGTAGGAAAGTTATTTATGAAGAAGTGGTTGTGAATGACTGTTATTATTTCAAAATGCTCAGAGCTAGGAATCATTCTAGAGAATGAATTTTAAACATAAGATGAAGAATTGCTTTTCAAAAATCATAAAGTCACTCAAGGGACCCCCGGAAGGTGATGTGAAATGAAACAGTGTTTTATGTCAGCACTCAGTGATGAGATTGATCCAGTTCTTATCTTATGCTCTTATCAAACTCGTCACATTGGATTATGAATACACTGCTTTCGAAGACTTCTTAACAATTTTCCTTCAGTGAGAGAAAGACGAGAAAGAGCATTGATGCGATACATTTCTAGGATTATGATTGCAGAGTATGAAAAGTAAAAAGATTTAGGACATTTGGTAACGCAGAAATACAGATAAGTGACGCCACCCTCAAATTTTATCAAGTTATTATACCATGCTTCTATATTTAACCCAATCATCTTAGCGAACAGTTGGAATACCCTGTATTTATAAAATATAGTAGTCTCTTGTATTTTATGGCCTTTACACTTGAAAAGTTGTCCGAAAATGTATTTTTTGGGGGAAAGAATAAACAAAATGAATCTAGCAAATAGATGGATGGGGATGGGAATCGGATTACTTGTTTTTGGTGATAAGCTGTCACTGAACAGAGTGGAGCGGTGTGGTAAAACCCTGAAATCCCCCGAATCCCCACAACTATAATCGGATTTTTTTCGTCTGAACAAAGGGAAAGTTTACGAAGACTCGTGAAGATCGGGAAAAAAACGTAAATACGCAATTCAGAATCAGGGAAAAAGTTAATCCGTCGCAGTTGAGCTTTCGAACCGAATATTCGACGGCAAAGAAATTTATTATATTGATTTATTTTAAAAATTACGCACGCAACCAAGATCCGTGGAGAGGCTGAATTGCTTGAGACTTCAAAAAGAAAGTTGTTCATAAGGAACGGACAAACAGTGCGAATTATTTAAGCTACTTACACTGAAAAAAGAAATTTGAACTAGGACCCCTAAATAATTGCAGTAGAAAAATGAGGTTTGCCTGATTTTTCTAAAATGGAGTACCACAAAGAGATTCCTGAAAGTATCAACTGCCGACATTTATTACTATATTTATACATTTAATGAATGTCACAGACGTAAAATTGGGGATAAGGAAATTTCAGTTAGGCCAAAAGGTGCTAACCGTTACATAAGGATTCACCAAGTATTTTTCGGATTCACAATAGTAAGAGGCAATAAGTCAATCAGTGTAACATATGACTGGCTATAGGATTTATTTATGAACTTTAGACGTATTTATAATTATCTCATTGATAAACGGGATTTATAGATTTACCAATGCACGCACCAGAGGGATGCCATGCAAATTCATATTTTCAGATGGTTTATGAAGCATTAAAGAATAATATAGAAACTCTCTGGGAAAAATACTGGTATTATTTCATTTCCATTAAAAAAACTTATTAGAATATTAGTTAACTTAATCCATAATCCGAGGACATAAGGGAGCATCAGATATTTGCTATGTACTTCGAGGAATGTTTGATACCTGACTGAAGCAGCAAAATGAAGTAAAGGTTTGTAAGAAAATTTATTTAATTTAATAAAAATTAAGAAAAAAATTAAATGCGCGAATCGAAGCATACATTTGTTTGAAGTAATGATACTAAAATGTCATTTAATTCGTGCAGCCAATTTAAAAGCATTATTAATTTTATGATGTAAAAAACAAGAGTTAAATATCAATTAGTGCTTGAAAATTCAAGATACATGCACTGGGAAGCAGAAGGCTTTTTACCTTCTGCTTCTCTGCAGAAGATAAAAAGCATTCAATTTTGGGGTAGGAAAATGCAGATAAGACAACAGGAAATTGCTTCCATGCTACTCATGAGAAGTTTTCAAAATACATCTCCTTCAAAGGAGGAAATTTCGTAGGCAATATACGAAACGAGCCATGGAAATTAAAAGCAAGGAGCAAGCAAGAAACATTTTAATTTATTCCGTTCAAAGACGGGAAGTACAACAGAGCAGCTAAATACAGGGATGAAGGTACTCAAATATCTTGGGACATCTTGACTGTTCGGAGTGGTTCCAATTCTATGGCGTGTTACGAAAGCACGATTTTGAAAATAAGCCGGCATGAAATACAGGCTCCGTGGAGTAGTCATATTCAGATTAACGTTATTAAGAGATAGTTCAATTTAATATTATACCAAATATAACACATACCATTCGAAGAAAACGTTTATTATGGCTGGCGAATTTTCCACGGCAAGTTGAAATGGAGAAAAGAAACGGCGAGGAAAAACAGGAGAATAAAACATAGTGGAAAAAGAAACCAAAACAAATGAGCATATTGTGCAATGATACTTGTGAATTACAAGAATTGTTGGCAATTTTGGGTAGTCGACTGACAACAGAGTCCATGTGAAGCGCTAAGAAGATGTGGGTTGGTTGTCAATGGAAGGGATTATCTGGATAGTGGATGGAGGGTGTAGTTATCTCAATGAGTGGTGCCAAGGGATCAGCTGTTAAACGCCCAGAAAGAAAAATATTGGGCATTTATATAACACCCAAGAAAGGATCGCTTTTCCAAAGAAAAATCTCTGCCACTGACGGGATGCCGCCCAAGTCGCGCCCTCACGCGCCAACATTCAAGTACCTTACCGGGGCCAAATGGATGCTGATACGGCAAACGCATTATCTTGAGTATCTTTAATGTATCTTGAGGGCACTTTTCGCATTGTAATTTTCTTACGTAAAACATATATTTTACGTAAAACATATATTTTACGTAAAACAGACCTTCGAGATCTTCCAATCCTATGCTCTGATTATTTCGATCGTATGTGTTTAACCAAGCACCTTGAGGGAAAATTTTATGGGGTACATTTTTTTGAAGCAGCCTCTAATTGAGTTCAGACTGTTTCTTCAATTAAACAGTAAGTCAATTGTCTTCATTCTTGCTTATTTCAATGGCCTCCCGTATAAGACCGTATAAGGAAATATCTTCTTTCTTCGGAAATTAGCTTAGCTTCTTCAAAATTGATGTTGTGGGTAGGGCCCGTCCATGTGTGCTCTGCTATGGCAGAGAGTCGTATTTGCCTGATCTTAGTTGCCCTTTGATGCTCCATTAGAAGGCACTTCAGGGATCTGGAGGTCTGCCCAATGTAGCTACTCCCACAGCTGCAAGTGACTTCGTACACTCCGCTCTTCGACTGCATAGGTACACGGCCTTTTACTCTGACGAGAAGGCTTCTGGTCTTGGAGACGCAATTGAACCTTGTAACTACATTGCGTTTGCTGAGAGCTCGTGAAATCCTCTCTGCGGTTCCCGCAACATAGGGGATCATGGCGAACGCGGCCGATTTCGGTCTCTCCTCCGGTGATTGGTCGTCGGTCCTTGCTAGGGCCATGTTTATTTTTCTACGCAAGGAATTTATAAGTGACCCTTTCAAGTGCTTGATTGTTCGAGACGTTCAAACCCAGAAGCTCTATTATCCTTTATTTATTACGCACCAGCCGTGTTTTTCACGTTTAAGAGGGCACAGCAAACCGCTGCTTCACATATCAAAAGATAGGCCACAGGTTGATGGAATCAGAATGTCGTCTCTCTGAGAGAGAAAAACGGATTCCGTTCTACAAGGCCAATTCTTACCTGAATCCGTAAGATGCTCCAATTTTGGGGGCTGGGGGTGGTATGACAGGACCAATATTCGCGGCATTTGATTTGAAATGGGAAACCTTGGACCTGAAATACCTGGAAAATTGTCGAGAAAATGTCGACTTCTTGTTTTGTTTAAAAACGTTAATTTTTGTGGGGTATCAAAGTTCTCTGAATTTAACTCGCTGTAATAAATGGGAAAACAAATTACGTATCAATGGAATCGTGTGCTAAAATTCCACTATCATCGGACAGCAGGGTTGATTCTCTTTTGTGTTAAAGAATTCCTGCTCGTAATTTATTGGAGGAAATAGGCATGAAAGCAATGTTTGATGCTTCAGAAATTAAACTTTGTTCTAGTTACGAGGGTCTTAACTTAGAAATAATGTGTATCAAGCTCCCAAACAGTTATCGCTTTAGCGTTTGTAACATTTTTTCAATTGCTATAATTAATTCTGGCTTGAGTTTCATCACTGATCTAGGAATGTGAATCGTACTGAGAATCAGAATTGTAGCGCCTAAGGAATTCTTTTTGTTTTCTGAAGGTGCAATTTTTACTGGTGCCAGAATACTTTCCTTTAGGCGCGGAGAAAAGTGCAATGGTGTGTGAGTGATTGATGAAAATGCTTTCGCTTTAATCGCTGAAGGAAATAGCTTACGCTTCAACTCACGACTCGTTAGCTCATCTCCCTTACCGCCTAGCGTTGTCGGAGCTTCGGGCTATTCGAGTAATTATTACCAACCCCGGAAGGAAGGAATAAACCAGTCGTTAAAATCCTCTTGGTAAAAGACTGGTTTTTAAATGCACGAGGGTTTTGTGAATGAAATCATTTAATAATAAACGACCGGACTGCTTAGCCGCAACCTTCCCGTCAGCCTCTGTGGCCGAGGAGTTGGGTCCGTACCTGCTGATTAAGTGGTCACGGGTTCGAGTGCCCCCCTGGGTGGATTATCTCAATCTAGGGTATGAGTGTAATGTGTGTAAACGTGATGTACAACGAGAAAGTTACGTACCAAAGTGAAAAGTGTGCAACTTGATGCGTAACGAGTTCAATGTAAGAAATTACTTTACGTATAGTGATTACGTCGCTCAAATCCTCGCATCGCTCCATCTTATTATTACCTTCCGACCGAAGTGCTTACGGTCGACAGTACATGCAATTGGGTACGTTGCCATTTTATTTCAAAAGGATAGTATCTTTAAGGTAGTTTGAGCGACATGGTTCCCTAATCATAATGGAGACTATATTCGAAATTTATGTTTAGATTTCAGCGTCAATAGCGTTGTGATTTCAGCGTAATATTTTTATATCATTGGAAAGATGGGAGTTCTATCTTTAAAATGAAGTAAATTTATCAAATTATAGGTGAATTGATATTTCGCTCAAACTACCTTAAAAGCCTTCTCTCGAATAACGGACTTCCTCAGAGGTACGTAAGATGTGTGATTTCAGACGTATCATAATTGAAGTTATTAGAGCCGTTAAAAGTTTATATTACACAGAGTAAAAAATGACACTAAACATAAGACTGCGAAAGGCTATCGCTTTAAGTCGGTGTGGTGGCTGAAGTGCTTTCTTCTCGCCTCGGGGGCCTGGGATCGTGTCCTGGCGTGGTGAGGGAAATTTTTGGGATTGTTTCCGCATTGTGACCTCGAACGGTGGATTGAGATTTTAAAAAAGTGTGATTGAAAGAGTGAGTGGCTTTCATGCTGGCACCCTCATTTCCACAGAAATGATTTTAGGAACTGCCAAACGAAACGGATCCCGCCGAGTGGGGCCGGCTAAATCTCCATGGTTTGTGAGCGTGAACTTATCTTTACGATTTTAATTTATTAAAATGCACATAATTTGGTGTGTACCGATGTATAGTATCAATTATTATCGTTATTTATTGCAAATTCCTGTCTCTTTTAAAAAAGTAAAGCCGTTGAGTGATTGCTAAGCTGAGGACATTTAGGCACTAAAAATTTCAAAATAGGCAGCCTAAATAGGCACTAAAAATTTCAAAATATGCACTTAAAATAGGCGCTTAAAATATTATATAATCGAAGATATGATAACAAAAATTAAAGAAACCGATAAATCGATGAAAGTTCAATAGTTAACTTTGGCCCCAAAGAGTTGGTCGATACCAGTAACAGCTGTCAATATTCTAGAAGCACCTCTAGTGGAATAACGGATTCATTAAGATGAAATTTGAAGGATCCAAGAATTGAATACACGGCATCTCTCACAATTTAAAAGAACACGAAGTCACTATAGCTTCGAGAGAACCATACGAGCTTCGGCTTGGAAACTTTAGGCTTGGGAACCTAGGATAATCTGCCAAACCTTTGGCTTTGGAACCAGACAGATACCCACACAAGGATTTGGAACCTTGTCGAAGAAACCAAATTGCAGGCTTGGGATCCTCAACCAAGAAACCCACCCGTGTCTGGTATTGCACGGCAATTGGGCGCGACCCATACGGCGATGGGGTTACGGGTTTAAATGCCTGAACTGGTAGTGACAATGTCACCATAGACCAACGCAATATACTAAAAATGTCTACATAAAACAAACAGGACGACAAACAACAGAATGCATTTGGCGCTACCATAGCAACGTTCTCAACGTTGTTCATATTTTTAGGGCCGTATGTGCTCGCGATGAAAAACCAAGTCTACTTTTTTAAGAGATTTGAAACATGCTCTTTCAAATGAAAATGATTCAAAAGAGTATCCAGAAGGTCTTTCTTTTGTAAGAGCAGGCAGAAAATAACCTATTTTTATCGTTTTTACAAATGTCATACTCAACGTTGTCCCTATTTTTAGGTCCTTATATGCCCGCGATGAAAAACCAGATATACTTTCTAGAGGGTTGCAATCATTCTCTTTATAATGAAAATGATCCAAAAGAAATTCCAATGGGTATTTTCTTGTAAAAGCGGGGAGAAAAAACCCTATATTTGGCCTTTTTTCAAAAAGTGTCACATTTTGACTCGATTTTTAAAATAATGATAATCACTAGGAAGATGAAATATAATATTCATAAACCATGTATTGATATGTTATCATGCTCAAAGTTTCACGTGGATTCTACCTTTACTTCCTGAAATATAAAAAGCCAAATATTAATTTTTTTTGATCCGCAATTTTTCGGGCCAGTTTCGCCCGGAATTTTCTACAAGGAGGTCGCTTTTACAGTTATTTTTATTATGTTGTTTAATAGAGCTCAAATCTTTGTACAAGATAGCCAATTTTTGTTTCTCTTATCAAAATATCTCCTGAGATACTATGCCTCAAAGTTACCGAAATCTCACAATCATACTGAAGAAGGCTGCGGCACGGGGTCAAACAAATTACTATATATCAGCAAGTATACCATCGGCGTTCGTAAAACTTCACAAATGTTTATTGAGGATATGTGTAAATGTCCATACAAAATTTCATTGAAATTATTGATGGTCGAGCGGGGACCACCAGACCACTTGCATGGAATGACCCCTTTAAGTGGGTGAAAAAGACGTTTGAACTGATGTATCAGAGGCGCACATTATTCCTGTCACATACCACACGTATTTAAATATTTTTATCTGCAGAGTATAATGCAGTATTTAGCCAAGGCAGATCAACTTCAGGCATACTGCCTGAAGTTGATCTGCCTTAAAACTCAGCAATACTGAGTGGTACCTTCAAAAACAAATTTTTGTCAATTGAAACCATCGCATGTACTGATCAGATAAAATTACCATAGTTTTTTTTCTACTCTTTATATAATAATACATTGGATAATTTTTCTTTATGCATGTTTAATAACATTATTTCAACCTTGATAGGTTAAATAAGGAACTGAAATAACAGAAAAGCTCTGCACTAAAGAGAAGTTTGGCGACGTTGAAAAGAATATTTCTTTTTTAGGCCCTTAAATAGGCGATATCAGCAGAAAAAGGCATAAACAGGTAAATTAGGCATTTTTAGGCGGTAACAAATCGCTTTAATTTCACCATAAATGATCCAAAATGAACTTATAACTACATAAAATTGGTTTCTTGAGTAAAAGAAAAAATAGGCATTTTAGGCAATGTCCTCTTAGTGATTACTGTCGAAAGAAACTTTGGGCGGAGTTGAATAGTTTCTTTAAAGTTAAAATGGAAATTGTACGATTGGAAAAAGTCACATTTAATTACACTTAGTACCTATATTGAACTCTGTTCTCTCGCATAAATGTTCTTTATGAAAATATTTTCACCAGCAAACATGTAGTTTTCTATTTGGTTGTACGCTCTGCTTTCACAGTCGCCTACCATTTTCTTCCCTCTCCATAACTTTCTTCCTCTTCTCAGTTTCCCAGCTTGAATTCATTGGAGCGAAAGAGCACATATATACTATTTCATTCAATTAAAATAAGCTTTAGCTGAAGACTGAGGTTTTAAAAGATTTTGGCAAAGAGAAAGTTTATAAAATGTCTTTCAAGTAAATGGGGAAGTGGTGTTACAAGAGAGAGCAGGGCTTATAATAATTATACTACTTCGAAATATTTCCCGGTGACTGATCATTTAAAGAGTAAGCGTTTGCTAAGGAAGAAGTTATCACAGAGAATGGAGTGGAGGAGGAAAACATTCTCAAGGAGGACGATTGAAGGGCTGAAAATTATATTCTTTGAATCGAGCGACTAATTAATGAATTATTGATATCTTTATTGAAATTTCATCTTGTAAGTGCCTCGGGGTCAAAGTTTGTCTGATTGAGTACCAGAAACCTCTGACCCTGCGATTGGCATGCTCCAATACATCTTTGTCGCCATCATTAAACATGATGTTGATAGTTTTTTTACCTTTATCTCTTGTATAATCACATTCTTCCTCTCAGCCTGATAGGAATTTTCGATGCGGTATCCCATGAACAACCATCAATGTAATCAGGACATTTTTAAAAATAAAACAAGAATTATTCTCTCGAAGGTCAAGTATGTTTTAGAAATATGTTTTGTCAACTTTTATTTGGACATGTCAATTGTCAAAAACTTTCTTTCAAGGAAGTTTTTAACAGTGTTTACTGTGCAACATTAAATTCCCACCGACTTCCTCTCTGATTGTGAGCCACATTAATTTGTGCATAATAGCATTAAAAAGGTTTCTGCCTATTTTCCCGAATCTACTTTCCATAAGGAAATTCTCTCAACGGACCTTTTTCCCGACATACCTTTTTCCTGATTCAATCTACCCGAATCAGCTTTTTTCGAAAGAGGTTTTAAAAAATTAATATTAAATTGAAATTGGACTGCGTTTGACTTCTCGGGAATTTGCCCAAGCAATACGAAGGTCCGAGTACCCTAACCAGTTTCCAGAGATATTAGCATCACGCGTTCAAAGGCTTACCATGGTCATAGATGAAGATAAAATAGGGGATGTTATTAATATTATGGGTCCATAAACCCAAAGCACACAGCAAATTTGCAGTTTGACAGATCTGGGAGAAAGCATTTAGGTCGCGATATATTCATCATTTAATATGCTTAAGAGTGTGAAGTAAGGAGGTGAAACTAGTAGGCGGTGGATGAAATGCAGAAAAGATAATGGGATTTAAAGATAGTAGTGCTGAGTATGCGAAAGAGGCAAACATGCGAAAATGGTTTAAGTGACTCACACATGCTCCGCTTTCACTCTTATCGAGTTGCTCCTCACCTCCTTGATGCCGTTGTTCTCGAGGTCACTGGAAGTAGAGAAAGAGAGAAATTAAAAGAGATGTTTGAAATGAAACTCTTTAAAGAATTTCCTCTGCTAATTGAAACAACAATTCAGTATGCTGCCAACCTAAGGCCGAACTAAAATTATTTGTCCAAAGAGCTCACAGAAAATCTTTTTTCAGATGCAAAACCTGGCGTCATCTTTGGTGTCCTGACAATTGAATGGCAGACCCGCGGATAGAACTATCTAACACTCTAACCAATCTGCCCCTGGCGCTGGCTAAACTCACCTTTTTTCCTTTTTATAAAACTATTTACTTCATTGATCTATACTCTTTAACTAGATCTATTATTTACAAAACTATCTATTTTCCGAAATTGAATCTCTTTTAAACTCTTCGTATCACTTTCTTCGTTTCACACCGTCTGATCTTTCTAATCCTTATTCCTTACCCATTTGTACCTCCTTTCTTCTAACTAATATCTCCTAAATTCTCCTCCCTATCTGCTTGTAGAGTATTTGAGCACCTTTCAGTTAGTTCACCACCCAATAGTGGGATGGCTTAGTACTCTGCGCAGCAGCCCAGCAATCAAAAGGTTCGTGGCACGATTTCTGTCCAAGATTGATATTTTTTCAAGGAAATTTCTACGTCAGTGATCCATTGTGAGTCGTGGTAAAACAAATATTATAGAAATGAAAGAGTTTCGTGTATACTTTCATTTGGAAGCCCACGAATGTGAAGAACCCGGTGATGCGTAAAACTTATTCGATGCGATATCATACATCCAAAGAAATAGCAAACTTTTCGATGAGATATCAGTCGTGCGAATTTAAACATCACATATAGCCAAAACGATTCGATTGAAGTCGATAAAAAGCGGTATAAAAGAGAAATAGACTTAGATTATATAATAGTATTAGAGATTCAAAGTTAATGATCAGAAATGAAACCGAATCGCACCCCTCCAAATGCATTTAAAAGGACTGAATATATCCAAACCATATTATACATTAATTCTACCTTTCTCTTCCCTTCTCCATAACACTACGATTTCACCATCTTATGGGCAATTTTGTTGATGGTATGATTTCCACTCATCCTTCCCCATCCTCTCACTATTCCCCGCGCACTACTATTTTTATTGATTGATTGATTAAATTCGACAGTCTCTGGCGTTACATGGTGGAACAGCGTTTAAGTACTTAAATAAAACTGCAGTAATTGTACTGTCCACTTAAATTTTAATGTAAATAGTACAATACGGGTGTTTAGACGTTCCTTAGGGCGTCATCATCAGGTCTACTGGTAGACCTGATGATGAAGCCATAAGGAACGTCGAAACACGTTTAGTGTACTATTTACATTAAAATGTAAGTGGGCAGTACAATTATTGCAGTTTTATTTAAGATTGATTGATTATTTAGGGAGGCCACCAACCAACATAGCCATCTACACCATTGAGGACGAGTAAATTGCTTGACTAAGTAAGGATTATGTGAAGAATGGAGAAAGGGTGGAGAGAAACCCAGGTCCACAGCTTCGCGTCCCATCCTACGTACGATCTTGAAGTGCTCTCCCCATGAAACCCAAGTTGTGATTGGGTTTCTATTGAATAATCTCCATCACTGCCGGGTTTCGAACTCGGACCCTCCCGATGGGAAGCCAATAATCTAGCCGACCCACTAATCCGACCTCTTCTAACAACTTTTGCTTAATCGGAATAAATGAGTGTAATCATACAAAAATATGAATATACAGGCATATTCAAATATATTATAGGACTCTTATCTCTTTGTTCGATTTTATGTAATTGGTAATAGCTTCCACCATATTTCATCAGTTACAATAATCTTCAATAAAGGTTCAAGAATTGATTTTCAATTTCCAAGCATTATTCGCAACCGCAATACTAACTTTGAAACAGCAACGCACTAAGCTCAATCATCTTCAGGGCTACAATAGTGACAAAAAGTAAGCTTAATTAGCATTTAGGTAAAGATGAGCTTCCGTCACGCCAGTGAATAATTTTGCGAAAATTAATCCCGTATATTGTGAAAATAACAATGATTCCATGCGTTAGAGTAAAGAATGCGCATTTGTAAAATGTAAGAAACATACCCGTGTGACCAGTGTGTTTGAAAATTGAGGTTGGAAATGACCAATTCAGCAATATTTTTCGTAAGATTCCATCGCCATATTAGATGGTGTTACAAACAGCCAGTAGAGGCATAGTTTCACTTCTAAAATATGTCCTTACCCCTCCTCCCCAACAATTTTGCGGGCCTGTGGAGTGAAAAAGGGGCGCTGGGGTTGGACGGTACGCGGCCCTCGAAATGGCCATTTCCACTACCTAGTGAAAATGGAAATTCTGCGAAACCATGACTGAGAGTTATGTCTTTATGTTTCTATGAGGTGCAATTGATTTAAGTTTCGTTATTAGACACTCCTCTATCCAGATGTATTTCATAGGTATGTTCATTTGTTGACCACATTTAAAGCTTCAATGTAATTTTTTTTGTTTATTACCATGTTTAATTACTAAAATATTATTACAGTTACCATAACAAATGTTTGCATATTCTGTAATCTCAATCTAATTTGTTCACCTCCAAGTACTGTAATATAGTTTTTAAAACTATTTAGAGTAAAAATAATCGTTAATTTATCTTACACTATGTTAATGTTGTAGCCCTGAAGGTGAAAATATAAGTTTTAGAAGCGTTGGCAAGAGGTACGCATGCGATCTGATTTATTGATGACCAAGCCTCTACAAATATCTTTTTATTATTTTAAGTAATTAAATAAACATGACATGAGAAATGAAGAAGGAATTTCTCCTTATAAATTGGAAATACATTAAAATTTGATTTAATGGCAATCTTTGCTACTTATTACGAATATTCTTTCTAATTTATTTTTGCAAAATAAATTGAATCCACAAGGGATAAAATTTGTTCCTCCATCATTTCCTCAAAAAAACTGTGAGTTGTATAAAGAAGTTTCAATTGTATGCTAATCTTTGTATATAATGAAAGTTTTGATTTAGATTAAGATATTTTCAGCGCTACATAACTTCACATAAAATTCAACGGTTTGGCATAATTGGCAAGAAAAATACCTCATAATTCTAACCATGCCGAAAATATCAGCCCGTTACCGTACTTATTTTTGAGATATTTTCCAAAAAATACTAGCTGTTTTCCATGGAATATAGTACGGCTGTGCGCTTCAAAGAGGCTCTATAAAAATGGGGACTTTCTGATTCATAGATCGCGTCAGAAATTTAAAGCTGTGTAGTTAATGCAATTTTGAAACTTAATAAAAGGTAACACTTTGTATTTTGTGTAGTCTCCTCTTGAAAATGACGTGAAAACGTCGAAACTGGTTGAGGTGCATTAAACGTAGTGTGGAACATACAGAGTGTTATCTCTTATTAATACGAACTTCCACCAAATAAACCCATCAACGATTGATCTAATTTTTCAACTACTAAAAAAAATAAATTGAATACTTTCTGAGATAATTTTTACAATATCGCAAAAGACCTTCTGTAACGAAGGCGTTATCCGCGTTCGGCGTGAACAATCGAGTCAAGTTATAAAAAATATTGTGTTAACTACTAATAATTTCTGTCATATAAAACAAACCTCTTGTGCCATTTATGTTACAATATTTACTTCGTGCTCATTAATGCAGTTTGCATTAAAATATTAAATTCGAATATGGTCTCTATTATTACTTGATAAACATCTCGCTCCAACTACCTCTAAAGCCCGTTTTACTCGGGGCACGTAATTGCACAATCTGATGTACGTACGAACGTGCATTTCAAATTGCATCGTGTAAAGCCGTGAATTGCTAGAACGCATGCGCGAATGCATGAACGCGAGATGGAAAAATAGCCCCTGCTCTAATTCGAAAATGATTGCACGCCCTATTGAGAAAAAAATGCAGTTTGAAGTTGTGCAATTTCGTGCCCCATGTAAAACGGCCTTAATACCTTTTATGCACGCACGCAGGGGTCAATTCCGCAATGCCATTACCGAATTTCACTATCGAGGAATTAATGTGAGAAATGTCATTACCGAGTAATTTTGATGTTTATAACGGAGCAGTATGGGACGTTGACCAACATGGCCTTGATATAGTTGTTTCCTGTTTGTACTACTCAATGGTCAGGATAAGTAACGTAAATTTTGTTTATGCGAATGCCATATACCAAATGCTTTTATTTCTTTAATAAATTTATTTTGTTCACAATGCACCTGATACAAAAGCATCTGTGCAAGCTGAAGTGCCTCAATTTATGCTTTTACTCAGAAATAACATTTGAAACAGCTTGTCCAAAATCTTATGCTTAATCACTAGAAAATATGCTCTAATAGAATATTTGGTCACATCAACTGGGAAAGTTACGAAATGACCTCATCAGAGTTCGTCACGTCCATAGAAAGCAGAAGGAATGATGCAAGATGGAATGCATTATACACTGGAAGGCTACACAGGGCTGAATCAAGAATATGCAGCAAATTTAGGAAAAACATCAGGGATGGAGCGGGTGAAAAATTGATTCAGTACAAAGAAGATGCCCTTGATGAAAAGCAACTGAGAACAAATCAAATATAAGTCAATTATTGAATTAATTAGTGTGACATTTCATGTAAAAATGGTTGCGACCTTTAGAAAGCTACACCTAAATATTGCGATCAGTCTTCAGGGTGTGTTGCAGGGGGTGTTAGGTCGCCAGCCCTGCTGAGGAGAAGTAAGCTAGAAAAGGAATTGGAAAATAGAGAGGACGAAAAGTGAGATTTATTGGGTTGCTGCAAAAGTTTATAGCGTTTCTTGGCTTTTCAAACTTGGCTTGACGATTTTCTCAACTCTAAACCAGCATATTACTTTAGAAGTGGTATCATGAAATTACCCTAGTGTTGGAAGAGTCATAAGTATTGGAGGAGAATATATTACTGATTAATCTTTGGTATGAAATTATTCTCAAATAAAAAAATTATCGCAGCGAAAAAACGCTGCAAGCTTTTGCTTCAGCCTAATATTTTGACGAATTGACGAAAAGCTCTCTCAATCTCCGTCTTTTGTTAAGCCATTAATTGTGAGTGGGAAGAGAGCTCTTGTACCTATTAGTATGACACCCCAGGAGACCTGAATGTTAATCAGACACCGACTGTATAATTAAGCTCTCTCTCTGCATCAGTGTATTGAAAAATTCAGGTTAAACGTGGTATTTACGTAATTAAAGATAGGTAGAAGCATTAATTTCTTCCTTTCACAATTCACTACAGCAATTGAAGGATGGAATAGTACCCGTAAACCTAGAAAACAGTATTGACACAAAACACTTTTTTTCATTCACAGTGGCACAAAATTGATGGTGTCCCTTCCACACACCCTATGCGGCTCGTGAGGAACATGTGGATGTCGATTCCAAACTCTCTCCGCAAAGGCATACTTACAAAGTATTTTCCCAGAATCCATCTCATCTCCCATACGTGTTTCTTTCTTTTTTTATGCCGGCCGATGAAGGCGATTTCCTTTCTCGGATGACCCCCTTGACGAAATCAAAGCAGGTGACCCAAAGCTGTTAGCATATTGGCTCGTCCTCGCTCGATTGAAAGCCACGAAAGGGCCTCTCACTCTTTTTCTTTACATGTCTGTGATTTCGCAATCATTTTGGGAAACTTTTATGAATAAAACGAGAGAGTAACTGTCGGAATGGAATAGGAGGCCTTCTAGGGATCCCTTTCCCCCCAGTGGCTGGAGCGTTCCACCGCGGCATAAAGAATCAAAACGACGGAATGAAGACTATCCAGGAACAAGTGAATTCAATCCACGTTCACAGGAATGAGAAACTAAGATTGACTAATATTTTCAAATCGAAGTTAAGATTTGTTCTCTCATTTTGGAATGTTTGAAGAAAATGAAAAATCTAGAAAATTAGAAGAAGCTAATATTAAAATTTATATCGTAAAGGAAATTAAAAGTCTTTGAGTTTCCATATCCTAGAATTACATCACGACTGTGCTCGTTTCGCAAATGAAATCCTCTAGATGTCAAGAAATAACGATGAAAATGAAATCAAATGGGCATTGAGGTCGTCACCGACCGATTTATGCCTCAGGAGCAGTAAATATTGCAATCATTATAGACTTATAGTTGCATTTAAATTGATACCATGCCAATTAGACTGAGATTGACTGCACATTTCCGACCCGATAATTATGAAAGATTTTTCAATTCCTTCTGTGATAGACATAATATTTGGGAGTTTCATAGAAGTATTAGATTTTGTTTGAGAAAAGAGTTTCTATGCGTAAATTGAGTTGATATTGTGGATTCCAGCTTTGTTGATATTCACCTAATATCGAAATATGCTGCTTCCATATTAAATGCAATGAACTGAGGGACGTTAACGACGAAATGAGCACGAACATTGAGATTTATGGATGCATAAAGATTCAGAAATAAATTAAAACCTGTTGCTGAAAATAAAGTGTAGACTTGGCTTGGGACAGAAAGAATTGCATGGTTGCAATTAATGCAAAAAATGCATGAAAATGAATGATTACTGGGATACATAGATCTGCATTTTGATATTTAAGTAGTAGGTATTAATTTTATTTGAAGCCATTACCTGAGTGAAGCCTCTTACAATGCCCTGCATCGAATATTTAGAGCTATTGCGCTATCGTGCCTTAAGCTTAGGTTTCGGCAGTTTACTATCGTATTTTTGTATCGTGTCATGCAAGCAGAAAATACCGAAAAAAGGATGAATATGATTGAATATATTTATCATATTGTTTTGTACTAAAACGTAAATATTCGGAATGGCAACATATTAATTGAATATTTTGAAGTGAGGATTAATGATCATTCTGCTAAATTTCATTTACACATAATTGGCCCATTTCTGGTCCTCTAAAGCCGCATCAATGATATTCATTTGTTGTTTAATTATAAAAGGCATCCGAGAGCTGAGGTCGTTTGGACCGTTGAGAATAAATTGATTGGCGGGAAAGGGAAGAAATATTAATAAAAAAACTCGGCGTCAGCATTAGCCTACCCTTAACTAGAGAAGCAATTGCAACCACGTTTTTGCGTCCCGTCTAATGGAAGGAGAACTGCCCTTGAAACGAAATTTGTATTGGTACCCATGTTGGGATCGGGATTTCACTGAAAATTTCCGCCATATCCGGGATTGAAACTCTTTAAAAAAGGAGATTCTCTTGCTACTATCTCAACCTGATTCCCCGATGAATTTATTTGAAACAGAAAAAAAACTGGAAATGAGCATCTCCTATATTTCTTATCTCATGTCTATCCTGTTTCACCCATTTTTGCATTGAAACTCATGCAACTTCAAGTCTCTTTGTGGAAAAAATAATGTATATATGTCGACTTTAGTTGAAGTTATCAGATAAATGGCATATTTTTCTACAAATAACACGGATGTGAAAGAAATTACATTAGCTCATTTTTCATGTACAAATATCCATGAAGGCAACTTTGTGTTTGAGTTTTTTTCATTTATCCCTCACATTTACGTGGACTTGGCCTCACGAGGGAAAGAGCACCAAGAGATCCAATTTATGTGTAGGATGACCTCTCTGGTCGACCGAAAAATACGCCCCCTCCCATCCTCCCCTCACTTTCCTTCAAGCACTTCTCTCCTATTCCGTCCTCCGCCGCTCTCTCTTTAAGGAAGAGAAATTGCCTGAAACCGATTCTTAGATTCCGAAACCGATTCTTGGAACCGATTCTGAAACCGATTCTTGGAACCGAAGGATCAGGGTTTGATGCTGAAAAACCAGATTAATCGTTCGATATATCATTGATTAATGATATATCCAACTTGATGATTAATAATTTTTTCGAGTTAAGAGTTAAAGCAACTGCAGCGTTATTATTATAAAACTAACGCATTTCGTCTTCATCAATCGCGGTGTTTTCCTAAAGACACAAAATACTGAAATACGTTGGTTTTACCTTTCTTTAATTAGTCAAATTAATTTATATTTCTAGTCACTTCAAATTATAGCGAACATTGGCGAGAGGTGGAATTTCATAATACAAAAAGAAGAGGAAAAAAGTAAATCTCAGTGAAAATATAAGAAAACTGTATTTGAATTAACTTTGAGTTTGTTTCCTTAGTTTAGCCCTCGCATTCAAAATGTACGTGACTTCACGAGGAAAAGAGCAAATGTGAAATGCGAGATATGTATGGGATAACCCTTCCACTATCTCTTATTTTCATTCCCACTGCCCTTCTTGTCTCCAATCCCGGCCTCAGCCGTTCTCTTTGAAGGGCCCAAACTGCCAATACCCCATTCATCCAACTCCACCTACGATTCCCCATATACCGCACCCATTCCCATCTACCGATTCCACCAATGCCAAAATACCCAAATTCCGAATTACTTTGCAAAATTTACTTTTTATAACCAATGCAAATGAATGATATTTCTGTACATGAAAAAAATACAATTTGTCTCTATATTTTAACAAACCCTTCATGCAATTAAAGGTTTGCTTCGAGGAAAAATAGTGGTAAAAGGTGGCCGTTTCTTGAATTTATCTGAGATAAATCAGAGCTTATGCATAAGAAATTCGAATGTGATAAAAAACTGATGTAGTAGTATTTTGTTGACACTTTGAGATAAGGTATAGTAATAGAAAAAACTCAGGAAAATAAGAGCTATCTTGGTGTAAATTAATTAGCATTGAACGGGAAGAGGGCTGCTACAAACTAATCTCAGGACGGGATGGCTTGTAGAGTTCTTCTTATATACCTATATGTTCTTAGAAGATAGCAAGATTTTCCTCAAATAGTACGATAGTGAAAAAATAAATTATTTTGATTTCACGATGAGGCCGTCATTAATGTGACTTTTAGCTCAATTTAAGTCATTTTTTTTAGTTCTTACATTCATGGCCTCACTTGAAATGAGCGTCACGAGATCCAAGTTGTGTATTGGACGACCCCTCTGAGCTATAGAAAAATACACCTCCTCCCCCTACTCCTTCTGCCCCTTCCCTCAACTCCGCATCTCCAATCCTGGCTTCCGCTGCTCTTCCTTTGAAGGATCCCGAACGACCGCCCCCATCCAAATCCCACTTCAATTCCCCTCCTATCACTTCTTTCCCTCTCCGGCCATAATGCATGTCCTCCCGTGGGTGCTCCTTCTCGGCCCTCTGGGAGGACCCGGAGAGACGATTGGATTCCACCGAGCGGAATAGAGTCCCAGAGAGGCATTGCATTGCATCCCGTCAGTCCGGAAACTTTCTCGGCCACTTCCCAGCCGAGAATCCAGAGTCAAGGATAACAGACTGGCGCTTTTCGGTGGACTTGTGGGTAGGGCCAAAGGTGAGATGCCAACTCCTCGACCAGCAGCGACTTCGGCTGAGCAACGCTCGAGGTTTTTCGAATGATCGAGACGCCACAATTTCATTACCGTCAGGTTTTTCCCCGTTTAGCAGGATACCAATGGTTGAACAGATTTGAAAAATGAAAGAATTGCACTTATCCTTTTCCAGTGCCGCCTAAATTGTAATAGTAGTAGAATATTGACAGACACTCCGACTGAAACAACTATTAAAATGTCGAATTCATATTTTCAACCGACTATGGTTACAATACTTTGCTCTGGTTTTATAATCACTGGCTAAATACTTACTCAGCATAAACCCCAAAGTTAATAAGTTCTCCCGTCGATTTATAATATTTTTTCGTCGGCATATTATTTTTGACTCATCGTGCCCGTATTTTTGAACTTCCTTTTGCCCAACTTTTGGAGAAAAACTTTCAGGATTCCTTATATGATAACTCCTGTAACGGTTTCGATCGTCTTGCTCTAATGTTTTGGTACGGAATGAGTACTTTTTCCTTTAGAAAGTATGGAGCCAGTGGAAAGCGAAAGTCAAAGCTTTTGATTATGAGGAGGAAACAGTAATATATGTATTACATAGCTTCTCCACTTCACGGCCTAATTTTTGCGCTCAGTCACGCCCCTGTGGCCAACTGCTAAGGGAGAAGACAAAGGAAATGGCATGGCATCGAATGTTCTCGAGACAAATGACTGCAGCAGCAGATGAGATCATGTTTCCCACCGCCGAATATATGTCTCCCACCCGCACCAGAAGAGGACTCTGGTTTCGGCGCAACGGAAGGAAGCGGATTGGGTGGGCGAGGCACGGGACTTTGACATCCACCCCCTCCCGGCATGTTAGATTGTCG
This sequence comes from Pyrrhosoma nymphula, assembly GCA_963573305.1. Lineage (NCBI taxonomy): Eukaryota > Metazoa > Arthropoda > Insecta > Odonata > Coenagrionidae > Pyrrhosoma > Pyrrhosoma nymphula. Next base: position 24,375,671 of record OY754338.1, read on the forward strand.
TCGTCTTCGTTGCCATGGTGCTGAAGCCGTCGCGGGAGCAGAGAAGATGGGCGTAGCGCGTGAGTGCCTTCTTATTCTTCTGAGGAACAAACTCCCTTTCTTTGGATTGGGAGGGGGGGCAAGAGGAGAGACAAGGGAAGGGAGGCTGTAACCATGACATCGCGACCAGGGTGGTTGTCCCCCTCCTCCCCAAGCGCGTCGTCCCACTCAGCCCCTCCATCCTTTTGTTTGTGCCGCTTGTGGTCTGGAAAGGAAAATGTTTGCAGGGACTAACTCCGGCTAAGGAGATCGCTCCCTTTGTGGACACTCGAGGCTTCGAGCTGACCGAGCGAAAATCGGAATGCGTTTGAAGTGCTCCATGATACTGTTCCAGCAGAAAGATAATATTCATAATGAGCTCCTCATGCGTTCCCAGAATCCTCGCAGTTGACATGCTTTCGGAATCGTGACTGGAAAGGAACCGTTCCTTTTGTGAATGTTATGCTTACTGCTGTTCACTTATTCGGTTTGCTCGTTGACTGTTTCATATAGAATACCCAAATCACAACTTCAGGTTAATTTTTTATACACTGAAACTCGACTCTACTCTAATTCATGCAGGACGTGTTCATGCATGTGTCCACTGTTCCTCAACTCCTCTTTTTTATTCATCAAGAAAGAGAACGGCTGTGCTCATAAAAAACAGGTCTTTATGAGATGTAGTTGATACGAACTTATCAAACTATAAGAAAATGCTATGATCAAAAATCATGCGATAACCCTTCTGAAGAAATATCTGAGACAGGTCAATTTATAGAGAGACAAGCTTCAGATGCTGTATCAAAGGAAAAATTTTTCATTAATGAATGTGTCTAATGTGCTCCTAACTTTTACGTCGCTTGCTATGCGTCTCGTGAACACACTTTTGTGTTTTAATTTTTTTTACATGTAATAAACTACTACTTCTTACTAGGTACTCTTTCTCACTAGGTGCCAACGATTAATATTAGTGTTAATGGACAATACAAAGTACTTTTTGTGTTGCTCTTGTTTTTCTGCAGGCAAAAAACATTTATGGATTTTTATGGATCACATATTTTCCGTTCCTTTCATGTTTTATGGGTTTGCAGGATATGTTCTAAAGAAGTATTTCGGGAGTATGTACGGCATATTACGTGGAGCATGTAATGAGCACATTATACATTCATTTTGCTTCAGATGCGTGCCAACGTGGAGGCTTGAATGGAGATCCAAACTCAACTATTACATCATAAGCAGAAAATCGACTAGTTGTCACCTTTTCATCCATACAATAAGGATATAAGTGAATATCAATTAAATTATCTGAAAAAGCTGGGCAAAAACCTTGAAGAAGGAATACTTTGTTTTTTTTTCAATCCAGAACTATAGCTTAAGTTTCTAAAATTAAAAATCCATTGTATATCCGGCTAACGGATTAAAAGTTGCTTGTTAAAAAAAAATCATCGGTGTATTTCAAGTTGAAATTTTATTTCAAATAGCTATTTCTTTCAAATGTCTGAAAGATTAAAGTACTACGCTTTATTATTTCGCTTCAAGAATGCAATTCCAGGACTTAAATGTTATATAAATTTTTCAAATTTCATCTTTTTTTGTTTTGCTTTAATTATTTGACAAATATGGACGCTAATTATTTATTTTGCATGAAAATAAGTATAGTACGTGTATTAAATAATATATTTCACTATTTTACCGCGCTCTTGTCATGAACAAATAAAAAGGTGATTCTCGAATACTGCGATTTTTTTACGAGTGGCAGTTCGCAGTTAAATATATACTTCTGTGAAAGGACCATATTTCAAAGGTAATGAAAAATTTTAATGTAAGGGAAGATTATTATTAATCTATTTTTTCCATTCTACCTCAGAATTAATGCTGCACTGAGTAGTTGGCAGAATCTTTGGCAACCAACTCTCGGTTTACGTTTTCGCGCATTTTCCCGGAGATGGAGCTGAAATATGCAGCTCGTTCCGTCGAAACTCTTAGTTAGAATGTAATTTCGCGGCTCGCCATGGGGTCGCACGCCTTTCTGTGTTAATAGGGGGAGAGGAGGATAATAAAAAGAAAATAGGGTTCGCTCTTTTTCTCCGCCGTGAATGAAAGAATGAACAGAGGGACGTCGGAAGGAGTTGGCTTCCGTGATGGAAGAATGAACGAGTGGATTAGCTCCGTGGTATTATTATTTTCCCAAGCTATTGTCCCTTTTTCAACGCAATTCCATGCCAAAATAATCCCGTCTTAATTAAAGCCATTCCAAGATATATATATATATATATATATATATATATATATATATATATATATATATATATATATATATATATGCATAAATAAAACAGTGATACACTAAACAAACACAGAAACACGCAAAAAGGACACTCACAAAAGAATTTTTGTGAGTGTCCTTTTTGCGTGTTTCTGTGTTTGTTTAGTGTATCACTGTTTTATTTATGCATGTGCATCGTCGCCGAGAGCGATTTTCTACCAAGACATTATATATATATATATATATAATGAGTGAAAAATACATTTTGTTCGATTTTTCCCCATCAATGCCTAACAGCGTCTTTATTTTCTTCAGTGCAATATTTTTTTATGAGTATAATTTTTCAATAATACCTTTTTGGTTTTATCAAATCTTCACTTGTTTCAGCCAGCCATTTAAGGGGTTGAAGCACATGTAAGACGCTTCGCAGAACTAGTGTGCGGATATCGGAAGTAAATCTTAGAGTGAAGCCTATGAAAGAGTGAAATGAGATTCTGAAGTACAACAAGGTAGATTGATCAACAAATAAGGAATAGGAAAGTTGAGCGCCAAGGTAGAGTTTTAGAAGAATGTGGATACACTATTTTATGGACATATAACGTGACTGATGAATGCTATGGTATGTATTAAAACAGGAGTGAATGAACCAAGTATCTGGATGGTTAGAACACACGCGAAGAGGAGTCTAGCGGGAAAATTCATCGGGAGCGTAAGGTAAGCTGGAACCCCCATAGAAGGGAGGTAAAAGAGTAGACATTCTAGACCTGGAGGACGTAGAGATTTAGGTTTGGGAGAAGATAAAGTAGGTAAGGTGAGTGGATAAAATTGATTATAGAAAATAGGTGCCACTAGAATGAAATCTAATGAGAAAACTCGGAGGCAGATAAGAAGGCGTACTTAGGAGGTACTAAAATATGATTACACTTTTAACTGTGGTAGAAGGCTAGTAAACCGGGGAAGTGGGTGAAAGAGCTGAAAACGGTGAGATTTTGAATTTCGTGAAAGAAAGAAAGCAGCACACTAGGAGGAAAAGTGAAATTAGTAATGTATTAGAACGGATTAAGGTAGTTAAATCCTTGGGCTCGCAATATACTTTATTTCTCCATTTCGACCTTTCTCAATCGCTTGATTACCCTTGACTTGAAACCAATTTTTATTAGAAATTCTACGTTGAAAATCATCAGCCACCTCTGGGATATGAACCCAGATCCTCCATTTGTGTTAGGCTAGGTGCTCAACAGTTATACAAACAAGCCATATAATTCATTGTAACTACTTACGCAATTCTCACGGAGGATCCCATGCTAATTCTTAATAATTTCAAGTACATTCAGTGATTCCAGTGTAAGTACCGGTAGGATAAAATAAAAATGATGCAGTGAATTTCCATACATCAACGTTTCAAATTGTATAGAATGCGCTAGCAATTAATACATGCAGGAAGTAATAGGCCGAAATTTCAAACAATGGTAAATTATGGAAAATACTGTCAAGCATTTGACGCAAATCATAGACTTATCACTAATACATCGCTAGCTTAGATATATTTAGAGTAAGTCAATTGATATAATTATAGAACATTGCATTTAATTTTTATTTTGACAAACTCACTATGAAATGAGGGATTTGATCTCCGTTTATTAAAAAAAATTACGAACCGGAAGTAATAGCAGAGAGCAGTGTGTGGAATGTCTCCCTAACTATAATAGAATGGCGTTTCATCAACGCATCCCATATTTTCCCATTTCGGACGCGGCAGGAAGGAAGCAAACAGGAACTCTCTGCTCTTTTTAGTTTTTCTGCCTGCCCGGTCGCACTCCCGGGAGGCCTTCATTCCCTTGTCTGTCCACAGGGTTTCTTGACGCCCCGCTAGTCAATTTTAATGAAAAATCCCAAACTGTTTATTTTTTTTTATTCTAATGGCTGCCTCGAAATCGATGTAACCCTCCCGCTGATACTAATCTCAGCCGTGTCGGGAGAGAGACCTTCACACAAGAAAAAATGAATATGTACACGTATAAAAAATAATCGCCCGCTTCCTCCCCTTAGATTAAGGGCAGAATAATGTCTGGATTTCGCGGATAGATTGATAATGTCCGTGTTGATCGATGAGGAAATCCTATCGTCCACTGCTTCGTTAATATTTTAGGAATAGATCATGAAACCATTTAAAGTATTTATCGTAGCCAAGAAAGAAATCCAGAGGAATTATTTTCGTTGTAATTCCAAAAAAAAAACGGATTCGTTGGAGGCAATCTCCTTTAAATTGATAAGCGTATTTTAACGAGCCAGGCAAAAACTGCAAGTACAAAAGCTGTGAGTAATTTTTTTTCAATTTTCCACCCTAAAATATTTTCAGTTTCTTTTTTTATCCCGAATTAAAGCATTAAAAAAATACGTTTTTGGATTTAGTCTTCAACTATCATCAAACAAATTAGATATTTTGATTTTTTACGTAAAAACGATATTAATATTTTTGAGTAAACATCATTAAATAATCTCCAAATGCACATCCTTAGGATTTATAGCAACAGTCATTCAAGAACTATGAAATATTCTTTTATTGTGTGTGACGTCTGTGATTCACCGATTCAGTCATGGTTCTCAGATGGTTATAGGAGTATTTCTGTGGGAGGTAACCTTAAAACACGGTGAATATACTTTGGCATCAATCTTTACGTGACGTGTAGCGATATCGAAAGAAAATGTAACAAAAGTAATAAAGAAAGCTGCAGTTGTTAGTGCACCTACCTAACTTGGGCGACATATCGGGATCATTTGCTGATTAAACTTGAGAGGACGCTTTTTCACATTTATTTTAAAACCACCTAAGGGCTGTCGTGTAGTAATTTTTATGTGTATGATGAGGTGATCAAGAAAACGTGACAGACTTTTTGAGGTCGAAAAATATTAAATTAGTTAATGATCTTCGTTTATTCGATTAGTCGGTAATTGGCTGTAAAAAGCAAAATATTCAAATTTAGTCTGAGCTAAGAAGTCATGGATTGACATGGACATGGATTCAATGCTTTTTATAGCTCAAATTTCGTCATAAAGATTCCCATAATGATTTATAATTAATCTTAGAGTGTGTTTATGAAAGATTTCCTGATAATGGTTTCCTTTATTCAAATAGTTCATTCACAAAAGATTTACTCGAGGATGTGTCGTTTTTCTTATGCCCGATATTTATAACACACATTTATCACCTTAGAGTGTCTGAAGTGTATATCTCATTTTAAAATGACCTGTTGAAGTTCACTACGAAGCAAATCTATTCTTGACGAAGTATGAATTTTGGATGTGACGCCATAGTCGAAGTTTTGAAATACAAATCACCTGTAAGGGGATAAATACTCAACGGAGTCTGAGCAAATTCACTGAGGACTGAAAGGCGCATGTCTTGTCCGTCCTTCTATACATTCATTCTAAGATTGCTGCCTTCTCATTTTATCTAACAACACCTGTGGGATTACATTGATGACAAACTTTTACTTTATCAATACACATTTCATGCATTGGTCTAGCATAAAAATCAATTATCCCGGAACGTTTTATACATTATTGAGAAACGATCATTTTCGTTACCGGTAGTACCCCGGAATGATAAGATTGATAACCTTTAGCTATGCAGTGTGCTTCCACATTGCTAAAGCTAGTATAAATATGTTTTTAAATCTAACTTTATTTATTTAACATATTTTTTTAATGTAACGAGATTACGTAACATCATGAAAATCTATCTACTATTAAACCTGTTGGTAAAATACAGTTAGTTTAATTTATAAGAAATTAAATACCGACGACTAACCAAATGCGTGAAGAGAACCACTCATGCATGAAGAGAACTCTCATGAGGAAACAACGTAAATTTAGCAACAAAAAAGCTATAAAGTTGACGGATTATATTATTTAATTAATTACAGGTCTTTATAGACTTTATATAAACCAAGATTCACCTGCAACATCTAAAACAATTATACGGGCTCAAAAAATTAATTGCCATCTAATAATTTTAGGGATTTTTATTTTAAAATTAAATATTAAAGTATTATTATCTCCTCCGATCGTTCAATAAAAATGGGTAAAAACTCATGATATTATTAGTTTCCAAGAAGAAATTATGGTTTTCCAAAAACTTAAAAATTAATTAAATCGATAACTGTTTTATATGGAGAAAGAGTAAGAGCATAGAGTAACTCACATCATCTGCATTATTCCAGTGCCGATTTCACGTAAATCTGGTACTTGCTCCAAACCAGTGTGTACTATTCGCCTGAAAGGAGAGGGTTTGATTAAGGTGATTAATTGTAAATAAGCTATAATGAGCTTTTACATAATTAAAATAATAATGCCTTTATTGCATATATACATTCTAGGTCCTTCTAAGCCCATAAGATAATAAGCGACTTTTCAAATATGAGATAAGCTTCGATAATTGGCTTAACATATATTGGTTGAAACTTTCTCCGGGGATAGTAAATGTTGAACAGGAAAGAACGAAAAAAGAAAATTAAAAAGCCATAGATAAGCATAAAATATTAAATGTGTCTCTCCGCCCAAAGCAGCCTCCTTGATTGAAAGTCTCATTAATTTGAAAATGTTCTTTCTACAGAAATTCGCGGCATCAACACGACTAAATTACAGCAAAAATACCATTGGACTATAATAATAAAATATTCCTTTCATTTCGGTGTTTAAGAAGTTTTACTCTCGGGGCTAGCTTACCTCTACCGAGTGCGTCCACCGGGTTGCGGATGGTGGGTAGACCTTAAGAGATAGAGGCTAGCTGCGATATATAAACTCTACAAATTCCTACTCTACAAATAAGCTGTCGTGGACAAAAAGCGTAGCCATCTAGAGGGGTTATGGGGCCATCCTTGGGTAAGACAGCTCAAAAATGCTACGAAAACCCGTGAAGATGCCGTGAATTGGCGAATTGCTGCCCCAACTAATGGGCAGCCAGTAACCCGAAGGAGGGGGCTCATGATATGACTATAGCTATTATTCGACGCAACTATTTATCTGTGATTTCAGACGTGATAGGATACTCTCGAGTAAAATGTTCCGGAGGTAAACTAGTCTCCCTAAACGGATCTCCTGGTGGGGAATACTCAAGAGGGTACATCAATCAAGATCGAGAGGCAGTTTTGATGGATTTGTATTTGGAATGTAAGATCATTTCGGAGCTGAGAACGATTTTAAAATGTGAAAATAGAGATGCAAAGAATGGGCCTGGATGTCTTAGGTATCAGTGAAATGAAATGGCCCGAAGAAGGGACTTTTGGAGCGGCCGCTACTGGATTATCCACTCTGGATCTACAAAAGGAAACGCAGGTGATGGTATAATCATCAGGAAAAGTAGCGATATTTGAATGGAAAGCTATGTTCAATACAGTAAAAGGATGATTATGGTTAGATTATAAAGAGAACCTAAGGACATGGTGGTGGTACAAGTATACGTGCCCACGTCAGTTTACTGAGATGACGACGAAGAATATATGTGCGACGGAATAGAAGAAGTGATAAGGAATGTAAAAAGGGATGCAAAGTTAATTATTTTTGAGAACTGGAATGCTATTATAGGGGAAAGCCAGGAAGGTAGGACTATAGAGAAATATGTGTCAGAAAAAAATGAGGATAGGGGAGAGAGATTGATGGAGTTCTGCGTACAAAATGGCCTATCGTCACAAACACACTATTTGAAAACCATCCGCGAGGAAACACTCGTGGAAAATACCAGAAGTCAGAAGAAAATTTAAAATAGACTATATATTAGTGAAACAGCAATTTATAAATCAAGTAAAGGACTGCAAGAGATACCCTGGCTCGGATATTGGAAGTGACCATAATTTGGGCATGATGAACATAGAATAAAAAGTGCCCTAGACCAAACTGAAGAGGATGTAAATGATTCAGGATCAGTTGAAGAGAGATGGTAAGATAACAAGAAAGGAATTATTAGTGCAGCCGAAGAAGGTAGGGAGAAAAAAAACTCAGAATGGAAAGGCATGGTTTACACAAGAAGTCTTGAACCTAATAGATGAAAGAAAAAATTACAAAAACTCGAAATCAGAAAGGACAGCAGCTGTATGAAATAATAAGAAATGCGATTAGCCGTAAATCAATAAAGACCGGAAAATAATTGATGGAAAACTTCTATAAAGAGGTGAAAGGCAATCTCTTCCAGGGAAAAGTTGAGGCTGCTTATAGAACTGTAAAACAATCACTCCAAAGAACATACAATCAAAGGTATTGTCATTCGGAGTGAAGAAAATAAAATTCTTATTGAAAGTGAGGACAAATCGAAGAGATGAAACGAGTGCCTGGAGAAACTATACTGCGGCAAAGCACTGAATCCCAGGATACTAAAGGATGAAGACACTGCGAATGAATAGAAGAAAGGATACTCCATATTAAGATCAGAAGTTGATACTGCAGTAAAGGGTTTGAGAGAGAGAATGGCTCCAGGAGTTGATGAAATTATGCAGTAGTGAGGACTCTGAAGCTATTCAGATTGATATGTGACATTTATTCAAGTGGACACATTTACAAACTTTAAAAAGAATGTAAAAATTCCCATTCATAAGAAGAAAGGATGCGAGAGATGCGAAGACTTTAGAACAATTAGTCTTACAGCACATGCATCGAACATTCTGACCAGAATTATCTACAGGAGGATGGAACAGAAAATGTAAGAATTCCTGGATAAAAACCAATTCGGATTCAGGAAAAGTAGGGGAACTAGTGAAGCTATGACCTCATGACTGAATCATACAGAAGAAGATTCAAAAGGACCACCCAACATACATTTGCTTCTTCGACCCAGAGAAATCTTTTGACAATGTGGATTGGAACAGAATTCTAACTACACTGAAGAGAATAGGAGTGTCATTTAATGACATAAGACCAATATGCAGTCTGTTAGGTGTTCCCGGGTTAGGTAATTGGCTGCTGCCAACGTTTCGAAAGAATACTCTTTCGTCATCATCTTGCCTGCGTGGGGCCCAACGCTTTGCCTAAGGCCCAATCTTTCCTCGTCCTCGGGTCTTCTCGTCCCAAGACGAGAAGGCCCAAGCCGTGACTCAATGTTCAGAAGATTTAGATGATCTAGATGATTCTTCTTAATGACCTCTTTTTTCTAATATTGCAATAATTTCTTCTTTCAGGTGATATAGGTCTTTATTAAAATTTAAAAATAATCGAGGATATTTGACAAGAAAACCATTTCCCCGAAAAACTAATTCACTCCAAAATGTATTATAAAAAGTTCTTCTTCTAAGAAACAGAAATCCATCAATACAACTTACACCTCAAACATAAAAACTGCTCAGTATCGAGGAATTATTTATATAAAAGATCTATCAAGACTCTTCAAAAGCACGGATTTTTAAATAGTGCATAGGAATCATAAAATTAAAATAAAATGGACCTATATCTCCTGAAAGAAGAAATTATTACAAGATTATGTTGGTTTTTGTCCGAGCTGTACGTTGAGTAAAGGAACGAATTAGTGTACATTTCTCAAAAGATCTGGCCTTCACCATCGTGTATCAACTCATTGCAAACTACCAAAGCCCAAAGTTAATGAATGCTTCTCTTGCGATCATCGTTCCATTCATCGTCGATCGTGTGTACTGAAGTGCGCCGAAGTTTTCCGATCTGCGCTAACTTCAACGCCTTGAATGAAAGATGAACCATTTTGAGCTGTCCCTTCGAATCTCCTGTTTAAAATCTCTTTCGGATTTTCTACCAGTCTGGTTCTTCATTCCTGCAACCTTTCGAAAAGGAATTGGTTATATCCAGTACTTTAACATGTTCCTTATTAATTTCAATTCCATACCTCGTTTTTAAACCATTTCAAATTGTTTCCCATATTTTACTAAAAACCTTTATCAATGTTAATTATAGTTAATATATTTTGTTAGCCTGACGAATGTGAAAGATAATATGAGGACATATGGTGTAGGCATAGAAAAATGATGGAAGAAATACATCGAATAACTCTACCATGAGCCGCTGGAAGACAGTCTGGTTGATGCCGAGAGCGAGGTGGACGAGGACGACCGGGGCCCTGACGTTCTGAGAGGCGAATTCGACAGAGCAGTGAAATATCTAAAGATTAACAAAGCGCTTGGCGCAGAAAAAATCAACGGAGAAATCATCAAGGTGCTTGGAAGTAAAGCCAAGGACAACCTGTATGAAATAATCTAACATAGCTACGAAAGCGGATGACTACCGGAGGCCTTTCAGAGGAATGTAGTGATTGCGATATCGAATAAGACAAGGACTGAGAAATGTGAGGAGCACCAAACCTTACCACTTATCTGGTGCCACATGCATCGAAAATACTGATGCAAATCATGAGACGAAGTATGTAAAATTACGTAAAAATAACTAATTATGTAGGAATGAAGCGGTTGGCAGAGAGGAGAGTGGAAAGGAGAGCTGCTGCAAACCAATTTTCGGATGAATGATGATGATGTTTCACTAATGTAAGTCCAATTATTAATACCAATTAATGTTTTGCCATGACTTAACTGTTTATTTACCTCTGCTTATAACCAGCTCTCCATAAATTGTCAAAAATTAAAAATAACATTGAAAGACATTTGAAGTTGATACTCAAACCATTATAATAAATTTTTATACCAACCACACGTAAGAAAAATTGGACCAATTTCTAACAACCCATGCAAAACATGGTAATTAGCGTCAAGAGTTTATTAATTGTACTCACAGTGTGTAAAGACTGCTGCTGATTCCGTGGAATATCCCCGGGGAGAGGATTTTCAGAGCGGGAGCTTGGGAGATGTATCTAGTGAGAGAAAAGGGATGAAAATGTTATTAGAATTTTGAAGGCTGACATGCTTAGAAATGCATTAAATCGAGCAGATGTTCACCTAATTATTATTGATCATCAATTACAAGTTTTGGTTGAACAAGTACGTATACTTTGCGAATTTATCATTCTTAGCCGTTATATTATTTGGATGTACAATTTTTAAATAAAAAAGTCGGACCCTAAGGGAGAAAGTACGGCAATGACAACTTATAAAAAATAAGTATCCTCAAGGTTTTCAAACCCACGACCTTTTTCAGGAGGTATAGAGTCATGAAAAGTCTGTTTATAACATCCCTATATAGGAAATTAACATGTAGTTCACCCAGCGCATGGCCAAAGTTCCGCTGAAACAAAGGATAACAGACTCGATGATAGTCTCTGCCAAACAGAACAAAGTTCGCCTCTTGTCCTGAACACTAATGTGGCTTGGAGAGAAGTTTGAGGTTCTTCAACTTCACGTCAGAAGCACCGAATGAAAGACGTCATAGGCAGCTATCAAATCTATCAAACCACTACTCGTCATATGCATTTGCTCTATAGGACGTAATGAGGCCTTCCAATCGCAGTGAAGATGCTTTAACTGAGAAGGTTACGCCATAAAAGAGTAACTATGAAGTGTGGTTCGCAAGTATTTGTTCAATTATACTATCGTGGCACTTTTTTATCTTCGCTGTTGCTAGGCACTGATTCCAAATAAATTGTGTGTTTGAAACATTCGGATAGATAATTTAAGCATCTGATATTTTGATTATTGCGACTCTAATTGAGATATTCGACTCCATCAACGATATCCCGATAAAAAACCCGATCGAAAAGGCCGCGGTAGATTTTTACGAATGGTTTAAATACTTCAAAATCTCAAACCCTTCGTGATTGTACCACGTGACTCATTAGTCACGTGATCAGAATTATTAGAGCGTTTTAAACACAGCCCCCCAGGGGGGTTATTTTGTAATCTCACCTTTTTAATGACTCTTTGCGGGAAGGCGGGAGATCCGTTTCGCTCTCTTTGGGGCTGTCCATAAATAATGTTACACAATTTAGGACCAAATTAGACCCCCTCCCCCCTGTCACAGTTGGTCACAAATAGTGTCACCCCGGCCCTTAAGTGGTGTCACAAAAATGAAAAAACTTCTACCCCCCCTCCACAGTCTGAGTAAAAATAAGACATAATATACAATTGAAGTGTGGATGTCACATGAAGCATATCCCCCCCTTCCCCCCTGTCACACATTGTCACAAGGTGGTGACCCCCCCTCGCCCCCAATCGTGTGGACGTAATTTATGGACACCCCCTTTGATCGGCTCACGATCGGCCAAGGTCCGATGGTGGCTCGATTTCACGTTCCTAACGTCAGGTGAGATGGCAATAATGAAATGTGGAGCAAATAGTCCAAAAACTTCAAGACGTCTTTGTCATCCAATTGTTTACGAGTGCACAATACCAGTGAAATTCTCTCGGGATTCCGACAGGGTCACGTTCTCCATCTCCACCGACGTTTCGATAGAAAAGTCTTCCGTCGAAACTTCGGCGGAGATGGAGAGTCTGACCCGGTCGGAAGCCCGAGGGAATTTCACTGGTATTTTGCTTTCGAGCTTCATATCCTATGAATGCACTATACACCCATGGGGACAAAAGAGAACGCCATCGGACCAAAATTGGAACTAGCACGGCTTTAAAACCCTAAGGTGCTGAACTCTGAGGCGATGCAAGATGAGATAAATAATAAGGCGGAGGCTGATGAGCACATAAAATTTAAACACACCATCAAAAGAGGCAAATCCTATCACTGTCCCTAAATACAGACATCGATGATTTCTCTTCTATTGCGGACACAGGAGATCATACGAGCCACATATTTCCTTCCCCATCCCAATCGTAGTCACCCAAAACCGGGAAAAGGGATGTAAATGTACGTAATCTCTGCTGAGAGAACTGCTGTCTATATCTATAAACGTCTACCATCCGGTTTCTCAGGCTTTTCCCATATTAATCTGAGGGGGTCTGCAGTTAAGTTTTTTATATCATGGATGTTATGCATTTTCCATCATTGTTGAATAATATTTTGATTTCATCAATTATATTTTCCCATTATTAAATATCTTTTCGTATTATCCTCACCCTAATAAAATTAGAACATAATTAAATTTGTAGGTTGATTGAAAACAGTCGCAATGAAGAAAAATCGCTATGCAAACATAACATTTGACTGCACTGTCTCATGGCCAGTTAACACCACTGAATAGAATGAATTTAGGATGCAAATAGTACGCTAAGTTCTTTCCAGGTCACATTCGTCTCAGACTTATGAAAATTATTCAAGCAGTTTTTTGGTATGAAACGTTTAAACTGCATGTTGCATGGAGTATAGTACAAAATAATTCCGCTGTTTGGAAGAGCACTTACTTATCGATTTTTTTAAGCGAATCAAGAATTTAATGAATATATCACTTTGATGGTATTCAATTCTACCGCTCTGGCTTCGGAGTTCATTGCGCATGTGACAGAGCTGAAGGTGATATTACGCGACATCTGGCCCCAGCCCCAACCGAATAATCAGCTTGAAAAAGATGAGACAATATTATATCCCGATATGTATGCAACTTAAACTGCCAATCGTGATATGCATGTTGCATACACATTGCTATTACCCCTGGAAGCCGGGAATGTGGCTCATAGAGCCGTTTGCATAACAAAGACATTATGTATTTTGACAATTAGACCCGGATGCCTTTCTATTTTCATATGAAAAAGAATCTAATCACTAATAATCTCTATATCTCTTAATGCATTCCAAGCGTAAAAAAAACATAAATAAATCAAAAACTTTCAAATTCTCGATAAATGTGTAGCCACAAACGCAGTTCAAACAAAGCGATTAAGAAAAGCAAAAGAAAATGATCAAAGGAGTAACCGGAAGCTTATTAAATCGCAATTTATTTTAATGAATCCAGAAAATGCCAATTTTGGACTGAATGCATTGAATAAGATTAATTTATCATTTATTTAAATTCCCTTGAAATGTTCACTATCCATTCCAATGGAATTCAAGGGAAAAAATTCCTTTATTAACATTTCAAGCTTTTAAGTAATAATAAACCCTGTGAATGTGTACCTATAGGTATATAATATATACCTACCTATATATGTATATAATATAATAGAGTAAATATGGAAACTTGAATATATTAATTCGCAAATGCAATTAAATAATGTAAATAAAGCATTTTGCAGCAATTTCTGCACTATTAATTTTTGACACAAATCTCCTTGAAATTCACAAATCTGTTTAAGTAGATGACCATCCATAGAGTCCGCATGTCTAGGACAAATGTTCTTGCTTAAAAAATTGTAGCTACAGATGGCTATAAACACGCCATCAAATACGTATCGTTTACCATATCTTACTTGTTCGGATAGCCACTTTTAGTTCCAGGGGAGCAATCCTGAGCTCAGGTAGATCAGTAAAGCAAGTTTGGCAATCGGGAGTGGGTAAGAAGGTGGGAAAATCTTACTGGAGGATAAAGCGCAGTTCTCTGGAGATAAATCTGCAGAGCTGATAGCTCACATTGGTTGATCTGACACATTTCTTAACGTAAAGACATCTACGCTCACAATCTGCTCCGCTCTTTTAAAATAAGATGGAAAGAGCCCTTGAGAATTGCTGGATTTGATCTCTGATTGACGTCATTCAATGGCTTGAAGACGAAGTGGTATTATTAAGTTCAGAAACTTCATTTAAGTTTCTTCTCCGTCCGCATTGCTATCCTTGATGGCTTATTTACCTCAGGATGCGAGACATACAAGAGGAAAGATTATTCTCCCCGTCTGGCTTCGTGGATTCATATATTTTCTCTTTCAAAAGGTAGGGAGTAATATACACAACCGTCTCACAATTACTTAAGCAAAGGCAACACAGCTAAATCTTTCATCTATTTAAATATAATTTTTGTTTAGTTCGTAAAGTAACTATAGTAGCTAATGAAGGGGTCAGAGTCAAGGTTTAACAGCCCTTATTCATAAAAAGAGAAAATAAATGTATCTATATTTACCACATGCAAATAGAACCAACCAAATGTACTCATCGGAGTAAGAGGCTGACGAGAACGTGATCTTGAGAACGTGAACGTGAGAAGTTTTTGTTTCGTGAAATAGTCGGAAAAATCAAAACAAAAATTCTAATTATAAATCAAATAATTCACATAGGACATCAAGTCGCAAATTACAAGGAGGAACGAGCATTGACAAACAACTTCCCCGAAAATTTCCTACCATAGTAAACAAAAAAACTTAATACAGTACTGCACTTAAGCTAACCACGAGACGGCGATATACTAGGAGAAGTTCGGTTTCAACAGGTGGTGGAAGCAGCTGATCTCTCAGGGTCAAATGCTACTGTAAATGAAAGTACAAGAAACAGGTTGAGGTCACAAAAAAGCCTTATTTTAGAATCTAATGAAAAGAGAGAGACGAAATAATTTCGAGTGGATAAAAGTTTCGGCTGAGTATTTAAGTATAACTGAGCTCAGTTCTTTGCAATTATAGGACACAGCCATAACTCAAATTAGAGGTAATCTATATGATATGGGACAATGTTACCATAGCAGAGTGCTGTAACGTTGTAGGAACCAATGATGATAAACTCTACGTATAAGTACAGGAGATTTTTTCTTTTTGAATCAAATGGCTTGAAATTTATTGCAAAATATTCATGAGATTTGTTTTGCTCTTCAGCAATGCAAGAACTCTTGTCCTTAAAATTGCAATGAAATCCAAGGTACTACCACTTAAACATCTTGAGAGAGTCAGTTTATCACTTGCAGCATTTAGTGACTTAAAAGCATATTGCTATCTTGTAAGCAGCATTTCAAGAACAAAGCTATTGGAACGCTTTTCTTCAGATGTGAAGTTTAAAGTACTTTGAAGACCACAGAAAATATATTGGATTCCGGCCTCATATAAAGCTCTGAGGTCTCAGAAGTTTAAGGTGTGCCACTTTTTATTTTAAAATAATTATAATTGGAACAATCACTTCGATGGCTTAAAATTTAGGCTGAAAGCAGCTAAGGTGCAATGATCAAGCCTACAAAAATCTATGCACTTACCACAAATGTTATTAATGTCTAAAAAAAAATGGTAGAAAATATCACGTACTTAGATATTATGAGAGCTTTATTGACTGTGTTTTCCAGGTGCTTACTGAAGAACAACTGAAAACACCTTTTGAAGCCGCAGTCTCATGATCAAAATGAATCAAACTTGTGCGTGCTCAAAAATTATTATTTTACTGACCTAGGTTTCGACATTAACACGTAATTTCTAAGAAAAATGTTTATTTAACCTTTCCCTGGGTTTTCCTGGGCCGATTCTCGACAGGCTGCAATATGAGTCCCACTAAACACTAATATTTCCTTGAAAATGTCATGGTAAGGTCGTAACGTTGATTGGTAATATAGAAATAGGTGAACATGCCTAAAATGCATCGATTATGATCATTAAAGAAACAACTTCAGCGATTGGTCAAGGTGAGGCGTGGAGGAAGAGCGGATGTTCGGCTATTAAGATGTGTTAGGAGATTGGTCGACAGAGAGAGAGTTATTTCTCGCACCTTGTGAGCCGCCGTTAGCACCTCTAGGTGGTGCCTTTTCTTTCTCTGTGGTGATCCTTATTGTCGGTCAACCTCACTCCCTTCGGTTGTTAAAGAGGGAGCTAATAGAGGGAAGAGGCCAATTATGACGATCCTGTCTGACGCCCTAGAGGCTCCGTCATTTGAGGATATCCGTGGAGCCAATAGGTCCTCATGCAGAGCGAATATGTCCTCCAAACGAGGAAATATTAGATCTAAGGGATCAAACATTCTCCTTTACACCTTTACGCGGCTGGTGTCCTAACACCCCCTGCGACACACCCATGCGGTAGCTCGCAGGATAGTGTGTAGATGTAGAAGCATACAGCGTATTGGCATAGAAAACTCACATTGTACCGGGTAGATTGGATGATATATGTTGCTTTGTCATCACCAATGAAGGAATTTAAAACTTGCATTATGGTACAATGATTCAAGAGTCCGAGGCTAATATATATTTTGCTTGATTGGTTCGCTATCAATATTGGTAGGCTCTAGGACAGTTGTGATCTAGCTTCCGATCTCCTCAAAGAATCGATCTGTAGATATTAATCTAATCCTGTACTGAATCACTATACGTTATGCCTGTTATCTGATGATCTAATAGAAAAAGAGCCAACTCTATCTTACTAGAATACATTCTATAAAACCAGGTTTTACGGATAGGTTAAATTGTGAGCCAGCATATTTTTAATTACCTTAGTGACATTGTAACGTTACGCACTTGAGTAAAATCGTTCAAAACTTGCGAAACAATTAGAACCACATTTAAAATAATTTTTGCATGCATATAATGAGATTATTATTGTTATTTCGATCAACAAAAGTGGGCAGTTCTTCGACATTTATATCACTCACTCATGCCTAAGTTCTAAAGGTAACTGTAGGCACAATAAAATTTCCTGTCTCTTACTCTAAAGTTTCCGTCGTAGAGTTTTCCAAAATTCTTCGAAGAAATGATTAAAGAAGGACATTCAGCTCCATGCACTAAAAAATAAAATGTTCATCGCATACAGGAATATTTTTCATAAAATTAGCAGTTTGACGCATTATTTTGTCCAAGATGCAATAATTGTACCGTGAGGAATGGACATTTTTCTTCTTTAATTTAACGCAAATAACAGTGACGATAGCTTCCGAGCACAAAGAAATTCGTTTTACTTAACTTCGTTGTTAGCAGTATAAACCTGGAATATCTATTTCAACTCGGGTTTTAATAATTCACTTTATTCTGTGAATTAAAATGGTTGATTCAAATTCATTATTTCAGTGTTATAGTTATTTGATTATAGCGTTTTCAGTATGTAGAACACTGAAGGAAAGCACTTTCAGTATAACATCATTAAGTATTGTGAATCAATTCATGTGTTTAGCGCCGTTATCAGAGAGAATCTCCCGTCATATTCTCATTTAAAATAAACTATATATCCCTAATGGAGGTGAAAGGAGCTAATTAATTCAACGGGTGCCATAAACCACCGACGAATTCAGATACTTAGGCTCAGCATGCGTCGTAGAACCTAGGGCAAAGCATTATTCACGCCAGCGACCTCTAATCGGCTGATTACGGAAGCTCTTAGCACTTGCGAGGCGACTGAGAGGCATCTCGAGATTCGAGTGGCGGTGAAATCAAATGTACTCCAGTTGTATATGCCATCTAAGACACAAAAAAACTTAAAAAGTGGAGCCGCTTTTTTTACTCATCCCTTATTTACTTCTGTACTCATAAACACGGTTTACAGGTAGAATTTTTTCCCGTAATTAATTCTATTTTGAAACCATCACATTAAAAAATCACGATATCACAGAATAAGTCCAATGATACTTTCAAATTTACACATATCCAAGAACTGAAAACTGTTATTTCTGTTCTTCATTGTTTTTTCATAACATTTCCCATTAATAAAGGTACTGCCATTAAAAATAAACTTCGGGCTATTGTTCAGTAAAAAAACCCAACTTTTAAATTCGTATGATAGCGTACTTTCTAGCATAGCTAACTTTCAAAGTCGTGTAATGAAACATTTGAAAATAAAACTGCAGTCATCGCAATTTGTCTTAAGCGTAATAAGACATTTCAAAATAATTTTTTGTTATATTTATTTGGAAAAACAGAGTTAAAGGGAAGCATTTTTTCATTCAATATCTAGCTTATAAAAATCCACCAGTCAATGCAGAAAAATTTGTTCAAAATGGTTTCTAAGCACAAATGCAATCACTAGTTATTTTTCTTTTTTTTCATATGATTGAATAGGGTGAAGCTATGAGGGACGAGCGTTGATCTACGAGCCAGATGCACCAGGGTAAAGAACAAAGATATCAAAGAACTTTTTGAGAATTGGGAGAACGAGTTAGCTGAAACATTCATTAAAAGACTAACGCAAGTCTATCAAGTTAGAAAAGAACAGTTATTTACAATTAATGATCATTTTTCATTCACTTTCCTCCTGGAACTTTATTTTGCTTATTGATGAGATAGCTGCAGAGAAAATTTGAGATGCCTGAGGACTCAGGGTCAAGAGTATAAGAGGGATGATCAATTGTCTGACATACATTGTTCGATGCGCGCGCAATTCTTTAAAATATACGAGTAATAATTTCACAACTTGTTTGTTTCAACTCGTGTGTTTAAGCCATTATCAGTACAGTAAGTTATGGACTGATTTGGGGATTGGAGGAAATACGGTGATAAATCTAGCTTTTGCATTAGCTATCTCTTAAAGACATACACTAAGGGTAATTCAAAGAACTGCGGAACTGACCGCGCAGTAACTTTAACGGAGTCACCCGCTGAGCGCTGTTTGCGCTAAGAGGTTCACACTTTTACTTACCGTTGACAGGGCACACGTAGTATTTTCGTATTCCACTGAAAAATCATCAAAACGCTGGTATTAGGAACCAAACCTCCGTAATCCACCACTTTAGTCACCAAACCTACTTCAACCACTTTATTAGATATTAGTTTTGACGAATAACTTGTATCTAACGTAGTTATCTTGAGAAGAATCCCTTCTCTCATGCACTCTCACTAGGGGAATCATGAAGACCTTATTCAAAACAAGGTAATTAGGGATAGAGAGCAAGAGGACGAAGTTTCATAATTAGGTCGGTTGGTAATTTTGGGCAGCCGGTCGACAAATGAGGCATTTGAGGCATTGAGGATGGGAGTGTTGAGTTGACAAGGGAAATATTAATTTAATTTCGACAAAAAAGGCTGGAGAGAGAAATCCGGCGTCGGCAAAAGCCTACTCTATTTACTAGATGATTCCTCTTCATAACCTCGTTTTTATTATGCATTTCTTTTCTCTTTCAGGATAATATGTAGAATTTGAGTCTATTAATTTGAAAAATATTTATTCTCTACGCAGACGTTTCACATTTGTATAAATGCTTCTTCATGGCTACAATGAAAACTATTGGGCGTATTTTACACCCATTGGATATGGTTTACAATTTTTTGTACATAGTTATATTAAAAAGTTTATATACATACGATTTTTCAAGTTACCTCAGAGAAATGGTGTACATTACAAAAACAAAAATCCTGCATTAAAAAAACAGACATCACCAAATTAAGTAAATTTTATTATAATTTGATATGTTATAACAACAATTAATTATATTTTGATTTTTGATAGCACCTAAACATACAACAATTGACAAAAAAACAATAAATAGCAACGAAGGTATCATCAAGAAAATTAATTCAGGACGAACTCTCTGGGATAACTTGACAAATCGGATGTATATAAACTTTTTAACATAACTATCTACAAAAAATTGTAAACCATATTCCACTGATTTGCAAGATGCCCAATAATTTTCAATATAGCCTTGAGTAAGCATGTACACAAATGCGAAACGTCGGGAAAGTGAATATATATATTTCAAATTAATAATCCTCTATATCTTCTGAAAGAAGTAGAAAAAAATTCTATTAACCGATACGATGCTTGCTGTCACGATACGCGATGTTTTTCTAACATTCTATTCGACGGATGGAGTACTAACTACTATTTCCGTGCTCTCCACATAATACCAAGCAGGGAACGGGATTCCACTGAAAGATCTCCACCACTGCCGAGATTTTCATCTACATCTACATCTACATATTACCCCGCAAGCCGCCTCAATAGGCGTGTGGCGGGGGGTGTTAGGACACCAGCCGCTTAAAGATAAAAAGGAAACGCTCTAATGAAATTACGCCTAGCATTTATTGAAGTCCCTTATTGTTCGGGGGAAAAACGAATTCCCATACCTATCCGTTCGGCAAAATATCTCTCTTAATTTATCGTTTCTGTCGGACCTGGAAATATAGTGGGGTTCTAATATGATGTTCTCCGTGTCGCTCTGAAAGACATCTATTCTCAATTGTTCAAGCAATCTAAGCCTAGCGCGCAGCCTCCGAGTCTCTAGCGGTTCCCAGCCTAATTCGTTTAACATCTGTGTAACGCTGTCAGTACGCCCGTAGCTGTTTTTGACGAATCGCGCAGCTTTCCTTTGTATTTTATTAAGTTCCCGGACTAAGTCTTTCTGCACCGGATCCCATATGCTCGCTGCATATTCAAGGTGTGGCCGGACGAGTGCGAAATAGCACCTCTCTTTTACTTTTTCATCCGAAAATCTTCCCACAATACGCTTGACTTGATTTGATCTTGACTTGATCCCACAATATGCTTGACTTCCCACAATACGATTTTCTTGAAGCATGGAGGCTAAAAAGACGGAAAGCATGAAGGGACGGATGTTTTAAGGACCCTACTCCTTTATGAATAGGAAGAAGGAAGTCCGTTTAAGAAGTGTAAGACGGGACCCACCCTCTGGAGCGAATGTCCACTCACACATACACACACACTCGCACTCCTTTATTTCATTCGTCGTCATGAGGGCAGGAGTGGACTCGATGCAATTATAATGAGGAGTCATCCGGACGTCCTCTTCTAGTTTAGCGCTCCCTGCGAACGAAGGCCATGCCCCAGGACATGCTCGCCATTCTTTGGCCCTCATAATATCCCGCGGAAGATCTAGAGCGAACAATTCAAAGAAAATATTACAGGGTTAAGGGTCTAGCCTCTGCGAATATAACTTCTTCAAGCCAAGGAGTCGTTCCTAGTAGCGTGATCCCATTGTCGTCTCATCCTTCAAGTGAAGTATTAGATCATTTACAACAGCTCCGGATATATGTCCATGGTAATCGAATTATGTTTAAATTTATCCTCCTGAATGTATCAAATAAAATGAAAGAGAATAAGCCTTACAACGATGAAGTTATTGGTGGCGGCCGGTACTTTGTGGAATTCCGTTGTAGGAAAAGGATAAATTACTTTGCACTATTCATTTGGACGGATTTGATTTATTGAGTCGACATGTTTCACTGCAGTACACTTCAGTCCTGATGATGCTGCAGGGCAGTGAAACATGTTGACTCAATAAATCAAATTTATCCAGTGGAATAGTGCAAAGTAATTTATCCTTTTCCTACAACGATCATGAACAAAGGATTTAAAATGTTCCTCATACTTTCATTCTACAATAAAAACACAATATTCATGAATATATTGTCTCAGTATTTATAGCATAGCCCTGTGAAATTTATTTTAAAGTTGTTGCACTGAGTTGAACCCTAAAACTCCATCATAATGCTGGGAATACCTATTTTTATACTGCTTCCATAGCAACATAAATTTTATTTTTGATAATTTTATGAAACTCGGATGTTAATCATTGACTATAAACACAAGAGAAATCCGTAATAAATCCGATACACTCTTATTTCTAACTATTTATGAATGTTTGTTTTCATGTTTTTCACTAGAGAGCTAGTTAAAATAATATATTTTAAAATGAAATTTAAACTAATATGACTTTTATAAACTCGTTTCATATAATTCTACGATGGGTAAAAAAATGTGAAAAAAAGGGAAGGAATGTTGTGAACGTGCAAGTAACACTGATACCCTTTATATCGGATATCCTGATACCCTTTTGTATAAAAAAATACTCAGAAAGTCTACCAACCTAAACTAACATCAGATTCAAACCCTAAAAATCTTTCCATCTGCACCACATTCTTCCCAGGCATACAGTCCCTAAAGCACCTCCTTAAAGAATTATTTCCCATCCTTTCGAATAACCCAACAACTACTAATTTATTCCCTAAATGTCCATCCGTTACTTATAAGCGTCCCCCCAACCTATCAAACTTATTTAAAGCCACGAAACCTCTCAAAAAATCAGTTATTCAATCCAAAACTCCAGCAACCCCTTGTAACCGTCCTAGATGCAAAACATGCTTATTATTTACCACGAACCGACTCCCGAATAAATTCATAAATTCTCATCTTCCTTCCGTTTCCTCATCCTCCTGTACCACCTCTAACATTGTGTATATACTTCTTTGTAAGCTATGCCCGGCCTTTTATATTGGACTTTGTAGTACACCACTTAATATCAGGATAAATAATCACCGTGCCTCATGCAACCCATCCTCCCAAAACTTCTCTCACGCTGTCCCTACTCATGCCGCTTCCCATACCACTAAATTTGATAATTGCTACAATGTAGCTGTTCTGGCCTCTCTACCCCCCACAGCCACTCCAATTACTTTGAGAACATTAGAGCAAGCTTGTATATTTTATTTTAACGCTCTCCAGCCACCTGGCCTCAACCGGTCCCATTAATTTGTAAACATCCTCCCCTCCCCCAACCTTCAACATTGTACTTATAATTTTGTAACATCTTCTCCCCTCCCAACCTTCAACTTTGTATCTTTCTGTCTCTTAACTTGGTCATGGCAACTTCACCATTTCGTCTTTTCCATTTCCCTTACCTCCATTCCACCCCTCCTTTACTTTTCACCTTTCCCCTCCTCACTGCTCTCTTCCCCTCACCATCCCAAACATTTCCTCTTCATTCTTCCTATACCTTTCGCTGAAGAAGGTGGCGGCGATCCACCGAAAAATTTTCAACCCGTGTGTCTTTTTTATGTGTTCTCATTTTAGTCACACTTGTGACAAAGTATATATATATATATATATATATATATATATATATATATATATATATATATATATATATATATATATATATATATATATATATATATAAAAGCTGCCCTTGTGTGCCATCCAGAGGCCACGGCTACGGGCTCAAGCTTGAAGGGGTATTCTTTGTTATAAGCCCCAGCCGAAATCATGGTAAGTCTAAGTGTCCTGATAGCTCAACTGGTAGAGCACTCGGCGCGAAATTGGGAGGTTCCGGGTTCGAGTCCCGGTAACGGCACATTTTTACCCTCTGATTTCTCGGCTGTACCATCTTCCATATCACCAGTGTCTTCGTCCAATTTCAATTATATCTTTCACCTTCTTTTCAAAATATTTTATATATATATATTAAGGAGTTAATACCAAACTATTCCATTGAAACTCAAGGGGTGCTTGCGTTTGGTTTTAACGATCGCCAATGCTTAAAGGGAAAAAGTATTCAAATCTGCATTTTGAACGAAAATTTCTAAAACTTTATCCAGGGAGTCGAATCTGCAGACTAACTGAGGGAGCATCTTAATTTCCTCGGTATCAGAAGCAATCCCCGGGGTCTTTTTCTCCAAAGCCTCAATCATCATTGTCCTCAACTTGATCGGTGAGAGAAAGTATCCTGATTTTCAAATACCCAAATTTAGTTCCTATCACCATTTTTCCCATTTATTTGCTAATATTGTGGTTTTTCTTTGAGTTTTATCAAAAAACTCAATTAACTCCTCCAATTGGTCCGAAAACTCGTCGCACATTCTTAAATTGGGCCCACGAACGCAAATTATCTTCTCTCTCTCTCGACCGTTTTCAAAAATTTAACCCGAGACCCGTTAACTAAGCCCAGTTTCTTTAAAGCTGACCGGAATATTCAAATTTCCATTTTTCCGCCGAAAGAATCTGAATCAGGGGAAGGAATGGGAGAGCTCCTCCTGCCTCGCCTTAGTCACGAGGATATATAATTCGTGAGAATAGAGTAAGATTGGGCTTCTCGACGTCTGTGGTCATTTGAATCTAACGCTTGATGCTCAAGGTATTATTATCCATATTGCTATTCAGAAAATCAAAATTTTTAACTGCTAATTTTATAAAAATGCGCCAGGTGACGATTAATATTGCCATAAAAACAGGATTTACCAACTCGTAAAAGGGACAATTGACAGAAACAA
Source organism: Pyrrhosoma nymphula (assembly GCA_963573305.1). NCBI lineage: Eukaryota > Metazoa > Arthropoda > Insecta > Odonata > Coenagrionidae > Pyrrhosoma > Pyrrhosoma nymphula. Next base: position 24,400,624 of record OY754338.1, read on the forward strand.
ATGTTCTACTCCCTTTCACTACCAAATTCCACTCTCTGATTTCATGCCTAAGAAGGAAGAATATTAACACAGATTAACTTTTTGTATACATTTATAGTCCTTAGGAAACGTTTGTGATAAGCATGTGCAACCAAGAGCTATCATCACAGGGAGGAAATCACCTTTATCGTGTGATATCTATTTGTTTAGGAATTCTTTAAGTCGTATGTTCAGAAAAAGAATTTGTTATTTTAGCGTAACTAAGAACAGCTAAACGAAACTCCGTGCTTACTTGAGACGTGGAGGACGTCCCATAACATACAAAAAATACTTCCTATACATTAGCGGAGCAACGTACGTGGTCTCCCGTGTTAGTAAAAGAATATTTTGATATTTCTGCTCTTGAGCTGTGTAAAAATCGATTTACACCTCTTAAAATGATTTTTTATCGTTTTTGGCAACATTTATTTTATTTAAAAAGTTGATTGTTTTGGGTTGATTATTGCTTTTTGAGTAAATTCATATTCAATTTTACCTACTCTATCTCACTCACTTGTCAACTCCCAGCTGAAAATATTGAAGTAGCAATTGTGGTATTTTGAGATAATATATATTTTATGATATAGGTAGGTACTCAATAGAAACTCAATAGAAATGTTTTAAGAATTCGATTTATAAGTGACACAAAAGGGTGAGTATTATTTTGATATTTTCAATATAAAATCTGAACCAGTTGAGATATCGACTCGTTTTTTATTTAAGTGTACCGAAGGAAAACATACAGCAATTTTGCGCAATAGAATGACGTTAATCGGTACAGAAGAAGCTAATAAATAAAATAGTTTAAGATTGATGTTCTAATTTAAAGAACACGGAATCAAATCGCAGGATGAAATTTTACGTTTCTTTCATTTTTATCATTTGTTTTTCATCCTTTCTTGCGCATTCCTGGGAACGGTTGCGAAACAAAGACAATATCGGGTATAATTAGGTACCAAATTAAAAAAGCAATTGAAAAATGGGAGCATGGATAAACTGCGCGGTAGCTTGTAGACGCATCAGAAATATATCCAATTTTGAGTTATGTGAAGGGCTACCAAATTACTCATAAAGTGAGAACGACTGCCACAAATAATTACTTGTAATAGATTGGGAATAGTAGAGCGGAAATCGAAAGGTATGGTCGGTATTTTAAGCTATAATAATATTTTGCGGATCAGTCGTAGAATCTCCTCCCCCCCTGATTGAACCAATTTTAGAATCTTCACCCCAAATATATTCAATTGTTGAATTTACCCCCGGCATAAATTATTGGTTAAGGATGATCAAGGATTTGTTTGGAAATAATTTGAGCATATTTCACGAAAGAAGCTATCACAGTCCACCATAGTCTTCTTTCCAATATTCAACTGTCTTTTTGGAGCTGTTTCTCCAATATTTGATGTCCATAAATATATAGGGTGGTCCTAAGTCCGCAGTCTCAAATCTGATTTAGCAAGAAGTGATCCTGTCCCTATCGATAATGCTGACTTATAATGCGCACGAATTCTGTATTGACATTTTCATGCGTATCCATCAGCATTTGTCTTCGCATAATAGGCCCCATTCTTTCACTGATTATAAAACTTAAAATTGAAGTCACGCTTTAGAAGTTCATGCCGTTTAGCCAATTAATCACCGGTTAAGAACCCACGCAAAACAAATGAAGGATAACAGGTTGAATTTTTTCACGACCCATGACACGACACGAGTCATCGGGGGAAGAGATACTACAATTGATCCCATTTAGTTTTTTTTTAAGGAATTGAGACCCATCGTCCCTCCACCGTGGAAGCAAGGCTTTAAGTTATAAGCAAAGCCGCCCGCGTGGTGTGCTTTACCGGATGCAGCCACAGCTCGCCGGCGCTCGCTGTCCTTGTTAGAGCCACGTCGCTAAGCGACGAATCAGACCACCTCTCGGCCGCGGAAGTCGTTAAGGAGAGTGAGCGAGGCTCCCGGAAACGAGACAAAGACTCACGGCTTGCAGCGGCCGAGGAGAGGCCAATCGCCAGACTGCTGACCAAAAGAACTGCAAGAATGACCATTCACCTCGCGACAAAGTTGAGCTTTTGAAGAAATTTCTTTTTTAGGAGATGTCCATGATAACTCACATTACTCATACGTATTAATTGGTGACTAAATCCTTTTATTTCACACAATGTAAAAGCAAGAAATCAATATCGAACGTATATGAATGCTCAGCTGTTAGAAACGTACCAAATTCCATGTCCATATACTTTTTATTTACGTAATACTAAAAATATTTATATTAATCTAAGGTTACTCACGTCACACATGGTGCTTCACCTAATACTGCACCTATTCAATTTTCTGGTCTCATAAATAAAGAATAAATGCAACTATACTGCTCTAATAACTTAATTAGTCATTTTTAAAAACATGGCGGAATGAACTAGTGAAGTTTATTAAATATATAAAATACAGTTAAGAATACCAGTGAGCAATGAGTATCCTGCGTTAGAGAAACTCAAGTTACAGTATTAGTTCTACTAAAATCAAGCGGGACATGAGTATGTGCGTGTTATTGTCGCTACAAAAGTTGTTTTATAAATCATTTATAATTAAAACTTTGAATCAATTTACAATGTCACTTATTTTAACGAGATGCAGCTGGTAATAATAAAAACAAAGAATACTTGTGGTTTCAGGGTGTTTTACGTGAAATTTTTCCATGTTAGAAATGATAAAAATTATGCAAATTTCACAATAGATAGTGACATGAAGATGACATAATGTGTTGAAACCCGGCTCGTGAATAAACATAATAGTCATGAATCTATTGTGAAATTCGCATAATTTTTATAATTCCTAACATAAAAAGAAAGAAGTTACAGAAAATCCTAAGAAAATTTAATAATGTAACTTGATAATGATGAAAAAATTATAAAATGTAGATATAATCGTGGATATCGCGAAAAGAATATTATCTATGTTTTCATGCCGCTATTAATTGCTCCAAATATTCTGTCATGTTACTCCTCTAGAAAATTAAAGTACTGCTGCGTTTAATTTAATTTGAAATTTGTGATTTTCGTCCGGATTTCAATGGACGTGCCATTTTACCCTGCCGTCCGGATTTCAAGTGCCATTTTGAATATTGCCCGACACAGGAAATTTGTTTGTTACTTGGGGATGCGACCAACATGTCACAACATCTGAAATAAATTGCTCCATTTAGATTAAGTGGATGAATAGGATGGTAATGGAAGGATTATTTGAGTTGGGGGAAGAGAGGAAGGAAACCCGGCGGCGGCATTAGTTATCTCTCACCGGAAGGCCCTAAGGGGTCCACGGTTTTACACCCTATCCGGCGGGCGGAGCTCTGCGCGCGCTCTGCCTTGTACTGCTATCCAGATGGCGTTAGGGATCTGATTACTCTCCGACACTGCCTGATATCGAGTCCTGGCCATTTGCCATTATATTTTAATATTATATTTGTTATTATATATAATATTATAATTTATATTTGCCAACCATCACCAAAATCCGCTCACCACTAAACAATAAATGACTTGAGCTCGCTCAAATCATGCCGTATTGTCTAATTTTAGCACTTAACCCTAAAGAAAACAAAATACCCATTTCAGAGGGTGGACTCTAAATCGTGACCTTACGTTTGCCGAGTGGGTCGCCTTCCTAAATGGTAGCTGTTCGATAAAATGATAATCGATGAAAATATATATTCACATACTGTTGTTGTAAACCAACAGCTGGGTAGATTTTGCTAAACTTTTCAGTTTCTTTGCAACAAAAGAGTAAAAATAAATTTAAAAACTCGAAGATTTTATTTCAGCAACCTTTTTTCATAGGGAGGACCATAAAGTTGAAACGAGTAGGAAAAACAATTAGAATCCATATTAAAATGATTTTCATTGAAATTTTGTAACCACAAGGGAAATTCATAACGGATGGCTGTTTGGAGAATTTCCAATTATTTTAAATCAATGAAGATGACGAGTTATTGATAGCCATTGTAACACTAAAGACAAGAATCTTCCTCACACTTCGATTCGATACATTTTCACCTCTATTTTAACTTCAGCTAAAACATTTTTCTAAGTTTTCTCGAAAACAATTTTCTTGTGCTCTTGCATGACAATAAGCCTTGCGGATTCAACGGAAGTGGCCGTGGGAACAGACAGAGCTCTTCCCGGATGTATGTCACTTTTAGGAAGAGTAGCTTATTTTAGGATTTTTAAAATTAACTATGCTATGAATAGCACAAATTATATCGGGCAGACTAGTTGACACAATAGAGAATTTTTTGACAGTCGAAACTTTTCGTTATTAAGACGCTTGGAGAAGAATACTGTAAAAAAAGTGTTATCAAGAAGAATTAATTCCCCAAGGGCTCTTAAATGTAAACACGAGAAACATTAAAGTTAGCAACTCTTTACTAAAGGCCATTTCAATGATGATTACAGACTGTATTTATTTTCAAACAGAATATTCAAATGTTCGATTCGATCAAAGGGGTTAGTAAGTAAAAAAAACTAATTTATAAAATTTTACTCGCGAAAAATAAAATTAGTTTCGTCCAAAATTAAGAGTTGATGGGCTACTTATAATTGAGGGTGAATCAAGCCACACTTTTTATTGCTTTGATGATAGCAATAGTATATGTATTTTAACTCAAAATCCATTCGTGAAACATTGGCTCACATACTCATAAAGAAGGGTGAGAACATACAGCGCAGCAATGATTCGCGCTGCTAATGAGAACTAACAAAAAACAGCGTTTTTACGAGACTCATCCAGAGTGAGGATCTCTCGCTTCTTTCACGCAGGCCCTGCCGAGCGACACGCTAACCAAAAGAAGGTCGAAAAAGGGGAGGATGTAAATTCGTCCGTCCCTCCTTCCTTCTTTCTTCGTCACGCATGCATAACGAGATGGTTTCGTCTCTTTGAAGAGTGAAAGTTCTACGCTGACCCAAGACGAATGATTGAATCATTGATGAGCGTATCAGCTATCCCTCCGAAATCACTCTTTTAAAAATTAACGCTCTCTCGTTGGCACGCCAGCGATTCAGTTTCTTCTTTAAAGAAAAAAAAACGACATTGCAGGAAAGTTAATGGGAGTGAACTCGGGAAAACATGTTCTTCCTGATCATGAAACGGAACACCGCAAATTCGGAGTACTTACAAGGCGTAATACAGAAACTCAGGAGAACTCGGGGCTTGTGATGAATACTAGGCTACAATTTATTCTCTAAATGAGGATCCCTTCTTAAATCAAGGAATGTGTAAAAAATAATTTAAAAAATACAGAAGTAGAATAATGGGAACCAAAAGACAGAAATATTGTGTGTGCTAATTTGGTAGCATTTCTTGAAAAGATCCCGGGACTTGCGTAATTCAAACTTATAAAAATAGGAGTGTTGAAACGGAACTTAATTGCTATCACAGTATTAAAAAATCATTTTAGATACACTAATGACACAGTACATAACAAGTAAATGGTGTGATATGCAGGAATGAAACACATTCAAAATAGTACGGTGAAATACGAAGGTTTTCAGACAAACAATGTGAAGCTCATTATGTAGGATTTTCATGGAAAAAAATGAGTTTTGAAAATAATCAATGACAAATAAAAAAATAATAAAATGATGAGGAAAAAAAAACAAAAAACAAACGTTTTTGCCATTTCGTTTGTCTTCAATCTCATTAAAATCGGCTGATATGTTCATGAATAGCGTCCGCAGAAGTTGGCTTACTTTCAGCGGAAATTATATTGGCAGATAGATTTTGTATCCACTGAAGAAGAGTTAAGATTTTTTTAATAGGGTGTATGACTGGCAATGATGTGAAGAAGCGACTAGCTCAGGAAGTATAGAAAACTTTAAGCGATGGTATGAGTACTAAAATTTTAAATCAATAACACATTCACGCTTATCTACTTTGAAATGAGTGTTTATCTTCCAATTAGCTGAAATATTTGACTGATTTATCTTACTCTTAACCTCTCAAACTTTCTTCCAGTAAATTGATGTTTGCTCCTCAGGTAAATCTCTCCTCAGGCAAGCTCCACAGGCGTAGGTTTTAAACTTCTTTGTTAAAATTCTCTTTCCCTTTATTTTATTTTATCGGCTTTTTCATTTTTTTGCGTCTAAAAACTGACGACTTTTTGTTAGTTAAATTTTAGTTATAATGAACAACATTTAGTAACAATTATTTTAGATCTTAACTCCTTTTAAGTAGCTGGAATCTGGATGTCTATATTTTTTCGGCCGTCGATACGATCTTAAGAGGGATATTAGACGACCAAAAATGAAAGAATACAGAGAAGACGAGTTTTAGTTGACAATTAATGATTGAAACAATTAAATGTGCTCTGGGAGACACCGACTGTTACCACTTGAAGGATGCCATAAAAGAGTTCGGAAATTAGGAAGATACGTCTTAAAAGGCAGCAGTCTGGGAAAACGACGTATATTTGGTCACGGAAAGGCAATACGGTGAGATGAGGATAATGAGACACAAAGATAAACAGTATGATAAACAATGATAGTCTTAATTTTAGAGATTAGAACATTTTTACTAAGTTTTGTGTTTCCTTTAAGTTTTTCGTATCTCTCACAGTAAAAACTAATTGTACAAAATAATTTTTGAAGGAGAAATATTTTGACAATCTCAGTTACCATCTTGGAAATTGTAAGCAATATGCATGAATTTCGGCAGAAAAAGAAATATACAAACTTTAAGTTCAGCTTTGACCAACTTTGCTTTGTAAGTATCGCTGGATGCACCTGGTTTAAGGGTTTTCATGGTAACTGCAGAATGCTTGTTGAAAAATGTTTGCGTTGTCATAGCGCCATAACTAAGGAGTTACCCCATGTTCCCTGGACAAAAAATTCTGAAAATAACTTCTCCAACCTCCTCCAGAAGTAATTCACTTTCCTCCTGAAATTCCTGTATACATATGCAATTAAATGAGGGATTAAAAATGGAGTTGTTTTTAAAGAAAGTAATTAAAGGGTCAATCCCTAGTGAGCATGGGATGGACCTCCGCGTTCACTCGAGAACGACATAGTGGTCACACGCTGCATGCATGGATTATTTCCATCTCTTTACGTTGCCTTGCGGTCTCGCTTCACTCCGAATATTCCCTCGCAATCCTCTTGCAACACTCGCACTCAGGAAGGGCAAGGACGAGAACGAAAGAAGTCTTCGTGATTTTTTTCTCTCGTGTTATTTCGCACTAATGTTCGGGGAGAGGAGACCAGCAAGACCGGGTGTGGAAATGAACTGAACGAACCCTTTACGTAATTAATATTTAATGCGCATCTTTCTCCTCTGAGGGTGTGGGGGGTTGAATTTGATCTCCGCAGTCCCTGCGGCCGGTCTCCTGCTGCACCCCTCTAGCCACCAGGGGATCTTCCCTTTAAGGAGTTATACACTGCTACTGTGCGAGTCAAAACAAATACTGAATTCCACATTTTCGTGCGTATTGTTTATGAAAGACTGATTTCACTGATGCTGTGACTTAGATATTAATAATCATACTAAAGGTACACAATATACAGATGAATCAACAAATATATTTTGATAAACCCTTTTTACAGCCATGAAAGCAGACTTGTAAGCCATTTGTAATGAATTGACGTGTTTTGACCACATTTGTGCAATTTGTACATTTTTAGCAATATGCTAATAGCTTCAAAAGTAAGATGGATATTTGCTAAAAATATGAATACTGATTAATTACCTGGGAAAACTCGCCTCTTTTACACACGTTTTCGAGGAAAGACATTCATAATATATATAAAGATAAAATTTTATCCCACATATAACGCAGTATTGCATTGAGTACAGTGTAATTTGAAGTTCATTTTGCGGAAAAAGAGCACGAAAAAGTATAACATTGTTGCTCCTATAAAACTGGGGACACATTCTTCTAGAAGTATCCGGGATATGAATTCAATGAGATTGATGTTACTTTACGGTGATATTAATAAAAACAACTGGCGTAATCTCAGGATGTCTTGATTAAGCATACTTTCATAAAACTGTGATAATAAACAGCTTTTGATAGTTTCCGGTTTATTTTTCTATAAAACTGTCTACAAGACCAAGTTCCACGTTTGCCAGTGGCATGAGTTGAGCTACGCACTCCCGGCAAGTAACAGTTTCATGTCGGCAGACGGCAAACTTTTGTTCCAGTGGCAATAAAACCTTGAATATCTTACACTCATTATCCATTTTGGTAGAGGAAAGAGGGAAAAACGAAGTTTATTGTATAATTCTTATCTGAGCTGGATTCCAAATATCCAGGGGCACAAATTGCTTTAGATACCCTTAAACGGCCCTTGAGAACTAGAATAAAACTTAAGGGCTTTAGTTACTACACATTAAGTCTTGTAAAGAATTTTAAGCATATTATTCTCAAATTAAATTGTCATTGGAAAATCGTTTGTCTTGATAATTTCTTATTTATCAAATACAGTAATTTTTACAAAGTAAAATTTTAACAAAATGGTGGTACAAATTCTAATTGATTATAAAGTAATAGTAAGGGAACAACTGCACATACTGCAGAAAAAATGAGTTGTAGGTTATTAGATTAGTTTTATTTTGGCAGATATGGCGCCTTGGAAACTAAAAACTTGAAAAAAAACAAAACATATTAACCATTTTATTAATGCATTGAAAATACTCCAGCGCCATCTGCGCACGTACATTTCTACCTTTCATAGACTTTTGGTGCAAATTACTTGGAGACCTTTGGCAATCACAGCCTTGACATTAATGAAGCAGTTAACTGGTGTTTTTTTTCGAAACTTTCTCAGTATGAGCCAGTTGGTTGCAGTAAAATGCATGTTCCAATTTCCGATTCTCTAGTACTCTCGTTGATGGCGGTGTTCAAAGGAATTACGGAGCACCACCTGACCTTGCGTAACATTTAAGTGGGACATACCTGCATCGTTGCATCATTTGCCTTTAAGTCAGGGCGTCACTGACAAAAAATCAAAAATCTGTTGAAGGATTTTTATTTTCTCACGTGACTGAGAACTTTAATTTATTATTAAATTTTCATAATTAAGATTACTAACATGCCATCAATATCTTTGTACAGTGGTAAAAATGGAATAAATATAATTCCAGAAAAGTTTGCTTTAAAATTCATGCGTCTTCGTAATGACCTCTATATATACTAAGATGAGAATTTGTAATGTACGGAGCCACGAAAAAGAGTCCAAGGAGAATAGGAAGTGAGCAAATATCATTGATCCACCGTTTCTCATTCTCATTGGGAGGAGCAGAAAGTAATTCGTGATTGTAACTCTCTGCATCTTTCAAAAAATAGCAATGATATCTGTCCATGAAATTACCAAGAAAAATTATGACTGATGCTATAGTTCTTTTTTAGTTTGAATGTTTTCTAAATAGAGAAGAGAAACGGGATTGCATTCATCTTTCATTTAATTTCAGGAAATCATCCAGTCAAACGGCGTTTCGCTGTTTTTTTATCACATAACCCGTGGTAACGTTATGTTTTTCATGGAATATATAGTCTTTCACAGATGTTTGAACGAGGACAATTCTACCTTAAGGTAATTGCTCCGAACGACAATTTTGTCCGTGAGAACATTGAAATTGAGCGTATTCGCACTTTTGGTTTGTGAGTTCGGAAACCTCAGCAGTTCACTTAAATATTGCTTACTACTTCTACGACTTCGGTATCAAGCATGAAGTGTAGGGCGGGAGTAAAAGGAGAGACTTTCAAATTACTTTCAATTTCTTCCCATGAACGTTCTCGGAAGGTGGAAAACGCATGATTAAATGGTAGTGGCCCCTCCAGCAGTCACTCCCTTACATCCTTGGGTATAGCGTGCTGTCCTGAGTATCCCATGCATCCGGAAGAATTCGTGGTCTCGTGTTTTGTTACTCTCGTTCCTATTTGATGAACAAATAAAACCAAAGCTCACAAGAATGCAACGGCTATATTGATGGTCTTTTACGCAGATCTAAGGAAAACTAAGCGAATGCAGACACACTATTCAGTTGTATCCGGGAGGGGATATGCTTCTTCCGTTGCTTCACAGTCAAATAAGTTAAATAATTTCAATTTAAGAGAGCAAAGGAAATAAATTAATGCGTAGGAAATATGAGTATAGAGAACTTTGAAAGAGTATGAAAAAATGATTAAATTTTCCTCAAAAATTTATAAAATCGAAATGGTCCCTCTTATTAGAACCACCTCCGACAGTACCTTTACTGCCAAAATTTAATCAGTTTATTTCCTTTACTTCGTGTTGACTATAAAAAATGTTTTACCAATTAATAGGTTCCGAATCATCAGATCCAAGAAACTATTCAGATACTTAAGAAGGCACAACAAGAGAGTGCATTTCGAAGATGAGTACAAAGCGTACATTTAGTCCCAATACTTCAAATACAAAACAAAACATTAAAAAAAATATTTTAAGCCAATCATTGGTCTCGTCGTGAACTCAATTTTTTAGACACCCATGTAAAATGAAGAGGAAATTAAAAAGACGTATCACTAATTTGTAATTTAAGATAGCCTCTGATTGGTCATGCGATGATAGTATAAATGCTGGTTGAGAAAAATATCCTTGCTCCATTGGATCCTGATGTGATCAAAATCGCGAGCGAATATTCCACACGAAAACGTTCATTTTCCATCGCATTCCAGTCTGATGCGATCAAATTTGTTGCATTGTACTATCGCGTCAACATATCCGACAGGAAAAATATAGAATGTTGTCGTCGGATGGGTTCTTTGGTAGGGCAGTAGTAACGAATAGAAGGCGTGGAGAGCGTCGCGTCTAAAAACCCAAAAGAGGACCTCGTTTCCCATCCCATATTCATTTGTCGTCGCAGTAGTACAGAAAAAAACGACATACGATGAGGTGTGCACGGCAGCCATTTTTATTTTCTCACTCACCTTTCCTCCACATTATTCCTGTTCCCCCTCCAAGCCTTTTCCATGCCCTCGGGTGAGAGTCACACGACCCTTCTCCTTTCCTTTTTCCCCTCATCCCTCCCCGCTCTCATTTCCATGGGGTTGAGTTTGTGTGTCACCCAGACAGCACTCATTCTTCCACCCCCCCTCCAACTCCCATGTCCTCTTCCGCCATTAAACAGAGTGTGAATAACAAGAGCTTATTTTTGTACGTACAAAAACTTGTTCCTCTTTTGAAAAAGCGTTCTAAGTTGGAGGATGGATTGAAAAAATACGCCTCTCTGTTGCTCGTGCATGGAAGTCTACAAACATCTTCATGCTACCCTGCTAACCGCCGAAAGGGCAATGTCGCAGTGGGAGTTAGATTAATAGCCATGAAAAGGGGAGGGAATAGGATAGACGAAAGGGAATAGGGAGAGATGAATGGTGATGGAGAGTTTTAGTGTTTCATTCTGTTATAGTTGTAATTACCAATGGCGAGAGACAGAAACAAATTTTGTATTGATAAGTTTTGCTGTATATCTCTATCATACCTATTGTCGCTTCTATTACGAGGGTAATCCCGAAAGTAAGGTCTCCTACTTTTTTAGAAATTCAAAATCCGTTTATTTGTTATAATATTTACATCATTTTAAAGGAGGAATATTTTGCTATATAATTTCCATTTCGGTCGATGCATTTTTTTAGACGCTGTGACAGTTTCTGTATGTCCATTTCATACCAGCTCACTGCCATGTATAAAGTCGGCCAGCCTTTTTGATCTAAAAACACAGTAGCCGTGACTTTACCGGCAGACTGTGTTTGTTTGAATTTTCGCGGTTTGGGCGATGAGGAATGTCACCACCGCCACCACTATAAACTCTCTACACCGCTTGCGAACGCTTATGACATCCATGCCCGACTCTCCGTACACTTCCGTCAATTGGAGAGGAATTTCAATTGGTTCAACGCCTTTTGCGTTCCAAAACCGAATAGCTGCGCGAACTTCGCACTTGGCGGTAGCGTCCAACGGAAGCTCCATTCTCAACGGCTGCCAAGCTGAGCGTCTCAACAAGGCAGACACATGCTTGTTTGGGAGTATAGGAAGCAACATTTACAACAGTGTGGCCCAGTTTCTCTTCATCCCCAACGCTTTGGAGACCTTAATTTTGGGATATCCTTCGTAGTATTAAAGACGTAGTTCGGGGTTAAAATATTATCCTCCACCCAACCACAGAGTATATAGAAGGAGGCCAAAGGCGATAATGGCTGTAATTATATTTATTGCAATTTAAAATGTTCTTAGCAAGTTCCATTTCAGCCAGTTGGTATTAACCAGTGGGTGACGATGGGTAAAAATGGCTTTGCTCATGAGAAAACAAAACTTGGAAAAGATGCTTAGTGTGAACATCATTTATATTTATGATTTATTTGAGTCTAGGAAGGACATTATTATGTGTTGTCCTTAAAAATTGCCGGATAATTAAATTTACCTCGAGAGTCATTTCAAATCGGAGTTAGTCCCACTTTTAACCTACCTGTTTTCTGCCCGGAAACCTCTGCTTTTAGTCTAACTGAACAATTTCCGAAATTTTCCCCTTTACTTTAATTTCAAATATACATAAGACGTCAAATATTACGGTGAGAATTTCAAGATTTGAGCCAAAGAAACTTGCTAAATATATGATGGATGCGCTCATCAACAGATTTAATAAAATATCACATGGAGTAACCAATGTGATCTCTTCTTCTCTCTGCGACTCTCTTCTCACTCTGGGCTTACCGTGATCCGAATTTTTCAAGCAATCTTAAAGTCTCGTTCACAACAACTCGGCGTAACTTGGCTTGAATCGGCGCACAAAGCCAGAGATGAGACCTTGAGAATAGCGTCTGCTAGTTCACGATGACATAAAGTGGCGTAGATCGACTTGGCGTAGCCTGGAGTTGAGCCCAGTTCGACGTTCTCTCAATTCCAGCCTATAGCATGTCTTGCTAGTAGATGAAGGACGTGAAAGCAAAGACTTAATATCGGAATGATATGGTTGACTGACAAGAAAGTGGGGTGGTGAGCTGCAGAAAAGTAATCGTAGGAAAAACGAGTGCTGATAATGATACTCAACGTCCATAGTACCACTCCAAAGTCAACGATTTTTGTTAATTATTCTATTATTATCTCTAATGATCTTTTTAATTCTCTATTATGACTCTCTATGATAGCCTAACATTGGTTTTAATCGAGTTGAGACGAAAGCGATAGCACTGGTTTCTTGTCTCGAGAGTCCGAGTTTGAATCCCTGCAGTGACGGCGGCATTTCAAAAAAAAGAAGGGCGTCATGCGGAGAGCCTTTCACTTGCAGCGCCAACTCCCTCCGTCATTTGGGAAGTAAACCTGTGGACACCTGGGCGCCTTTCGAAAAGGGTAACATGAAACCGACGTCGGAGTAGCCTCCACTCTACTTCTGCTTCATCAAATAATAACAAATATCCTTAATGGCGCAGCTGATCTCAGCAGCCGATCTCTTCCAAAAATAAGTAACTAACTAGTATCATGAAAACGTGCTTTAAGTCATCCGTGACTATTTATCTCATGATGAAATTAAGGAATGTGTGCCCATCCTTACTCTCGTGAAACTTGTCGCTCTGCTTCAAATGCGCAACCTTTGATTTCAATAATAAAACCCTGTAGTAAAAACTGTAGCTCACGCATTTTCGGGGCCAGGTGCTAGCTCTCAAAGGGACACCACGAAGCAAAAGAGAGGAACAAGCCAAAGTAAGATTTTCACCAGAAATAGGATTTGAATAAATTATCGGATGCGATACGAAAAAAAGTCTCTCGAAATCGGGAATTTTAGTGCCAAGGTTATGACGCATCAAGGTTCAATGCGAAAAGTGAACGAATCGTGAAGAGAATCCGCGTACATGTCACACAGCTTTTTGAGAAACTTAGCCAATTCATTTGCTAAGCTTTATGTTAACAATGGGAGAACAGAATTATTGTCCCCCGAACAGGCTAACGTAGAATTCAACGGGCAGTTGAGCTTTCTCGATTGTATTCAACGGATCAAGAGAATGTTTATCAAGGTTAATTTAATTTAGCCGGGGTTGCGAACTATCAATATGCTCGTTTACAGTGTCGTCGCACGGAATATAAATCTAATTTCGTTGACTTCCTTGGTAACTGGGAGGCCTCATATCCCAGTCACTCATATACCCTAATTTTATTATACTTTTGCTACGCTTTTTTCTTTTCAAGAGAAAACTTAGATGTATTTTGGATCTTTTTTTTTTTAAAGAACCAGTGGGTCACTAGGCCAGGGATTCAATTTTCTCAACCACTTGTTTCATTTTGTCTCCCGGACCGCAGCCTAACAACCACCAGAAACACATTTCTCGATTCAAATAAAATACTGATAAAAAAGACAACGCGCTTGTTGAGTGTGTCCTTACTTCGTCCCAGAGCACCGCGTGCTTGTTCCGGAATATGCACGCAAAACTCCAACAATTGAGTTATTCGTGACACCACCACGCGGCGCTGCCGACCGCTCTAATATCATTGTTTCGCGCCGTAAGTATGAATTGCACCGGAAGTAGGAGTGCTGGGCACGATCAATATATTTAGTCCAAGCCCGTCCGAGAACTCCAACGCTTGAGGATATACTCCATGCGCTTTCAGGGTGAGGATTTCGCGGAACGGAAGGCCGTACATTTCCGGATGAAATGAGATCACATTTTGGAAGAGTAAACAGACAAGTATGTTTCCACCGCTCAAAAGATAACGGGGTCGCATGCAATATACACATTCATATATCACATCTCATGGAACTCATTTTACGAATAACATTTATCTTATACTTCTCATGAATTTTTTATTGGATTTCTTCTGCAATTCTCTGCGGGTAGAAAAATAATTTGTGGTTGAAACCAGGGCTGAGAAAAATACTCTAAAATTGTATTTGAAACACAAAATACTCATTAAAGAAGTAATTGAAATGCAAAATACAAATATTTACAAGTATTTTAACATGCTCAAAATTCTCAAATACATTACAATTAGAATAAAAATCATAAAGATTTTACAGCTAAAATAATAGAATTAAGAACAATTCAATATATATTTAATATATAAAACGGGTTCATGAGTTTAAATAATACATATGTTTATGGAGCCATCTCTATCTAAAACATATAATTTTAAATAATCAGTAAGTAGATTCAGTTCACATGATTCAACAAGAGAATGGAACGCTTCAACTAGAGCAAAATATCCTGTTGCGTTTTTACAGGAACTAATCAGGAAACTGGCTGATGAAGTCCTTTTTGAACCGAGTTTGAAACCAGACTGGTATCAAATGACAATGAATCTTAAGTGAAAACGAAAAAGTATGCTATTTCAATAAAAAATCACTAAGTACATTTAGGCAGGTATCAAAAAGTTACAACTGGAAAAGGATAAGTTTAAAAATAACAACAGGAAACCAAACCAATGCTACCAAAGGAAAATATTCTTTCTAGTATTCTTTAACACAAAATGCAACATTGTCCCGAAGTTCAGTGCTTCATGCAACCTACTCTCACCGCGAACACCCTATTAATACCACTTCAGACCAAGACTTTACTGCTCCTAGCTCCTCCTCCTCTGATTTCATCGGAAGATCACTGAAATCTTTTCTCTTTACAAATAAAAATAATTCATATACATTGCTTTATCATAATGCCTACATCAATACTCTCCAGTCATGATTTTATCGTTACTTCCATGTGCAATCAATGTGAATGGTTACGTCTTCCTAAACTTGAAACTCGTTAATTATGCTTCGTGCATTTTTGAAGGTGAATCAGGCATTGTATATCTACCCAGTCTAAAAAAATATATCGTTTTGCGATTTTTAATCTCAAAAAAATATATTTTTGGCCACTAGCGCTATCACAAACGGGAGCAGGATCAATGGTGTACACTCTCCCCCCCTGCCTAAAGGACTCAACCCCTTCCACTTATAAAATATTTTTTAAATCTCTTCTCCCCCTCGAAATTAATTTTATAGCCCACTTTACGTCATGACCCCCCTAGGTATGGGCCACTTAGTAGGACAATATAACAAATAAATAAGCGATTTTTAATAATTAAGAATTGGAGAAATATGAATGGAGTAAAAACCATGCGTGTGCAATTTTCTAAAACCACAATTAACCCACAAATAATTTTGAGTTAGGTAACAGGTATTGCATTGCAGAAGAGTGAGGTGGAATTAAATCCTTGAGTTTGGAATTCACACACATTACACAGCTATTCTCAGTTTCAAATGTTCTATAAATTGTTCAATTTCTCAAGAAACGGCAATTTCAATAAATTACTGCGCTTGGAAGTGTAAACAACGTTACAAGATAAGGGAACTACATTTAAGAAGTTTATACGGAATATTACCATTAAGCAGGCCTTTTGTTAAGCGTTATCTGAATTTCCCTCGTGTACAGAAAAGGGATTCGGCAAGTTCTCCTTCAGTATTCAGTGACGGTGGCGATTCTGCATAGCGATAATCGCAGATCTTAAATTTGCAATTCTATTGGCTGATTCAAAATTCTATAGGCTTGAGGTTTTGGCTCAACGGGCGAAATGCAGAACGTTAAACAGCAGAACATCTCCCTTTTGGAGATGTTTGCTTCAATTCTGGAGGGATGTACTACTCATCACCTAGAGTTCTGCCCCAGCACAGACTGTAATAATATGCAGGAGGACGTGTCTGCTCAATTGTGTCACAAGTTTCTTTTTTAAGCAAAAGGGGACAATATGACAATAATGACGATATGCCATAAATTAAATTTGGTATCAATTCACTTTGATTTGACTGATTGTGAGCAGTAATGATGCAAATTTCACAAAGTGGAATTTGGGCTCTTGTATACATTTCTAAGAAGTATTGTGTGTGTTTTAAAATACTGAAAATATCTCAAATATGTATTTGAAATAAAAAATAATTTTTGAAGTGTATTTTTAATACAAAATATATTTTTGAGTGTATTTTCAATGCAAAATACATTAGGTATTTCAAATATATGTGTTTAAAATATTGCTCTGTCCTGGTTGAACCCGACTCATAAACATAATTTGCATGCGCAGGTGACGGAATATGATATTAACATTTGCTTTTAAAATGTGCTACAAGACTAAATGACATGATCCGAAACAGCATGTCAATGATTTGACGTCGCCGTACGGTGTAAATACTCAGCTGTAGATGTATTTGAACAGAAAAAATAAAATCATACTACTTCATTGTGATCTTACACTGAAAATAAAATCGTTAAATTTCGTCAAACTAGAATGAACCAGCCCAATTTACTCTGAAAATGCATCGTATCGGCAACAACTACCTTTTATGGCGCCATCCGTCGGATTCTCGATGGTGTTTTGTTTTGGTGCTGGCAAGCATGCGTATTTTTTATGAGAAATATATTATTAAACACATTTTTTAATGAAATTGATGAAATTTGCGTATAAATAGTTGAGAACAGTGATAGCAGACCGAGTGGTAACCCAAATAATCTTGGAAGTGAGTTAACACTTCATTAAAGCATTTACTTATTTGGAACATGCTCTTGTATGTTAGCGGAGCTTGGTTGATAACTGAACCACAAAAAAAGGTGGAAGATATGGAAATGTGTTGCCCCCGCAGAATGAAAAAGATCAAAAGGACGGAGAGAATTACCAATGGAAAAAGGAGTCCTACGAAGAGTTGCAGAGGAAATTTGATGAATGAAAACTCTCCGTATCTGAACAAAAATCAATTGGACACATTCTGGGACTTAAAGGCCTAGTTTAAACAGTATTATAAGGAGAAATGAATGGAAACAAACGTCGAGAAAGACTTAACACCGTGTTCCGTTCCACGTATGGTGCACCCTAGGCTCTCTGTGGACTTTTTTCTGCCCTATCACGCTCTTTTCTGAAGGTAACGCCAAGTATTTCAGTCGTTGAGAACTGTATGCAGTTGATACATGATTTTCGTGGTCAGATGATTTTTGAACACATTGAACATAACATGCGTTAGAAAATGCTTGAAAGGTGTTTAGATAATAATTTAGCAGGCGATACGTCAGTCAAATATGAACAAAATAGAGTTTCCTGTCCTTCCCCAGCATTCACTAGCGTCGAACGCCGTTACTGAAGCATTATTGTTATAAATTCAGGAAAAGAGGCGAAGGGTTATTGCAATATCATTATTATTATAAAAAAGTCTATCTAAGTTCATTAAGGCATTTTATTCATCATACGTAATAAAGTACATGCTAATGCATCCCCATGGAACTTAAAACCATGAGTATCAATGGCGCACTGAAACCAGATGGCCATCCCTCAGGAGTTTATTCCATCTTTAGTCAACGAAGCTATTCTTAAACATAACTATATAATATCCTCAATTTCAATTAAATTACTTGAATATACTTCAATGGAAAAACTAACTTGATTATGAAGACAGCAATAAAATGAGTTATGTAGATAGATGTTATTCATTGAAGACGACATGTTTATCAAACATTCCAGTTTGCTTCTTAATGCCTAAAGTGACTTTAGTCACTTCAGGCCTGGAACTTTTGGCGGAACATGTCGTCTACAATGTTGAATCCACGCGGAAGAGAACCCGGAAGACCTGTCTCATCTATTATTACTTTTATTTCACGGAAATATTCACTTATCCCTTAATGATGACATATCAAACACAAAATAAGTCTACTCTCACTATTAACGACTTTCCTTTGAATTTTAAAGTCACAGTTTAATGAAACTCCGAGAAATTACCAGTTAACTAAATCACAGACCTGTGGAATGACTGAGAGTCTTGTTAAATGTTATTCGCTAAACCTTTTATCTTCTTTTCATTTTAAAGTCCACTAAAACCGTATGACCTGTGTGGTTCGCTTCCTTAACGTCCTCACGTAACGGTAACCCACAAACACAAGAGAGCTTTCGAGAAAGGACCTTGAAAGGAAAGTGAACTTTTTTCATTTTAAAAGTGAAAAATTCACTTTCCAGTAAATTAATCCCTGCCTCATCTTACTAAGAGAACTGATGCTTTAAAAAACACATTTCATTCTCCTATATCATGTAGCAACTACTCAAAATAACCCAGCATTTTTACTTTTATGCTATGAAACTGTTTAGTGGTGAATTGGTAGAAACTTAATTTCAAAGAAAACTATATCAACTACGAATATTCATAAAATGGTTTGCTAAGCATTCATGCTAAGACATAAACTCCTTCACTGCTTCCATTCCGCGGTATAAGCTGTACAAACTCTTGATTTACAGCCGCGATCTATGGTAGCAAAATGGATTAGGGTGGATAAGGGAGCAAGCATGGTGAAACATTTTCCTGCCCTACGCCCTTGTACTCATCTCAACATTTGACCTACGGATTGGAACCGTTTTACATGACGTCACGTCAAAAAACAACGATTGAAAAGAGTGGATATCAGTTGTAAGGGCGCGCAATAATGAAATGTAACACGGCCTAAGGATAGAATGCATGAAGAAACTTACCGAGTTACCCTCAAATAATGATTTATGAATGAAAACATTTGACTGAGAGGAGAGTGAAGTGGAGAGCTGTATCAAACCAATCTCATGATTGATGACTGATGATGATGATGACGGTACGAAAAAATATAACTGCTTCACGCCAAAACAGGTGGATCTAGTCGAAATTCATAATGAATTAAACACTTGATACTTTTCCACAAGTTTATTTAACCGGCACGAAATGAATGTGTGGAAGAGAACTGAGTGTTTTATTTATCCTGAAATTACGAATAGTTTTGCCAAAAAATATTCTTCGCTATTCCCTTGGAATTGTAACAGCCGCACCAAGTTACATCAAAGTTGAGTCTCAAGGCAGTGCGCAACACCAGCCAATCAGAATTCGCGCCGGAGGCAAATGAGCCGCGAACTTGAAAGGGGAAAATCAGTCACGAATGAGAGGAAGCCCTTGTTTGAGTAGCGAACGAGCACTTCAATACGTAATCGACGATGCTTCAGGCGATTCTAATTAAACTCAGTGGGGTTTCGATTCACCTGCAACCCTGTCTTTTACCTTTGGGTGAGTAGGTACCACTTCAAAGAAAAAAATTTCGTAGCCATAAAACGGCAACGGGAGCATTAGTAGTTAAATAGCGCAATAAAAAAATATCGATTCCAAAAGAGGAATTCAAAATTTCAAAGGGAATTCCTGAATTAACTGAAGAATGCATAGTGCTTTAAAAATGAAGAATCAAATAATATCCTTTACAATTTAGTACATCAATCAGATTTAATCATAACTTGAAGTAGATTTAGGAGCGTAATCATAATTTCCAACTTTCCTGGGAGCGAATGCACTCTTCGACCTTTTCTTAGAGACTGTGAAATGTATTAAAAATTCTTGAGATCTATAAGTGGGAAATATCTTGAATGTGGGTTGACATGGCTCATATGGTACAGGAAATGATCAGTTGGTGGCGGTTTTTGTTTAAATAAAATAATTAAGACAGTATATTGAAGCCAGGAAAAACTTAAAAAATGTAAAAAGCCAGCTACCGATGATACTATAAGAATGTTCAATGGAAAGAGGACTAGGAAATTTTCAACTAATAAAGGAAATTATGAAGGTTTTCTGAATTTCTGGCGAATCTTTTTTCCATTATTCCTGATTCCGGCAACGGATTTTCAATGTCTCGGCATTAAATTTTATCGCAATGACGCAACAAAAATCATTATACATGTTAGAATTGTGACATAAGAAATAAAAACTTCGATCGATAGCATGCACTGAAATCATAAAAATACAAATAATGACAAGGATGAACTAATTACTACGCACGGAAGAATCATGACAGTGAATTTATTAATAAAGCAAGATTAATGAAGTGAGAAACTGAGACGATTTTAGGACAGTCAAAGGTCAAAGATTGTTCATTTATTTCTCCTCTTAGAGGTAAACCACGGAGGATACGTCCCTCAAATTCGAATGGGCTTCGAAGACTTGTATTGTCTCGAGACGAGGCGCACGTATATGAGAAAGAAAAGCGGATGGCAAACGAGGAAATATTCGAGGAAATAAAGAAAAGCCGAGACGCCACCGCAAGGCGTTCTCTGAGAAGGAATTCCTTCATGCGTCGTCCTCACGTGGAATGTCGCCCCTGGCGGCAGAGGCGGAAAACTGGGAGGGTTTCGGAAAACAAGAAAATATCCTGACGCAGGTGAAGGAGAGGAAAAACAAGAACAAGAGGAATATGGAAACGGAAGTTAGGATGAAGATAAAGCAGATAAACACAATGGACGCATCATTCGGACGTCGGAAGTGGCGCCAGGCACCTATTCAGATAAATTTACAATATTTTCACATTATTATTATCCAGTGAATATCATTCGGGATTGAAAATATTTTCTTTTAGTCACACAGTTATACCATTAAAATTCAACTAGGGACAAAGATTATATATGGATTCTCTGGCTAATCTGCTAACATTACTCGCATTATTTCGTAAAATCCTTTTCAGAACTCGATTAGAAGTTAAAAGCAAATGTTTCAAAAACGTGCGCCACCAACATCAAATACATGAAACTATCAATAAATTATAAAGTACTTAAAACTCCAAATCTTCTTCTCATAACGACAAAAATTCCCGAATTCCTAGTAAAGGAAAATGTTCACTTAGTAATTTTTCAACACAATTTATTTTGCCTCCACTGATTTAAATGTTTTATTATTCTTGGGGAGGAACTGGCACAGAATGAAACTGTGAGTAATTTACAGGCCCCAACTTAACCTCATATCATTAAACCTAATTTACCAATTCGTCCCAAACAATTTATTAAATTCTCCTTTTTCAAATGGTGCTTAATTAGATTTTGTAATAAATCTAATGTAGCACTTTCTGTATTTACACAAATCTGTATTATTGATTTGTAAATAGACTTAATATTTACTCCTTATGACTCGGTCCACTAAAAGGATTAGTAAATAACTTAAACCTCAAGACTGTTCTTGTAATAATAAGACTTCATGTAATCGATTGAAAATCAATACATTTGGATGAAAAACTACCAAGCATTCAAGACAAAACTGTGCGGATAAAGGACTGCGTCTTAACGACGACAAAACGAAGATGTCGATTCTTTTCTCTGAAAGAGCATGCTGTGGAAAAGAAGAGATAAAGAAAGAACAAATCGTTGAGTTTGCGTGGAGAGGGCTGGAAGAGAGGCTGAGAGAGCAAGGAGGTCAAAGGGCAATGACGGGGCATTGGAATCACATTACGATCGGCCAGCGTGATGCACTGAGGGAAATAAAGTCTCCATTTATCCGCTCCCTTGAATATTGGCTATCTATCCCCTCACCCACCTCTGTCGAGGGATAAGCGAATTTCAATCCTCAACATCGACCCGCAATACAAAAAAATACTGAGGCAGCGGGGACGGTGGTCTAAAGTAGACGGTAGTATAAAGGGGACGAAAATTTTCGGGAGTAAATATCTAGGGGCATTGGTCGTGGACGGAAAATGGACTAAAGCCGAAAATTAATTCAATAAATCATCATCAGCAGTCTTCAACCCAAATATTGGTTTGCTTCAGGTCCCCACTCCAATCATTTTATAGCAGCAAAGCTTTATAGTCCTTCGCATGCCTCAATTTTAATAATTCTCATATTTTGTCGTTTATGTTTTCTATCCTTCGTCTTCCTAGGTAATTCTTTCCTTTATTTTCTCTTTCTAATGTTGCTTTTGAGAGGCTGATGTTTCTTATAAAATAGTTCGGTAAGTTTATTGCTCCCACTTCTTTAAGTTTCCGTTTAGCATATTTTTTTAAATAATTCTTCGTACGATTTCTTTATTGGGATTTCTCTCCATCCGTTTGACATTCATTACTCTTCGGCAACATTGCATTTCCATTGGTTTCAATATCCTTCGTCCTGCTGTAGTTAGCGTTAAAATTTTACTGTCATATTACAAATCGTATTTCACACTATGCATCTTTACTTCGAAGCTTTTGTTGACGGTTGTTAAGTTTGTGATGGTTGTTGCAGACTCTTTCAGTTGGAATTCCTCCTAAGCATGCACTGCTCTGCTCACTATATCTTCCATGAGGGAAAATAAAGTACATGAAAATCGTTTGAATTAAGAATTAACGCGAGTGCAGAATAAAGAGAAAATAAATTATTTTCAGAAACAGTAGGAAAAAAATGGCCCCTTTAAGTTCGCTGGCAGGTATCCAAGGGAGACAATCGGATAACGGGATATACAAGAAAGACTTAAATATTCTCCTTGGTTGTACAGTTTTCAGTCAGTGGCCTGTCATGCGGGAGACCGGGATTCGATTACCCGCCGGGGAGGAATTTTTACTATCTCAGTAATAATCAATAGGTGGAGTACTAATTACAGCCTTAGGGAGCTTCTTCTCCTCTTGCAAAATTTTATTGTTTTCAACCCCACCATAGACTACACAATTCAAAGCCGGGTATTTAGAACACAACTGCGTCAGTAATTAGACGCTGCCATTGCTAATAACCTCATGGTAAAAATCATTCGTGAAAATTAAACATTAAATATTAACAGAATAAAAATTTCATCTAGAGTAAGCTATGCCATCATCAATGATACGAATTCCTATTAAGAAAATATATTTTCACTGATCCCAGAGCTTGCTGCACAAGTCTCGTAGTGACTTTTTCTTCTCCATTTATTCCACAGACTATTATTTGGAAATATTTTTATAACTTTATGCAATTTAAAAATGATAATAAATAATAAATTTAATGCCGTCCTAATGAACAGAAATTCCTACTGTGCCTCCAAATATAAATAGCCGCCATTTTCATCATGTAGGAGATAATTGTTGGCGTTAACCATCATTCATACCATAAAGATCGATTTAAACGTAGTTGATGTCTGATGCAATGGCAGAAATGGATGACAAGCATTTGGAAGTAAACAGGTAATGTGATGTGAGGATCATATGAGGGCTTGATCAAACATAACGAACCTATTATGGACTATGAGTCGAACAAAAGTTCTTCATGAGGCTATATCAAAGTGCTACAGAACTGATTTGAATGGAAACTACTACATAAAGGATAAACCACAGCAAAACTGGCATTATCTCAATGTTTTCCATAATAATTAACGACAATATCAGAAAAATAAAATGTCTTTTCAAACTCCTTACATCCATAATAAAGTGTGGAGCATAACAAAAAAAGTGAAATGTATGGAATAGTCACATTAACGCGATGGTAGGCGAAGTAACTTATGGGAATCGTGGAATAGTTGAAGAATAAATGACTTTGTAATTATCCAGACATTAATTAGAGTTGTTTTTCATGTTTTCGGATTCTTGTAATGACCAAGTTATGAGGATACCGGGAATAGCCATGTTATTTACCTTTACGGAGTCACCCGCAAGTGCACATAAGTGCGATATTCCACAGAGGAAAAATCATTCGCCTTGACCGGGATCCCGGTCGCACACTGGTAATGACGTTGTATCATCGAAACCGGGCAGTTTATTAAAAATAGTGTGGAGGATTACGAAGTGATTTTTTCTTCGAGACTAGTGGCAGTCATGTCACTATGTTGTACAGGTGTACTCTCCCCTATTAGCCACAATTTTCTACATAGTTTTGGTGGAAGATGTCGTGGTTGAGGAGAGGATGAGTGCACCTCATGCCCGAGTACATCCGCCTGGAGACAAACAAATGACACGCACCGCTCGCATTACCTCTGCATCGGAAGTCCTATCCGACAAAGAAAGCTGAGAAGATGCAGACGATTAGCCCCTTACAAATCACCCTTTCTTCCCCATTTCATCGCGAAGAGATAAGTCTTCCCTCCGATTATCCGGTCCATTTGTGGATAAGCCACGAGGAATCTTGAAAAAGAGGGTGGTAAAGGAGGGTGGGTGGCATGGGGTGGCTACATTCCTTGGAGACGTCCTTTATTCACTCTTAGAGCGTAGCCAGTCGTATAAGGAAACTTAAAAATATACATGGGAACGATTTGTAATCTTGATCAATAACTTTTGATCCATTCGCTAACCATATTACGGTTCATTCGATGAATTGTATTATTACTGGCTGAACTTTGTGACAGTTCATGGATTGCATAGTGACATTTGTGACTATGTTCACTAAACAATTAAACAATGTATGCTTTCACAGATTTATTTGATGTACGACCAGTTTTGTCGCAAAAGCGACTTCATCAGGGAAAGAATTATAGTACCTGTTGATGTCCACTATAAGAGAAAACAGGTGACATATTAAATTAATAAGTATGTGAAATCATAATTAATTTTATGGATAAATCGCAATTTTTTATTTTTTTATTTCAACCAGTAGTTCCAACCGATAAATTAAATGTGTGGTGAAATATATTCTACATTCGATTAAATGCCTATGCTCCATGTATCTTAAGTCTAAATTTACTCTTTTTAAAGTATTAAGTTTAGAAGAGTAGTTTAGTAGGTAGACTGTGATTGATCTTAATCATTTTATTAAAAACAATACCAACTTAGTTACCGGAGAAATTATAACACAAAATTACTGGCTCGATCTCTCACAAAAATGCCCGCTGGTGTTGATTCACGCTGACGACAGCCAAACTTCTTAACAACTACATTTTTAAGAAGCCGTCTGCTAGCCGTCAAATCCAATCTTCCACATCCTATTTTTTCTATTTTTGAGAGCTCATACTGACTAAATCAAAACTGTTTCTTAACAGCCATCATTGTGAATGGCTATTTATTCTATTTTTACTTGTTTTGTTAGGCATGGCGTGGCCACGCCATCACCAACCATGAATTTCTGCCCCGGAGCAGAAATCCATGGTTCGTAATCACAAGAAACATAGTTCAGCTTGTTTTTTGGAAATTCATTTAAACTTTTACTTGGCTTCGCATTTATAGGGGCTCTTTTCCAAGGTTTTAAACAGCCAAATTGAAGTTTTCCCCATTACTCTGCAATCCTTGTATTTGTCTGTTTATTAATTGAATATGGATTAATGATTATATATGTTGGATTAGTACTGATAAAATAGTATTGTGAGTGACGCGATTGATCAAGGACCTTCAAAGGTTTTTCATCTCTCCCAGGCATTTTACTTTAAATAGGGATTCTGGTTTTTCAATAGTACCATTTGTCACCAATCTGATCTGAACCAAGGGGTTAAGAACTAAGATTTTTTCCGGCAAGGGAAGGATTGTTGTTGGGGTAAATGCCACTAATTTCCTTGTACTTGATTCCCACGTATATAATAGCCCCAAAGGACTTCACCACTTCTTCCTCAGGCGGAAAATCTACTAAAAATGATACACAGAAAGAAATGGTTATAAGATGAAAGCTAAGAATCAGTTGTAATATCCAATTTTTATATATTCTGGGGACCCAACATATTAATTAATTGTATTGGCACTCATTCTGCCTGAATGTCACGTCCGAAGAAGGTGGATAGCATTTTGAGGAAAATAAGGAATATATGAGGGTGAAGATATTGGAAAAAGTTGTGAGCCACGGTTCTGGACATGTATCCGCTACATCAGCCTACTGGAAAGATCGCAGGTTATGAAACGAGTTGAGTGTCTGATCAAAATAAATGCACCTAGAGTCTACACAGGTTTTGTAAATACCAATGCTGTGATGTGTAAGACAACGAATATTAATTTAAAAGGGATGGTACCCACAAGAGTTTTAGATGTACCGATTTGACATGATGTCTTGTTGGGTAACCAGGCTGATCGTTCATTTCAAATTGGTTGCCTCACTTGGCATTTTTAGTTAAGAATTCTTTTTTTAAATATTTTTAAGATCATTATTAATTTTTTAACAAATCCGGGATTTAGAATGAAAAAGAACGAGGCATTAGCCTAGTATGCTCTCTCAGTATAAAAGACTTCCTTCGGTTACCATCAATCCTAGAGACTGGTTATTCGTGGAACCTCGATCCTTTCCATCACCCGTCAGCGTCTTCATTCCCCTATGCTCCTGTGGCGCTCACAGCTTTCGTCACTTTCTTTTGGCGATCATTCACCCGTTCACCTTTCACTATGATCCCTCCTTTCTTCAACAATTCTCTCAGTCAACGCCGCGAGTGAACGGTAGTGCTTCAGAAAATGATAAATTACTTCCGCTCTTCTTCATTTAAGTGGATTTCATACTTCTACACCATATGTCGATGATTCTTTTTAGTAGCTACTCGATATTTTGGTGTTATAATTTATCTTCAGCACTAAAGGTCATAGGCAAAAGGTCTTCGCGCTTGAAGTTGCTCCCCTCTTCACTTTTCCTACCAAAATTACTCCTTGCTTCAAATTTAAGTTTTCTTCTGGATACATTTTTCTCGTACCTTTGGACCAATTGGGTTGGAGTCCAATTGGCGGTCGTATAAGACTCGAGATGAACTCATTCTTGAAAGAGCAGGCCGTGAGGAACCCAGAGCCAAATGGGAGTCCAAGGAACAATTCAATAAGACGACACACCGGGAAATCCCCAGATCTTAGGTGTTCTTCTAAAATTGAGGAAGATAGCGTCATCTTTTTTTCTGGACCGTACGTCTGTGTCAACCAATATTGTTTATACTCTAACAAGTATTTAAAAATTTAAGTTGTTCGTACTAATTTAATGCAAATACTGCCAAAAATGGAGCATACATTTTTAAAATTTTATTTCACGCTGACAATGCTTGTGTTTATCGATCTGCTTACATTTCAATCATTAAAAATTTTCCCACGAGTTAGGCCAACGAATGAGTACCCACTAAGTAAGAGCAGGGCATGAGTTGAATGCCATTTAAAGTGATAGACCTAAAGAGTCTCAGAAAGCAAGAATCCCATTGCAGAGCGAGGAATGGAATCCATGCTCCACCGAGGTTTCACGCTAAGCGGACCTCTATCCGATGTCTAGGTTCAGATTGGGCTGAATATTAATATCCATTTGAGATGAACGGGTTTCCACGGGATATTATAGGATATCAAATCACATTATTCACAAGCAGTTCAAAGACGTGGAAAAGGTGAGCTCTCAAGAAATAAATTTTTATGAAAAGATGAAATTCACTTTCTTGAAATAACCCCATGTAAATTTACGAATTGAACTTTCGCAAAAAAATCGGGGAAAATCTCCGAAGGCCGTGACTTAATTAATCAAGAATCATTTCATGGAATTAAAAAAAAACTAAAAGTTTGCTACTTCCCGCAATTCCTTTAAGTGCATGAAGTTATTTTGTTGACAAGAGTTATATAATTTTGTTTGCAATATTTCACTTACGAACATTATTATAAACGAATTTTCAACTAAAAGCCCATTTCATAATTGGAGTATATATACTTATAAAGCGTTAGTATTTTCATTAATTAGGTTATTTACGAAATTGTTCCAAGTTTTTTATTACATTACTTGAAATTCTCTAAGAAATTTACGAATTTGATAAGCTCCCTGTAGGCGTCTGTTTTGGAGGAGAAATGGTATTGAAGCTATATATTTTTTTTACTACAGAGCAAATTTCGAAAAATTCACACTTCGATTTGGTTGCGGGTCCAATATATTGATGAGTTCCATCAACAAGGACACTGAAGTTCTTTAACGATTACTCACTGAGGGTAATTGATAACTCTGGTAAAGAAAAGTTACATCGGATCGATTTTGGGTTTTTGTTCCAACCACAATAGAAGTAATCCTAAGAGTCAAGTTCCAAATTTACCCAGAAAGACACTTTTGAAATCTTCTTATTTATTATTATAAACATTATATCAATATAAAAAAGTTACTTTTAAAAATAGAGTTTCCTTTCGTGTCTTAATAAACTAAGCAAATGTATCATTTTAGATATCATATATTCCGTTCAAAATATCATATGGAAATGAGATTTTTGTTTTGATTTGGCTTTAAAATTGTTTTATTATTAATAATTTGGCTTGTCTATAAAAAGCTAAGTGTAAGAAAGAGTTTTACGTAACAGTAAGAGATATTTTTCAAGGAGAATTGACGAATAGATATTCTGGAAATGGAAAACAGTGGAAGGAACAGTTATTGTGATTCGTATATATCCAAAAAGGAATAAAGGAGAGTCAAATAAAAACAGGTACCTTATGGAACAGGGAAAAGGAAAATGGAATAAAAAAGAGATGTGTCGTTGCACATTTGAGTTTCAATATATTCATACTGTATGTAGGAGTACCGGCGAGATGATTAAACGATTCCTTCAACCTTTTTCTTCTTGTCTATTTCATTTACCTCATGACTGCTACTGACGCTCTCAAAATCAAAGATAGTATCTTAAACGCCCTAAGTAAAATAGTAAATCGATAACTCAGCAGAAAATCATACTCTTCATTTTCATGCAAAATCCTCCACAAGTTCCTGTATTCTACGGACATTGTATGACAACCTAACGTGTGCTTTTACAAGTATTATTTTATAAAAGTTTCACGGTTTTTGCTGTGTAACAGTTAATTTTGTTCGGTTTACACAATTTTTTTCCTCAGAAGGGATCAATATGGTGAAAGCATGTTTGATGTTGATTTCGTACCGGAAAAAAGATTAAAAATTGTATTTATTTGGAAAAACCAACCGGGATTACAGAACTTGCGGAGACATCAATATTGAATGCGTGCATGGCGGGCGACAGACATGCTTCTTTCCTCCATTCCATCCTCCAACCCAGATTCGGGTTCAATTCATTCGTAACCTCTCGACCAGCACCTTGGGGCATCTTGAGGGGAGAGCAGCAGAAGAGGCAGGTAGAGGGTGGGGGTGGAGTTGAAAAGGGGAGAAAGACAAGCAGAATAGCGACAAGGGCGAAAGACATCTGCGCAAGCCATGCCATCAAAAGGTCCTCTTGGAAACCGATCACACCACCTGCAACCCCCGTCTACAACCCTGGAGACGGCGTATAGTGATTCAGGATCCCCAAAACGTGGCCATGGCAAGAAAATATTTTGTGATCAAAATGAAAATTTGCATGTATATGTTTCTGGGATCTCTGATATCGAATCTGGCATCGGATTAAAAAAAACATTGCATGCCATTTTTTTCGCTAATTTTTACTATTTTTTGACGAAATACTTTTTTAATTTGAATACAAATTTGCATACATATGTTTTATTTGGTCTATGATATCTATGATATCACTATATGACATCGGGTTCGCAAAAGAAATTGAAGAGCAATTGATTGGATCTTTCTTATAATCTGAGGAAATTATTCATTAAGCACGTCGCCCTCCAGCAAGACCCACGCACAGAACATGCCATAAGAAGTGCCTCCGGATTGGCAAATATCGCAATTTACAAAACCTATCTATACGAATGCATCGAATAGCTGATAAACTTTTCAACTGTTCACAATGCTTTTTCCAACGCCAGTAGCAGACAAATTTTGAAGGTGATCTATTTCTCTGGAAAAGAGAGGGAGGGGAACTTGAAACGAACTCATACATTGAGAATCGAATAAAATGTTTTCAGATCTTTTGTTTTTGAGAGGAAGAAACTTGATACATTATTATTAGTAATTTAAAAAATTGTGAAAACCATGAGAAATTCTTGATTTAATATTCACGATACAAATTTAGACCCACTATTATAATCTCTAGTTTAATATTGTCTAGGATTGAAAACTGAAGTTATAATGTTCTCCTATTGATAGCACTCGACTCATATAACATAGAGTCTGATGTAGTACAGAAAACCACGACTCTCAGTTAACATCAGGTTAACGTAAGGGATAAGTCCTCTTGCAGCTAATAAAGCAGTCTTTATCAGACCGGGCGTGTATCAGGGGTATTTCATCATCATTGAGCTATATACTAGATGATTTATGATAAAGTATTTAATTTCCATGTTTTATTAGTGCAACTCATTTATAATGTTATAAATGTTGTCAAGGCTTAGACCGAAATGCATATATTTAACAATTTTTCTTGTATTTTTAGCGGAATCGTGTTTAATTTTGATATGAGAGGGTCAAATTGTAACGTTAATTACTGTAGAAAAACTTATAAACCAGCTTATTGTTTTTAAATATAGTTTTCATGAATAAAATAAGTTTAATTTGTTTAAACTGCTGTGATGAGAATGGTTAATTTGCTTGGCACAATAACAGGAGTTAAATGGCTCTTTGTGTATATGTATATGTACCCTAATGCTCTACTATCATTTTACTTAACGATATCGAGTCACGGTGAAATGGGTAGTACCAATAAAATTTATATGACCAAGTACGCATTGCCTTTCAAGGAATGGTTTATGTTTTGGTAAATTTCTTTTCTTTGCCTGAATTGGTTGCAATGAAATGAAATATAGAATTGTTCTCAAATGACTAAAGAATACTTCTAAATCTCAATACAATTATATGTATATGATAGTAAATAATTCAGGAAGTACAACAAAAATGTGGAAAATTAGGGAGAAATTTATGTATTCTCCGAGCCATAATCTATAACCACTATGAAGTTAGGATGGTACAACCTTGCTTTTGATAATATCAATGAAGTTATTAAGTTTAATACCTTAAATGTAAAATTTAAATTATCACTTTAAAGAGTTATTTAAAATTTGAAAATTTTCAATTGAGAAAATGAAATTACACTTTTCAATGACATAAATATATATTAAAATACATACAATTTCCAAGAAGTGAAGTCTGAATCCTTTATTTGAGTTAATTTAAAAAAATGCTCGTAAACAACGTTTAGTTTCTAATAAATGGCGCGGAACGTATGAACCGTAGCGCAACATATCGTGATCCAATATTATTCAGGGAATGAAATCAAAGGATTGTGAATTCATTCGATTATATCGTAAACAACGGTAGGATTTATATATACCCAGTATCTGTCGAAAAAGAGCTATCGATACGGTTTTGTTAATCAGGATATTTTTGTATATAGTTAGATATTACAGGCGGACCGAGGGTGGTCAGTGGTCCTGGTTTCGGTTAAGGCCGTTCTTTGCAAATAATTTCGACACTTTCGTCCCCTTTTCGCGTCGTAACACAAGTTGTAGCTTACTAAGAGAAACACCAACACTCAGTAGGCAATCATTTTTTAATAGTTCACTTGCAGAAGATACGACGCGAAGAACACAAGGGACACTTCCCATACTCACATGCAGACACAACCACCGTGAAATAGCGTGCACCCTTTCAGCGGTGGGAACACCAACCAATCGTCTTTAAGTACACGACGCACATGACTGTTTCTCTCACCCGACGGTCTTTCATAAATATTTCATCGTTTGCCATGGGAACCTCACAGCTTATCACATGCAATTGTCTCCCGAGTCCGGTTTTAGAATAGGATCTATTTTCTCGTTAGATATCCGATTGTCGTAGTGCTTATGTATTGACCGATCAGAAAGAAGAGAGGAGACCCACCGCCAACCGTAGGAATGAATTGAACTAATAACAATATCATATTTACTCTCTATGGTTTCAGGCTTTACTATTTGAGTTTATGTTGAAATATTTAGTATCCATTCTAAATTATATACTTTGTATTTTTTCCAGAGTATTTATCTTTTCGTGCGACTTTGTTCCCGAAATTTTACACATACTCTCCAAGGGAATTAAAATGGATGCTCTCGAGAAAAACGAGATAAGAAGGCACTTGGCAGACCCTAACACGGCCCTTTGTAATAAGCAATTGTTCCCGCAGTCCTGCCCACTCCTTTCCAAGAAACTAACCTTAAGAAAAATCAACCATTCAAGCCACCTGTCCGCGCCCACACTTCCAAGCCACGGGACAACCGCCACCTCCCCATCACTAAAAACAAACCCCGTAATTACGGCAACATGCAACGGTTAATAAGCAAAACAAACTAAGAATTTGTACCTGATGATGCCATAGATCGGCGAAACGCGTTGTACCGTTAATGCATACTGTGGAAATAATAATTTAGCATGGATAATATCATATTTATTTAGTTTCGAAGAAATAACATTTGCTATTATCAATCATTTCGCGGACTCAGATTCAGTTTAGACTCGAAACTCAATTAAATTATCTATGCATGCGTTCAGCAGTGATATTTAGTCGTTGTATTATTTACTGCAGCAGCTGAAGCAATTGTGTAAAATGACCTAGGAGTGCTTGTTCAAATTGATAGTCAACGATTGCCATTTTTAAGAATGCCACAATTTATTTTCGGAGTTCCTCACATCGTGGGAATGCATGTTTAAAGCTATCGTAAAATAAATTCATGGGATGGCACCACCTATTACTCCGTCTTTCCCTTAAAATATTTTGGTGCGAACGAGTCGTAATTATTGTGCACCGGTTAAAACCAATTATAGAAGCAGAGAAATCATCTATTGCTTTCCAATAGTTTTCTGTTTAAAACTCGGACGTCTCTCCCACCTACTTTCCGGAAATGTACAACGCTTCTGCTCTTCCTCGGTGTTCCTTGTTGTATTATTTTTATTTATTTATATAATTATTTATTTATTTAAATTGCTCATATACAGCATTTATGCCAATTTAAAGTGACACAGGCGTTATGGCGTTATAATACCGTTTCCTACCAATGAATCTTCTATGGCGAATTCAAATTTCAATTATTCTTCCAATTTATACATTCCGTTCCCTATAAACACGTAATATCTCTGCACTCTTGAGTAGCCAACGATCAACGACAACCTAACTAGCGTCTATAGTCTGAATACGTCGTAATTCTGCATATTCTATAACATGGAGTCAAAACAATGGACGGGTGGAGTGACTTTAAGGATCACGTGAGCACACGAGCAGCGGAAAGCAACTCTTTATGGGTGGTGGAATATACGAAAAGTGAGCTTATAGATATCAGACCTGAGTTCTGACATTGATATATACATTAACACATTCAATGCGGAGCACGTCAATTGACGTGGTCGTTTCATTCTGAAGCCCTTTAAATTTTTTAAGCCGATTTTGACGACTTTCAAGAAAATCGGGCCCGTGTTGAATGTGTTAATTCCAATGCCAAGATTTATGTTAAGCATGAATTATTCCGAAATATTTTTTTTTCGTTCAATGAAATGTCCTCCATCGTGCTTACATAATTTCAACAGTAGTTTTTTTACGGAATTGTATCCTATTGCCAAAGAGAGTCAAAAAAATTAATATTTGTTGAGCCACAGTCGGTCATCAGTGTGCCTACCAGTCCATTTCCAAGGGCTGCGCGCGAGTTTCTGCGGTGATTGATAAAAACAATACCGCGGTGAATGTAATTTTAGTCACCAGCCACCTGGCCACATGATAAGAGAATTAAAGCACTCATTAAGAATAAAATAATATTTCCAGACATGGCCGCAGATTTTTCTAGCTTCCGTCGCCATCATAGGAGCTGATGAACCCGTATTGATGGAAAAAGTAAATAAAAAATGCGTTGCTATACAATAAAATAGCAAACTTTCTAATCCACGCAAGTAAATTTAATGATTAACAATACTTGAATTATTTTTCTCAATTTGCCAATGAATTTATTGAAATGAGGAAAAAATATTTAAAAAACATAAGACGTAAATTGAAATTTAAAACTGGCTAACGAATTCTCCTGAAATTCACTATCACTGGACGCAGACCTCATTAAATCCACCAATCATTTTGGAAGGAGTAGCGTTGAAAGATATCGGCAGCAGCAGCCGTGCGAGATTATGCTCTCTCATTAAATGCTAGCGCACTAGGAAAACCAATTCTAAATTTCAAGCAAAATTTGTTGTAGCAGGCAGTAAAGGATAATCCTCCCTCCGGATACCTCCGGAATACGACGCGCATTTGTCGTACTTCCTTCAAAGCATCACTCATGCGCCTGTGGGTGGCGGACTAAAAATAAATTTTGACGAATCTGGAATTATCTATCAAAGGTTACCACAAGAATTGTATTTGCGACATTTGAAAATTTTCACTTGAAGATATCATTTAAGACTTGATATGTGCCTCGTTATAGGCTCCAATATCACATTTTATGTAAGAATGCCCTTGATCCATAAAAAAAGGATTTGCATTAAGGAACTAACTTAGATTCAAATCACAAAATTAAATTAATTTCTTATAAAGCGTGCTTGTAAATTAATTTTATGCTACATTAGCTAGAAAAAGGCTATATATTATCGCTATGATGTACCCGTGAAATTCTTGAATGAACTAAACCATTAATTGCCTTAAAAGATTCAGTACCTTCATTTACATTTTCTTCTTGCTTAAGTCAACCTAAAAGAAAAATGAATATTTAACTCGTGATAGGTTTAGCAATTTTATATATTTTCATTGAGAGCAAGCATTACACACCTTAAATAAAGTTCCAAAATGCATATTCTTTCAACTATTACCAATGTAATGCCCATTGCTGAATGAAATAAGGAACTACAGGAAAAGATAATTCTTAGTCGATGGAAATTTATCATAGCTTAAGATCGGTAAAAAAATATATTTTACATGTTTATAAAAATAATCCCTGACAAAACTACTAAACCAATCTTATTCTAATATTACTACATAAAAAGTCGTCGAGCTTAATTCAGGCTATAATGGCTGATTTAAACTATCTTTGACGCTAAAAAATCTTAAGAGAGAATATTCTTCTATGGTTTTTGTGGAATCTGGTTTATCAGGGAAACGCAATTTTATAATTGCTTTTTCAAAAGTATTTGGCATACTTTAAAGCATAACTATACTTTTCATATACTTTTTAAGTACTTGAATCTGGGTCTCTACCAAAGTTAACTTTTCCAGATGATAGTTTCGCAAAATAATCTTTATAA
The DNA here is from genome assembly GCA_963573305.1 of Pyrrhosoma nymphula. Lineage (NCBI taxonomy): Eukaryota > Metazoa > Arthropoda > Insecta > Odonata > Coenagrionidae > Pyrrhosoma > Pyrrhosoma nymphula. The sequence goes on from OY754338.1 coordinate 24,436,327, forward strand.
TGGGAGAGGTTACCCTTTTTTTATTGACGAATCTGATAAGAGTTTGTAAAATAAAAAGACAAAATTTGCTGCGCCAGTAGCTATGTAGGCAGACCTCCTCAACTCCACCTCCACTCCACTCCCCAAAACTGCCAAGGAGGGGAGGTGGATGACGTAGAAGGTCTCAGTGCAGCTCATTCGATTGGCGTCACCTTTTGCGTATTTTAATTTTCAATTTATGAGTGAATGGCTATGGTTAGATGATTTATTTTTTCACTAAAGTTTATTTTTTGTTTCCATCTTAAGATTTCGTGAATAAAATAGCAATTTCAGTTCCGAGTAAACACCCCCATTATTAGGTAGTGGAATTTAACCAGCCGATATTTTAGTTTTTGTACTTGAAACTGCATTTTCATATGACATAACGGTCTTATATAAATAATTGGTGAAAAGGGCAGTGCATTGGACCTTAATCAGCGTATTATTAAACCATTTCATGAAAATGTCTTCTCGTAATTAGGCAGTTTAATTCCAAAAAAGATAGTATTGTTTACCCAAAGTCAAGTATAAATATTTAAAAAAATATTTTCTATTTTTTCCTAAAAGAGTTGTCACTTCGCTTTACGTGAAGCTTACTTTCAAATATTTTGGATGTTAAAATTGCTTTCGAAATCGTAATACTTAGGAAATTGAAGTCATTAAATAATTTAGCAACCTTTCGCTCCTGGTGACCTGCTTGCGTGAAGATGTACAGATAATGTGCAAACTATAGGTACCTATTTATTGATATAATAAATATTTATTAAAGCATGCTTACACGTACAGCATAACGTTCTAAATTAACTTTTACTTCCTAAATATGCTTCCTGAAGCTTGCTATTTTCCCCTATTGAAAGTCTGCCCCAACATAATATTAATTAGTCCATGGGGTTCGGACCCCCCGCCTCGAATTTTTGAATTAATTTTTAAAGATGTGCACTAAAGGATGAAGTAATATTTGTTTGTATGTTTCACTTAGAATATTAAATGCATATAACCCTAGGTTTTAGAAATTTTATGAATAAATATGCTTGTAGTTTTTAAAAACTACGAACTGTGGGCTTTCTATCCTTTTAGATGTAGATATGCACTGCTAAAATCTTTAAATATCAGCTGTCACACCGCAGTCACTATTGCAATATTCACTCTTAATTTTCCCCGCTTATACTTACTCAATATGGACCCCCCACCCCGAAACGAACTCCTAGCAACGTCACTGATAATAATATGTATCGTGCATAGCAATATCAATCTTAATCAAAGTTAGTTTGATACAACTCCAATGAAACCACCTGCTGTGAATAGAAATATCAATCCAAGTTCTCATGAGAATTGATGATCTATTGATCTATTGAGTATCAACTGAAAGCTATAATTCCAACTGGTATCGTAATGTTGTATCATTCCCGCTGAAATAAGATTATAAGTTACTAAAAAAAATTATAAACACCATTGAATCCGCCTAAAAACATATTCAGCGCCTGTACTTCAGTGATTACAATTCGTAGCCAATGAAAATTAGCTAATCAATTTAAATTTACAATCATTGCATTAAAAAAATGATGTGGTACGTAGTCACGCGCACGGGTGCGAAGTTATGCACCAAAGACGGTGAAATTCGCAATAAAAACATCATTTGAATTGACCAAGATTCCAACCCGGATCTCCCAATTGCCGGTCAGGAGTTTTAGCCTGTTACTGACCGGCAATTGGGAGATTCGGGTTCGAATCTCGATCAAGTCAAATGATTTTCTCATGGAGAATTTCACCATATTTGGTGTATAATCGATTTTCGATAATGGATTCCGAAATTGGTTATAATTTCCTCATGTGTTCCCTTTTACTTAATTGTGAAAACGGTGGTTTATCGGGAAATATTTGTCCATCTCATTTTTACCGTTTCCTTCTTGAATGGGAGACATAAACGTGAACTCATGTCCATCTTTTAGATCTCGTAGCAAGATCAAAAGAAAGATCTCCAAGCAAAATCTTTTAGAGCTCTACAATGCTGCAGGTGCACTTGTAATCACCTACTACAGACTGCGAGAGGCAGAAAATAGAAAAAGTGGTTATTCTTACAGGGTTTTATTCAATCGGTAGCACACATCAGTTTTCAGTGGCTGCATAAAGTCAAAGAACTTAAATGCACATAAAACGGTACATAAACAAAATATGGGTTTTACAATTTGACACTTGTAAAATACCTGTAATTGATAGACATCTCTCGCGGGACAACTATACCTCTAACGAAGGCGTCAATTTCGAGGTAACCTTTCCCTCGTTTCCCTATTCGCCGCCTTACAATTCTCCTGCCTTTCTAAATGGTGCCCTAGGGTGCCGTCCGAATGCAAATGGACCCGGGCCCCAGTATAACACGTGTGCGCCATGCTTCATGGACAGGGATGCGTGGGCTGTAACTTACGCGCCAGCCTTTTTCCAGAAGCGGCCTTAAAGCGGGATAATATAAATGCCATTTTAATATAAATTCCATGCCAAATCAACAATGAATACTAATTTAATTCTGCTACAATTGTAAATCGAGAAGTGATTCTATATATTTTGACTGCATGTGTGCTTTACAGCGTGGTTTATGGAGGAACTACAACCTTTAAGGTACTGGTAGAAGTAGATGTAAAACATTTTTTTGTCATTTGAACATGTAGTCGAAATTCCTCAGTTACTAAGCTATGGCAACGGAAATATGCTATCAAGAGCATAAAGCTACCCTGAACACGTAAAAAAGTGTTTGTAGCCCACTAATTGAAATGAAGAAAACCTTGCCCAAGTTTTATGCTAGATTTGATTTTTTTAAATCGCCTTTATGCTAAAGGCATGCCATTTTCGAGATGGCAACTGAAATTGGGGAAAACTTTTCTTTTTTAAAAATCAATTTTTTATTTTCAGGGATAAGAAAGAAAATAATTTGGTAAAACATTTACAGATTCAATTACTTTTTGGCCCTTGGCAAAGTTATTTTCATATCTTAAAATTTAGCGGAGATAAGCCCTAGTTGCTATCGTCAAATGAGCTAAATGGTTGATGGCTTTCTCCTATACATGAAACGTATTAATTAGTGAAAAATGCCATTAACCTCACCAGTTGAAGCATACGTTTTTCCTTTTATATAAATCGAAAATAATAATCAACCAGTAAAACTACGACTAAGGTCTTGCGGTGGGCTAAATAAAGCAAAGAATCAAGTGGTTTAAAAGTTCTCAAGCGGGGATTATCGGCCTAGACTGATTACCGATCGTATGCGTTGAGATTCATTCTTAAAACAGCAGATACAATTAATCAATCAGTCGAGCCTTTACTGATCAACTGCATTAATAACGCAAAAGAAATCTATGCAAACGGAGCTAAAGACTATTGACAGGGTATCACAGTCTTATTAAAGATTTTAATGCGTGTAAAATGTATGAATTTGGTATTATATAGTCTCATATTTCTATCCGGGTGTAAGAATTCAACAAATACATTCTGTCAAAAGCAAAAACTCAAAATCGCGGTAGTGTGTGGGGACGCATACAAATTTATATTTGAATTTTTGACGACAGGGCTAACATTAATGCAATAATTTACAACCACTGAAACTAGTTAACTTTTCCACATTACAAAAATATTATCACAATGAAAAAGGATATTTATAAGAGATGAATCACGATCATCTTTCTATTGCCGCATTCGCTTTTGAAAACACTACTAACCATTGCAGATAACCTTGAGCAATTTATATTGCTACGCTAAGATTCCTCAGGTGGTATTTTTACTGGAAAAATGCGTCAAAAATCTTTGTTTCAATTCCAAACTCTCGTCTAAATATTTACTGGCGGAAATACTGACTTCGTACAGTACTTGTCAGGGATAAATCAAAGCTAAGAAATGAATTTTCAAATAAAATTTCCGATTTCAGACCATACATACCAAAGAAGTTAAGAAATTACAAGAGAACATATCTCGTGGCGTCTAATTAACCATCCACAGTTCACTTTTTTCCTTGTCGAAATGGTGAGACGGCTCCAGGAATTTCAGAAAGTCTATACGCCGGAAATGCTGGCACATGCACCTCAGCGGCCCATGAGTTTAAGCCGGGATTGCAGACGTCAAACCCACGGCCATAGGTCCAACACAGCACAATCGACATTTTTCAAACAGAATAATGATTGAAGCCTCCATCTTTTCCCCTCATACTCCCACACATATTCCTCCCTTTGGGTGAGTAAAATAATATAGGTCCCTTACTGATACCGTAATGCGATACACGCGATTCCGTTCTCTAAGGATTGGGTATTTCTCCGATGAGTTCAGCCAAGCCGGAAAGGAACGCCTGAGAGCGCACACATCCATGCTTCCCCGCGCAGAAGTAATACGAGCGACATCTCTTGCGGGAGAAAGGAATTGGGGAGGAATTGGAAATGTGTCAGTGGGAGCGCTTCCCCGTGACGCCATCTGTTCGGCTGGCGACGCAATCCCGCTTCGGTACGATTTTCCGAAAATATTACGTTCACTATAGGTGGCCATGCGGTTTTCAATATGCAATAATGCCCATTATGCGCCACTGGTGTTTAAAAAATTCCGGGGATGCTTTTTATTTTACGGGAAACGAGCGTGTTATTGTCGTGGAGTCAAGGAGGCTGGAGCGGTAATCGTGGGTCATTAAGGTAATTTGAGCGAAAAATCACTTCACCTAGAATTTGATGAATTAGGCCTCATTTTAAAGAAACAACTCTCATCTTTCCAATGATATAAAAATATCAACCCCTTGCCGAACTACTTTTCGAGCAATTTGCCTGTAAATATAAGCTGTTTTACATGGGATAGATTATGGCTGAGCGCTCCAGAGGGAGAATATTGAAGGAAATAGGAATTTATAACACCTAGATTTCTTCAAAGAACTAACGGTGTATAGATTGCATGTTTTCTCAACTATTTATAGAAAATAATGTATTACTCACCACAGTAACTTAAAAAAATCGCAAAAAACCTGCAGTTTTGAAGGGGTTTCAGCCGTTCGGCGGGAAAAAATGAGTCAAGTTAGAGACTTATGTAGCTTTATTTATTTAATTACTGAGATTTTTGGGCATATATAACAAACATTTGCGCCATTAATATTAAAATATTTATTTCATACTTCTTACAGACGCTGAAATCAAAGAATAAAATTTGAATATGGTCTACACTATGACTAGGGATCTATCTCGCTCAAACCACCTTAAGTGCACATTTCAATACTTTTTTAAGTAAAATATTGGACCACATTTCACTGAAGTGAATATGATTATGCGTTGAAACTCACAATAGAGGCCGTGATGGAAATGATACATGAATTATATATTTTTTTAAATTTTCCTAAATGAAAGCATGTTATTATTAGACCTTACGGCGCGGTATTCAATACTTTGACGAGACTATATTAAAATATGTCGTTTTCGAATATTGGAACCGGATTGACACTTTAATATTTGTCAGCAACAATTATAATATTAAAAAAAGTGTTATTTCGCGTTTACATAAAATCTGTACACATATAATCGAATTTTTACGAAATAAATGTCATGTGCCAAAAGGCTACGAGTTTGAATAAAATATTTTCCATAACCATATCGGCATAATGCAACCATTTTATTCTCATTTATAGATATCAATAATGAGAACACGAATGCTAAGGTTCCTGAAAATCTGTGCATAGACAAAAATAGCTCCAACCACCGTAATATGCAACATATTTTAGAGGCCGTTGAGGTGCACGCAGTCATTTGTAGCGTGCGCCGCGGCGTCTTTCCTACGTTAGGCGTCTCACCCGTTCCGTCTTGGTCACAGCAGCGGTACTGATCGATGCCCAATCAAGAGGCTTTTTTCCGATAAAATGTGCACTCTTATATTTCCACAGGGCTTGTCGGTGGGTATGGGCTGACATCTTGACCAATATTTATAATTTTATCATGCCTTTTCAATTTGTCACCAACGAAAAATATAAAAATATTTAAGCTAAAATTGGCAAAAAATAGACGACACCTTCCGTTTGATACCAAAATACTGTTGACGAGTGGTCGGCTGCATCCTCAGGAATCCCCTAATTTGAAGCGGCTTTTCAGAATTTCCCCAGGCCTGTGACAAATATTTCCGAAGAATTTGGAATGCCTTCAAAATTCCCTAAATTATTTATTAGATTTTATCTTCTACCTGCATCTTTTTCTAGTCGCTATGATGTAATATAACGAAAACTAATGATCTTTTAATGGGTTTACGAAAAGGGGATGAGTGAGAGGCTACATGAAAATTACCCTTTCCCAATACTACATGACGTGGCTACTACTTCTATAACGATGGAAAAAAGGCATTAAGTTCTAAGCTTGCGTTTAGGCAGACCATTATAGTAAAAAACCATAAAACAATCTATCACTCCAACTATTCTTACGTGCTGACCCTATGCATAGTAATCCAGGTCAAGCTGTAATTCACTGCTATGTAACCAAATTTTATAGTGCACTCCTTAAATTAAAAAAAATAAATCCTAAGAACTCTTTATTTCAATTGATTATTAAATATGACTATTGTAAATAAATTTATACTATACTATTAAATTTAACTAATACAACAAAAACATGCTTTCATAAAAATGGGGAATGCCTCATTTTTATTAATGCTTTCATTAAATTAACTTCTAAATAGCGCTATTTAACGATTCGGGAATCCTTTATCATCTTGGCATGCTATTGTAAAGGGTCCAACTTGGGAGAGGTGATTTAACTAGACACAAACAGAAAATCATCTTAAAACTTGAAATAGCAGAGGATTATCAATGAAATCGACTGTCTGGACAGCTGTTATGTTTTGCTTCATTAATTACCTGAATTTCCAGGAATCCTTCTCACCATTTAGGATATTCGCTTCCTAGATATGAATCTCTCTCATACGTTCAAAGGACTTTTACAGTAAGCTAAGATGAAAAAAGACGCAAATTACGAAAGCCCATGAAACAAAGTTTTCGTAATGCTCTAGATTAAAATCTATAGCAATTTACCTATCAGGTTTGTTTTTGAAAACGCACCGCTTATATCGATCGACTTATTGATTTCATCTTTCATATCAACCACTTTCGTCGCACAATTATCGGGTACTGTATCTATATTGCCAATAAGTCGATAGGTAACTATGTGCAATTGATTCATTATTTTCCATAAAACCCCGAATTGATAAGAAAATACATAATTGTGTATCGTACTTTGCACATATATTGTATTGAATGTTGTATGCCATTGGACTCTCCTATTATATAGCCGGGTGGAATGTATTAAATGAGCATCTTTGATGGAACTAGCTCATTTTAGTACAGAATTAGCAGTACACGCGGCGTATGAATGAAAATACTGAAGCATCCCAGCACTTATTTCGACTCCGGATCCTATACGCCCCCTCACACCCTCTCCACCCCCGTCACTATGGAGATGCTAAAGGTCTCATCATTTCTCCTTTCGGACGTCCCATTGTTCCAAATTATTACGGAACTCGACGGAGGCGCCATTACTGATTTACGGCCGTCCTCCAAAGTATCCCATAAAATGCCGTCAGGGAAAATATTTCTCTCTCCTCTCAAAGGAATATGCTATAGCCGTCTTCCTGCCTACCCCCTCTGTTCACGCCCCCACCAAACCAAGACAACTAACCCCCTTATAGATGCCAGCCAGCTGGCCTCTCACGGCCCCCACTGGCCCCCGCTTCCCCCTCTACCTCCTCCTAAAAACTAATTCATATCCTTCCGTCTTCCCGTCCCATTCCACCCGAATGCCGAAGCCTACACTACGAAGTCGTGACTTCTGAGAATGGAGAGAAAAGACGAGATTCTTACTCTGCTGGCCTGCATTTACGTGTCACAAGAGGCCACAGAGAGAGGCAGAGCGCGGCAGGGAATGTATAGTCCACGGCTCTTAATTCATTGATATTATTGTCGTTATGTAACTCCTCCAAACTGCTATAGCCTAGAAATACATAAAAGATTGTAATATTCGCATTGAATTGACCGGGAAACGAACCCGAATCTTCCAATTGCCGTAATTAAAGAGGAAGGCAATTGACACGTAAAATAAAATTAAAAAAATAATCCAAATTGCCAATAGAAGCAAAGGAAATAGACTCCTAAGCATGCATTTCAGACATCCAGGCGACCATCAGCTGGGAGAAGATTTTAATCTCGTGAATACATGTGTGTTACCCGAGGCACACTTGTCACAAGTATCACACTTGGACTTTTAGTCTTGGACCAAGTGTGACACTTGGTCCACACTTGTACTTATAGCCTCGGGCAACACACACGTGTTCACGAGATTAAAATCTTCTCCCAGTGGATGGTCATCTGGATGACCGAAATTTATGCATAGAAGTCTATTTCCTTTGCTTCTATTGGCAATTTGGATTATTTTTTTAATTTTATTCCAATTGCCGGTCAGGTGTGTCAGACGGCTACACCACCAAGCCATCTTAATTCAAGGTGAATTTCAGCGGGGGTTTATACGAACAAGTTGTGCTCTGGTCTCCAGTCTACATAGTAGCACAGGAGACGTAGTCTTGTATAATATGCCACAGCCACTGAGAATAAACCCAGCAATGCCACTTTAGAACGACTAACTTGACAATTTTCTAATCATTGCGATTGCACAAATAATGTGGTACTCAGTCACGCGCACGGGTGCGAAGATATACACCAAAGACGGTGAAATTTCCCATGACAAAAATAATTTGATTTGACCGGGATCCGAACCCAGATCTCCCAATTGCCGGTCAGGTGAGGTGTGTTAGCCAGTTACACCACTAATGTAAGGCATCTTAATTCAAGGCGAATTTCAGTGGGGGTTTATACGAACAAGTTGCTCTCAGGAATAGTTCGCAATGATTGGAATATCTAGCCTAGAACATGGGGTTCTGAAATTCACGAGTGAATTTTACTGAAAACATTCTCAAAACACACTTATCTCTTAGACTAAAAATGGTAGGAATACATGTTTCTTCAGCAATATACTTTCTCGTACATATGGTTAATAAAGACTTCCACTCCTTTCATAATTAACCTAATAACTAACATTCAAGGAATAAGTGTCCGCACCTCTCTTGCGTGGTACGCAGAAAAATACTTTGACAAACGATCAAAACTTAAATTAAAAGTCTCCACTGTATTTTAAATGGTAAAGTTGATTCAATAATTTTCTGATACATTTTCATGGAAAATATCCCAGCCATTAATTTTTTTCTTTGGAAATGTACACTAAATTTCAAATTTTATTACATATTTGCATGCAAGAATCTGATTGCTCTACGTAAGATGGGAAGTGACTGGACCGAAAACAATACATAGAATGAGAGAATTCACTCCCCCAATTCACCCACCAAAGATACCCTCCTCCTCCAACTGCGTTTAATGCATGTACGAGCGTTCGCCAGCTGGTCTCTCTTTAACTCCTAAGCGAGCCCCATCCATCTCATCTTCCATGAGTCTCCGGAGTAGAAAGACATTTCTCTCCGTCTTCCCGTCTCGTTTCAATCGGATGGTGGTTTCCACACCGTGAAGTCGCGATTTCCAGGATCAGGAAAGAAAACAAGAGATTCTTGCACTAATTAACTGGTCTCTTTTCTGATGTACCCTTTTTCAACCTCTCAAGTACCTCCACGTATAATATAGAATTGACAGCCTGTCCGGATGGTACAAACCCCTACGGACCTACCTCTGTCGTCGAAAAAGACAATGAGAATGAATTTTGACTTCGATTTTTCTCATTCGGGCCTTTTCTGGACGGTTGATTGGAGACCAGAGAATTGTTCGCCCTCAACGTCTTCCCTGTCGCCCTTGACAATATTGAACTATCGCAAAAATTAAGATACTAATAAAGTACTTCGGGACTCTGGACAGAATGATTTGATTAGAAAAATAAATAAAAAACAAGGGAAAGCTTTTCGCTTCGTTAAAAACTGCTGCGAGCGAACAAAGAGTGTTTAACTGCTTTTAGAGGGATTACGCTGGGAACCACAAGAGACTCGGAGGCTACGCGCTAGGCTTCTGTTTCTTCAGAAATTTAGAAAAGGTGTGTTTCAGTGTGACGCAGAGAATATCATTTTGACGCTGTACTTCATCTCTAGGTACAATAGGAAAGATAAAACAAGAGAAATACATTTCCGAAAAAATTGGTACAAAACTTCGTTCTTTCCACGCATAATAAGTGACCATAATAAAAACTGAGATTCACTGAAAACGCTGCCGAAATACACTTCACATTTTCACCTCCCTATAGTACTCTCCTTCACACGGCTGGTGTGTTAACATCCCCTGCCACACGCCCATTTGGCGGCTCAAAGGGTAGTATGTAGATGTAAATGTAGAAGTACTCTCCCCTTGTTGCGCCACAGAAAACTTATCGGCACCGGATTTATCAAGTTTCACAAAAAACTTGATCACATATCACTCTTCCACGGTACTGTCATGCCCCGTGACCGAAAGACAAAAAAGGTGTTCACCTTAACCGCGACCCTCGCTCTGAAAATACTCAAGATTTGATTGTGGTTCTTCGCATTGATTGAGACTTTATACAAACCATCCCACCCAAAAACTCTGCCCTCCAGCGCGTCTGGTTGGTGGAAGAAAATCAGGTACATTACTTTCCGGACAAACCCTGTACATCTACTTAAAGCCTTACTTAGGACAATATTGTAAATATTCTCAGTTTTATTAGCCGCGGAGCACAAGGAGCACGTTACATTACACTATTTTTCTGCCACTCCAAGCTGATGACGACCCTAGTTACCGACAGGTTACCGGACCAATTTTCTCTTCTCGCCAACGTACTTCATTCCGTTCGACGTTTGGGTGTGCGCTTATGTGTTCTGATCTGTTAACAACTGGAATGGAAAGCCCCCAGTGTGTGGAATGGAGGACACAGGTAACTTCAGGTTGATGGGATTGAAGCTAGCGTCAGGAATGCGTGAACGCACGAGGATTCGTGCTCACTGAATACGTGGAATTGATTAAAAACCTAGGCGGTCGCGAAATTTTAATAAACTGGATACTACGGCTGTGAGAGTGAACGGAATTGGGAGAACGTGATGGCTGCCATATGCATGAGAAATGCGATGAGGCGGCGGAGTGGAAGGAAAAGGCTCAAGGGAGGAGAAAATGTCTAAACGGTGGTGAGTGAACGCCAATAATGGGTAATGTATGCCCATTTTTGTTTATTTTGGAAGGAAATGTTTGAGATTTGAGTTTCAGTTCGTTAACGTATTACGATTTTCCGGAATAATTTCCTTGCATACGAGTCAATGCATTTATTTTTATTCAAATTCTTTTTCTCAAGTAATTGATATTATTTGCGCATGATGCACTCAAAATTGACCAAAGGAATGGAAATTATTCCATGAAGCATTGAATGGAACGCGAATGAATTCAAACGCGGATGATTTCATCAGAGAACTCGCACATAAAAAATGCTATTTTGTGATTTTCATATTTTTTTGAAGGTAAATAGACTCGTAGCCAGGGCCACCTTAGGACTATGAAAAGCAGTCCCTTCGTCCTCCCACTCCGCATTGCACCCTAATGGTAAGCAAGAGAGATTCGTCATTTCCGTCCGCCTGTCGCTTCACTCTGCGTCCCTTCCGCCATTTTCACCCTTGGGCCGTTCGATATGATGTTATAAGGGGGCATCGAGGCTGACATTATTTCCCATCAAACAAGGTGATTTCAGGATTCGACGCAGCCGATGCATAGGGGCTCAATAATATTATAGCCGATATGACGATACTTGGGGAATTCTGTCTACATCAGCGTATTCTAACAAGTAGTAGGTGCGCACTTGGTGGTTTAGTAATATGCAAAAAAATTGATGCCGAAGGTTCTGCAAGCTTGTTATTGTACTCGCAGATTTACAAAGTTATACATAAGAAGTTTCCTTTGGCGCTAGTCTCTATCTGAAATTGGCAATTTTGAGTGAGAGATTGAATATGCATATGTTTCTCTGCTATTTGGCAAGATTGAATACTTCACACAGTCTGCTAGCGGAGAGAAGAGCTCAGTTCGGGCAAATACTGTGGTGAACTTAAATAAATACGTAAAAAATCAGGGAATTGAATGTACTGGATCATTTTTTAATCATTTTACTTATGTAAAATGAGGACGAAGAGTCGTTTTCTTGTAATTGTTGGAGAATCCACTAATTACGTTATAGTAAACGAATCACCTCTTAGTCAAATAACATTACATTAAGCTATTTAGTAATTGCCAACAACACCCAGTCTCTCAAATGACGTTTGTCCCTCGAAAAGAAAACTAGAAGCAACTCCATATATTTACATGTTTTTCAGGCAATAATATATAATATTTCAGACCTCCGTTAGATAGCTTAAACTATCCGAAGCACAATGGTCACTTTATTTATATCAATTGAATAATTACAAGAATGTTAAATTTTAATAAAATAGCTGATAACCCTTCTTGTACGTTTCGGTACAGCTGTAAGCGGCAATAGACGCAGGCATGGCATAAATGTTAAATTAATTAAGTTACGATAACTTCGGACCTATCGTGGGGAGCATATATAAGAAATATTTGTGGCAGAGCTCTGAAGAAGCTAGGATTCGTCAAGCGTATTGTGGGAAGATTTTCGGATGAAAAAGTAAAAGAGAGGTGCTATTTCGCACTCGTCCGGCCACACCTTGAATATGCAGCGAGCATATGGGATCCGGTGCAGAAAGACTTAATCCGGGAACTTAATAAAATACAAAGGAAAGCTGCGCGATTCGTCAAAAACTGCTACGGGCGTACAGACAGCGTTACACAGATGTTAAATGAATTAGGCTGGGAGCCGCTAGAGACTCGGAGGCTGCGCGCTAGGCTTAGATTGCTTGAACAATTGAGAATAGATATCTTTCAGAGCGACACGGAGAACATCATATTAGAACCCTACTATATTTCCAGGTCCGACAGAAACGATAAATTAAGAGAGATATTTTGCCGAACGGGTAGGTATGGGAATTCGTTTTTCCCCCGAACAATAAGGGACTTCAATAAATGCTAGGCGTAATTTCATTAGAGCGTTTCCTTTTTATATGTAAACGGCTGGTGTCCTAACACCCCCCGCCACACGCCTAGTGAGGCGGCTTGTGGAGTAGTATGTAGATGTAGATGTAGATGAAATGTAGCTTAATAGGAAACTCGTAGAAACCCAGTTGGCACAACAACGTGACAATTCTTAACCAAGGCATAATAAACAGTCATATGGCAGCTACGCGTCAATGTGTAACGTGATCGCAGTGCCCCTGAACCCAATAATGTATAACCAAGTTACTCTATGCCCATACTGCGACGGTAAAAATACTAGTACCTTCTTGCCTACATTACGATGTGGTAGGTTTGAATACGCTTGTAAATATCTCCAACATAGAGAAGGGCTTCTTATACATGCTATATAACAGTTATTCATTATGTGATCACCTCTTTACTCAAAGTAATCGATGTACTGATGATATTTTTTGATAATCGAGTAATTAAATCCATTAGATGCCCTACGTATGATATAAATGGGGTACAAAGTAGATAACATGGATAATATAGCCGAGATCTATAGAACGTTTATGCTGCTCGACACACATGGTGCTCCCATTTCTCCCGTCTAGCTAATCAGCTAATCAGCATTGAGAGAAATTTGCATGCATTCCGAATTAAGGTATTGTAGAAATTTAAAATTATTTTTGAGAACAATTCTTATTGAATAATTGAATTTATAGAGGATGGTGTTAAAATTTTATCATGTGCCTCGGTAATCCTGCCATAATTTTTCATACCTTCTCACTTTGTACATTTATGTTAGTACAGTACTTTAAACTTTAAAAAAATATTTAAATAACCAAAAGAGGAATAGTGATCCACAGTTTTTGCGAAGTTTCATATCAATTGGTATTTCTCTTCAAGGGTACGATAAATTTACGCTGGAATGTACGATATCAATTATTCATACGTGTACTCATTTTGGAGTCAATTAAAACTAATTTTAAATTGAGTTTGTCTTTCCTCGGAAGATCATTAGTATGGTATTCACACACGCTTTTAAGCGATAACATCAGGCATTATGTAAATTTCATCACTATGGCCACCGCCTATCGCCTTTAAGGGAACCCTTTTCGGATGTACGCATCGATGGAATCCCAACCCTTAGGAAACCCTGGGATACTTTATTCACGACGCGACTTCGGGATTGGCACTTGATTCATGAAAACCTGTCGCTTTCATACGAGGACCCTCCACGCAGCGATGCAGTTTCCCTGGTGATGCTCAATGCCAAAATACGAAAACGAGTCATCATCTGCGGTCATTAATCTGAATACTAGTTTACTGCAGCTCTCCAACCATCTCTTCTATCATCTAAACGCTTAATTTCTACAGAATTCCTTTTTTCCTAAGATACTCGATAATTTTATTGATGCACTCCATACGCGATGTTCAGCGAATACTCTTGCCATTCATTTTTTCTTCAAATACCGTTTTAAGAAGGCTGTAATAGCTCAGCAATGTTTTGTAAATTTTGTCGCTTCCTTCCCTCAGCGTTCAAACCAGTTCAAACACTAGTTCTTTGGGCTCCATCATTGCTGATTTCTCCGTTCATATACTCTGCATCATTCATCCACAACACAGAATTTAATGAGCATTCAACATTCTTTATTTCAATTTTGTTATTACCCGAGTATCTCAGCCGCAAAGAGTAAGTGTCTAATGTACGCTTCCATGACGGGCTATATTGCTTTATTTCTACGACGGAATATGGTGTCCATACTTCCAAACTCGTGTTACTAGCTTTGAGTAGATTCTTCTTATGATAGAATGCCTTATTAGTATGGGCTACTTTATCCACTTTGTATCTTGTGAGAGAAAATGGAGTAAATGAGAAAATTATGAATACAGAAGAAAGAGAAAATGTATCTTGAGAAACGGTCGGAAAAAACAACTGCGACTTAGTAAATCGCTGGCTGGGATCCAATTGTGTCACTCCGATATTCGGATATAAGAAGAACACGAACTTAAGGAACGAGCCTTGAAACCATGGTCCTCGGTAGTATGCGCTAGAAGTCGGACGTGCCTGCTCTGAGCTCCTGTGCTACGGTAACCGGTGATACTTTCCCCGCCGAGCGAGGCCTCGTTCGCCGGCACACTTGAGGCTTCGGCCCCGTCTCGGCGCCCAGGGGGGCTCTTCTGAAAATCATTTCCTCGGAGCTAACTGCTAAAAAGAGACTAATTTAGCTCTTTTCTCCCGATGGTATTCTGAATGTCGGAGAAAGAGCTAGCCGCAAGAGCCAGGATACTATATAGCTCCTTTTCTCCAATCCGTATTCTGTAAACGTCACGGAGCGCCTTCCGGTGTTAAAATAGTCTCCGACAGGAGCCTCGCGAAGGATGGCAGGCCGAGGCCGCGTTAAAAGTTATCTCCAGTGGAAATAATGCGCTTTCCCGCAGTGTTTTGTCGATTTTTCGTGAAATGTGCATGTTTTTGTGAATCCGATGATATTATTTTCTCTTTCTTGGTAGTTTTTCTTGAGGTGATACTCTTATCTACCGCGGCGGAAGAATCAAGATACCCAAAGGATTCATTTTTTACATATTTTTTTAAATAAATACCATCCCTGTTTACGTCATGGAAAAATTATTTCGATGTCAATATTGCTGCTTTACTTGTCTTTCGGAGATAAATTCGTAAGCATTCATCGATAAAAACGTGTTTTGCATGTATACTAGGTTATTCCATTGAATTTCTTTGTCATTCATACTGTTGAGAATCGTTTTTAAATTGATAAAACTAGGCAATGATCTAAGTGGTTAGGAGCACTTCCTTTGTCATAAGACATATGTTGTGATGTTTTCACGTATGTTCTTGCTTTGATGTTGTTAACCCGCATGTGTATGATCGTAAATTCCAGTTTTATAAACTATAATGATCAACTATTTGATTATTGTAAAGCAAGTTTTTAATGCGTAGTCGAGTACGATTATTGCGCTTACCTATTATAATAACATTCTTTCGACTGCAGTCGGAGGTGTTAATCTTAAAATTTACATTGCTGCGTGGAGAGAAGGAAAATACACGATAAAATGAAAGGTACGTTTATGGAAGTTCAAACGATGACAAAATCTGTGTGTATAATTGCATGTAGGAAATTGAATTTCTATGTTGAAGTGATAATACGCATGCACTCGCAGAATGATTGCTCATGTGAGCATAATCTGTAATTATATGATGTAAATTAATAACTAAGTAGCTGGTACGTTTCCTAAGAAAAAGTGAGCATATATGTAATACAGATTCACCGAGTGAAAGCGGCCTAACGTAGAACCTCAAGTTACTTAAAAGTATTCGTCTTTGGGTGTAGTTCCGTTGAACTTTGCTTTGGAAATTAACTCGAGAATTAAATGCAAATATAACACTAACAAAGATATTATCAATGAATGGCCGATCTATTGCATTTATCATCATGCACTACATCGCACCGACGATCGTATACCTAAAGGTACATGAGCGATTGCTGACCTACTGATAACGACTTCTACAGGTTTAAATAAAGCATTTTACCTTACGCGTACATAAGTTAACCATCAAGAATTTGAAAATAAAGGAAAACACTAAAGGAATTCTTATTATTTTCAATTCGCCGTTCACATTCTGAAGAAACAGCTGTTGAAGATGACTGCCGTTACTTAGATGATTACTATAATATTTTGTCCTCTTAAGTAAAAAATCAACTGATGCCGGTAATAATGTTCGTTATCAAGATATTTAATTATTGCTTTTTTGTTCTCGATGAGAACCTACGAGTAAATCATGTAATTGCATGCATTAAGCTGACGTATTCCCAAGTGCAAACACTTTAAACTCGGCTGATTATGTCTGGATAAACGCAATTGAGCTTCTATAGCTTGTGAAATAGTCGGCATATTGCTTGAAAGGTACTTTGTTTATATGTTAAAGTCGTTCAATCAATAATGCATCAACATTATTAATTTTGGTATTCACGAAGGATGTCTGCTCTTTTCCGGAAGTACAAGCCGGAAAAACGTCATAAAAATGAAACAGAGGTTGTAATTGGCGGATCATTCGCTAGCCGGAACCACTTCATATGCTGACTTTTCTCCACCCCGATTCAGTGTTTGAGTTAGCCCCACCGATTTTCGGAATAGGATAGGAAGAAAACTCAGGGAGAGAAGCGTAGCGCTTAGCTCCGGAGAAACAATTTTCAGAATAGGCCCCCAGGAACCAACCATGGGGAGTGAGCCGTTGAATACTCTCCTCTTCACCACTGAGGAAACGGCGGATACGCCCACGCAACTTGAGGTCCACATCTTCCTAACGGAGACGCTGGGCCTCGTGCAAGAAGATGTTTACGGTATCCAGTTGGGATTTAATAGAAGAATGATATTCGAGAAGCAGACAACAGAAGAAAAGTGAAGAACATTATTGAAATGGCACCTAATCGCCTTACATTTCCAACTCAAGAAAATCAGAGGACAACGATCTCGAACGATAATGCTATTGGCACACCAGCGAACGTGAAAACCGTTGGCCTCTCCTTTGAAATCCGTCTGCCATAAATCTCGGAGGAACTATCCCACTATGGGAAAATACATAGAATCTGGAAAAGCACGTGGGAAGGCCAAAGATTGAAAACGTCTTTCACCGGAACGAGGACCGCTCGGATGACCGTCACCGCCAATATCCCACCCTATATCAGGATATCTGGACAACGCGCCCTCATCATCTATTAGGGTCAGAGGAGGACATGTGCAAGGTGTAGCCAAATTGGCTATGAGCGGAAAAACTGTCCGCGGAATACAACTGGAAGAAGCTACGCAGAAGTGATGGCCGCCCCTCTATCTTCCGCCCAGCTCCTGGACGAAAAGGTTTTAGAGGAAACAGCGCGCACCCTGGTCGCGCTCGAGGCCGCCGTACCTGGAGACTCCCCTTCCCTACTCCCCGCACCAAATCCCACGGGACCCCATCGGACGAGACAGCCCGCCCTAAAACAGCCATTTGACACGGGAATAAAAACGCTGGAGGGCTTTGACGGGCCATATTTGGCATAGTTGAGGGTTATCACTTGGCAACAGAACTTAGGGTAAAACAAAGCAATAATTGAGAGAAAATGTAAGTTATTCCACATTGATAAACGTTAAAATGATTTGTACTCACATTGTGCGCAGATACTTCATGTGTCGAAATATTCCAGGATCTATATGTTGCAACTTGGTCATCTCCATGAGCACCCTGAAAAAAGGAAATGAAAAAATGAGCACCGTGCGCCGCTCGGATAAAAAAGATTAATGCAGAACTTTGTTCAACTAAAACTCATTGTAAAATAAGCATGAACTATAATATAGAAAATTAATTTAAAATCATCGAAACAATGCTTGCAATTTTAAAGCTACCTCTAAAAGCTTATTAGCTCAGTAGCTTCCGTTATCACGAGTCCTAAAATACCAGCGTTCAGGCTTCACTTCACATTGCATAATAGCCATGACTATTGTGTGGAAATAGGCATAAATTATCACAAACAAAAACTAGTTTAATGCTCATCACTGCTAGTAACAATCTACCAGTTAAAGTTCGCAAGGATAGTCAGAAATCAATTTTAAAGGTGGTGTTTCCCGTAAAACTACCCTTTGCCTTCCTCTAATTCTCATATCAAATCGTCCAATTTCCCAATTACTTTAATCAGAATGGGTTTTTTTTGGAGATTTGGTCGATTAAACATAAAAAACTTCTGCCTACGTTTCGACCTTTAATTAAATCATCATCAGGGCTGTAGCAGTACAACAAGTGAAAACAGTTATAAATATATGTAATACATGAAAATACATGTGAAAAATGATAAGTTTTCATTGAAAATTAATTTTTACCTTCAGCTTATAATGGTTTCCTAGTAACAAAACAAGCAACACAACTAGAGACGGACTGAAAATACAATACTAATTTAAAAAACAGTAAAAATAATGATTATAAATGAACAATATCTTTATGAAAATATATTATAAAATTTAAAAAAATATTTAAACATTTTACAATGATAAAAAGCACAGATATTGATAGCAGACTTGTACTCTTGAATTTATTTATTTCACGAATATCCATAACATAACATATTCGTATTTAAATTTAAGAAAAAAGGTTATGATAAAATTTGCTAAATTTTTTAATATCCGTTCTGATATTGCAAGATAACGGAGATTTAGCAATATGAACCATTTCTTTGGATGTTCTCTTATAAAGGTTGGGTTCGTAATCTAAAATTTTGGCTTCATTAAAGTCGAAATAATGATTATTGACTAGAGCGTGATTAGCCAAAGCGCAGGTATCGGAGTTAGTTTTAATTGATGACTTATGTATGCTGATTCTATTTTTGAGGTAATGTGCAGTTTGTCCAATGTACATCTTTTCCCATTCATTGCAAGATATGGAATAAACAATATATCTTTTTAACTCCTTGGGGGCTTTTGGGGGGGGGGTCTTTAAAGCTTTAAATGTTACGCAAAACTTTTCTTTCTTAAAACGTTTGGATAGATTTTCTGATAATCTATGAACATAGATAATGCTCCTGAATTTTGTTGATTTCCTGGAATAACAGATAGTTGCTGGTGTAATAGGGGTGCATTTTGAGGTGTCACACTACGTACGGGATGATTACTACTGCTATATAAAATGGATTTTATTAGTTTTCTAGGAAAATTGTTATTGATAAATATATCTTCTATAATTTTTCAATTTTTATTGTGATATTCAGGATCACTAAGGTGTAGAAATCTGTATTTCAGAGCTAAGACAAGAGTTAATTTTCTGTTTAAATGGATGGTAGATAGTGAAATTTAAAAATCTATTGGTTTTCATGGCTTTCTGGTACCAATCGACTGATATCGTACAATCTAAGTTCCGTTTCACGACGGTATCCAGAAATGGAAGTTGGTTGTCTTTTTCTGTTTCAACAGTGAACTGAGGTTTACTGTGAAATTGGTTTAAAAATTTACTATATTGCAATCGGTATAATCTTTTGGAATTACTAAAATTAAATCATCAACGTATTTTTATATAAATGAAATAACGAACGGTAGGGTTGAGATGATGGTATTCAGCAGTTCATTCATCACTTTATCCAGAATAGGTGCAACTGGAGAACCCATTCGTACTCCGTCATCAATTTCATAAAATTCATCACTATATTGTAAGTAACCTTTGTTAATGCATAAGTTATAGAGTTTCATGTAATCACTTTGGTCAAGTGAGATGTGAGTAGAAATGGCATCCCATTTTGATGCAATGAAGTTTTCAGCTAAATCTAAAGGAATATTTGTGAACAAAGATTTTACATCCAGAGAAATAAGTTTGTATCCTTGTGGAATCATATGTGATTTTAATTAATTGAAAAAATCAAACGAGCCCTTAACATTATACTTGCTTGATGTAATATGGCTTAATAAATTACTGATATATTTCGCACATTCATAAGATGGACTATTAATAAAACAAACAACTGGCCTTAATGGATAATTTGGTTTGTGATATTTGAGTAAACCATAAATATTCTTATTGATATATCTCCGTTAGCTTGCAATATCAGAACGGATATTTAAAAAATCAAGCAAAATTTTTCATAACCTTTTTTCTTAAATTTAAATACGAATATGTTATGTTATGGATATTCGTGAAATAAATAAATTCAACTGTACAAGTCTGTTAAAATATCTGTGCTTTTTATCTTTATAAAATACGTACATATTTTTTTTCAATTTAATAATATATTTTCATAAAGATATTGTTCATTTATAATCTTAATTTTTATTATGGTTTTAAAATTAGCATTGTATTTTCAGTCTGTCTCTAGTTGTGTTGCTTGTTTTGTTACTAGGAAACAATTATAAGCTGAAGGTAAAAATTAATTTTCTATGTAAACTTATCATTTTTCACATGTATTGTCATGTATTACATATATTTATAACTGTTTTAACTTGTTGTACTGCTACAGCCCTGATGGTGATCTAATTAAAGGTCGAACCGTTGGCAGAAGTTTTTTATGTTTAATTGACTAAATCTCAAAAAAACCCAATCTGGTTAATAACTTCATGGTCAAGAACAACCTCAAAAACAATTACTTTAATGACATTTAAACCACTCATACCATGCTTCCAAATAGGCTTTTGTGCATATATATACTACTACCCTGCCGCTGCAGGATGTGTCGCAGGAGATGTTAGGACACCAGTCTTGGAAGGAGAGGGAATAGGAGAAGACTGTCTTATATGTGTCAGGCTGTTTTTGTTATAATCACTAAAGGTGCGAAGGAAGAAGAAATTTTTTTTTCCAATCAATTTGGCATATCTCTCTTGTTTGTAGTTTTTGTAACAATTGAGAGATATAATGGGAGTAAAAATAATATCCTCCGTGTCGTACTGAAGCTATTCAAGCAATCTAAGGCTGGCGTGCAGCCTCCGAGTATGTAACGGCTCTGAATGCGGTGGTCCAAATAAAATAAAAAATCTTAAAAATCTTAATTTGATGTCAAATGACTAGTTAACTCATAGTACAAAATTTTAGCTCAATATGCTTTATCAGGATCGTTCCCCATGCTGTTTTACTTTTTTTTATGTGAACACCCGTGATGCCTACATGGCAGGCAACACGATATGGTGGTATAATTGAAAAGAAGTGGTTGTTTCCTGTAGTTCCCTTGCGTAAGACCAAAAGTTTCGTAGAGTGGTACGTATTGTTTTTTTTTTAAGCGCCGAGTAATGAAATTTTCCATATTCTTGAGTTCCTTTATTTTTACACCATATTTTGTGGTGCTTTTAAGCATATTGTGTGAATTTTTCTGCCTTTCACGTTTATCTAGCATTATTCTGTGTAGCATAGTCTTCATATTGCCTTCTTTATCCAACTAAAAATAAATCTTCAATGTTCCTTCTTTACCTTTAAACGATCCCTTAATTCCCCTTAATTCATTCTAATTTATGCCCATATTACCTCCTATGACCTCCAGCTTACAATTAGTAGCTCTAGTCTTTTCATTCGTTTTGATATTCATGATGAATTAAAAAAATAGACAGGATGGACTCCAACGCCACATATTATGCAACCGCGTTGGTTGTAGGGAAACTACGATTAATAAGAGTTGAAGAAAATATAAATCAAGTTTAGTTATGGATAGAATAGACGGAGAATTATAACATGAAAATAAATAATTATCTTATAGCTAGTTTTGAATGCCAAATTTTTCACTCCGCGAACTTACGGTGGACAAAATATTCGCAACTCCAACTAACGATAAATTCAATCATTCGATTATGTAATGCATTACAACAGTGATCAATTACGGGTATTTATCAAGGTAAATTAGCTCCGTAAAATTGTAAAACTTGTCCATTAAGTACGACCATAATTATTGAGACACCATTTACCTCCACCTGCACCATAACCATGTCCAACAAATACAACAATGCCTATTCCAAGGATTTCAATTACAAAATGTCCTCGCCTCACTATCTTCCTAATTTCTGTGCGCAGGAGTCAATTTCAACGTGGAGAGGTTTCCCGCAAATTAAAGGAGTGAACAAACAGCAAACATGCGACTCGCGCAATGTCTGTTTGTACGTGTGTGAAGAAAAGATTTATGCTTCGCGGCACTTATTCGCGAATCCCTTTGACCCAACTCCCGATGACTCCGAACCCGTGGCTTTCTTGCTCAGAGAGAGAGAGAAAGAGAGAGAGGGGGAGAGAGAGAGAAGAGTACATACAACAAAAAAACAAAGCAAACTCGACACAGCGCAGCCACGTTGATCACTACAGCGCGTGCCGTGAGGCATAATTATTCCTTTTCACATGTCAGGTGACGCGTTTCCACAGTCAGGGAATTTCAGATGAATTTCGTCCGAGATAACTTTTCCGGGGATTCGCAACACGCTAATTTGAAAGATCCGGGCAGAACAATTAGAGCATGACAGAAAACTGAGAGCAACACATTGCTTTGAGCTGTATAAAGCGTGCTTGCTCTCAGACTATGAATAGTCATTCATTTTTGCTTCTGGTGAGCCTATCGTTTAATACTTGAGAAATTTGGGAAATAGGGTTGATTATAACTCGTTTTCAAGAAATGTAGGTATCACTTAAACCAGTTGTGCGCGAACATTTTTCTCGAAGAACCTGATTGCGCATTACCCGAGGGTGTGAAAGTTGCTTTTATGTACACTTAACACATATTTTACAGATTTCTAAAACATCGTATAGGTTTATAAAATGTAAAAAGTGGACATTTATGAATAATTTGAAATAAATTATTTATTTTCTACGTTGTAAGATTTGTACTTCGTTTAATCTAAGAGAATATGCAAATAATTAATCGCTTAATTATTAATAAATCACTAATGAAATATTCTGAAGTTCTTCCGCGAGCTGGACTTAAGTATTCAGCGATCCGGATCTGGGTCACGGGCCGCAGTCAGGGTGGGGAATTGAATTGAAGGATTGACATTAAAGCTATTAATGAACGCTATAAATTAAATAATGATACTTTCGTGATAATTCGATCTTCTGATCAGAATATTCACTCTCGAATAAATCTAAAACTCTTATATCCATATTCAATCCTAATTATTAGCTGTTACCCAATTATTATAATTCTTCTTTAATATTGCGATCAAGATTACCTTTTAATTCTTTCTTACATCGCACTTTACTTCGTCGTCACTCTATCTGCCCTTCTCCCTCGGTGTGGGAAGATTATAGTTTAGTTTCAATATTGTGATGGTTTTTAACGTTATCCGAGTGAGACTGCGTGTGGGCTAACTTCTATTAAAAAAAACAAATTTAAATGAAGGTGACACGGTTTTTATCATAGCAATCAGCATTTTCCCTTCTTTTCAGTGTTCATGTTTCAGAAATTGGAAAGCGTTCAAGATAAATATTTACCATATGGAGACATATTACCAATATTTTAATTATATACGACTAATCACTTATAAAGCACCACCAAGTGATAAATGACCAGTAGAAAACATCACTATCAACTGAGACAACCAATTCGCCGAGAAGATGGGTCGCTTGTTTGTAAATGAAATTTTCTACAGTGAAACTATATTAAATACGCACTTAAATACTTACCTGATAAATATTTTTGTACTGGAACAAATATCAGTCATTTTTGGAGGAAAACTTCCATCGCTATTCAGAATTGTTATTCATTTGTGCATTTGGTTCTCGCCTAGCGGCCATGAGTCATTTTTAGTAAATATTAGTTATTTTAGGAGGAAAATTTCTTCCACTATTCAGAATTGTTATTCATCTGTGCATTTGGTTCGCTCCTAGCGGCCAGGAGTCATTTTTAGTAAATATTAGTTATTTTAGGAGGAAAATTTCTTCCACTATTCAGAATTGTTTTTGATCTGTGCATTTGGTTCGTGCCTAGCGGCCAGGGAAGCATGCGGGTTTTGACCTTAAGCTAGGACGAGTATTGCATGCCTGGTTCACCATCATCCGTTTATTATCCCATCATCCCATGCCACACACCCTGGAGTTTGATGGTAATTGCTAGTGGATGTGCAACTATAAATATAATCTGTTTCCACAACCCTTTCTCAAGGGCAAGGTTTCAGAACCATCCTATGCCATACAACACCTTTGAGGTTAATTTTGTTAGAATAGTTTTGTTTCATACCTTTGCTAGTCCCAGCCATTAATTTCCTTCCTTTGCTAAAATCTGGTTTTTATATTTGAATTCTCATATTAATGGCTCAAATACTATGGATATTATCGTTTATTAAGCAGAATAAAGCAATATTTAATTATATAGCTGAACATTGCGCCGAAAATGCATACAATTACTCTTAATCTCGCTGAAAAATATCTAAAGACTATGTGTTTCAAAAGAGAAGCAGCATTTGAAGGTTCCTTTTAAGCGGTTCAGTGACAAGTGCTCTTCATGTGTCCTCATGTTTTTTTAAGGGACCAGTGCCGATATGAAGAGAAATGAGACATCTTTAGGCATATTTTCGGGAATTATCGTGAGTTTAAGAAAAATATTTATTGACAGTGCTTCCCTGTAACTCGCTCTGAAAAATGAAAGGTAAAAACATCATTTTTGCAGTGGGAATCGGAAATTTAATTAATCAGAGGTCGCAAACTCTCATACGCGGAAAATATAGTTTGCGACAATGTGAAGGTAGTTTATCGTCCTCGAACACTTGTAATGTGGAAATTAAATATTATGCAGGTATGCCCTAAAAATATATCAAATATGTATTTTTGATTTATCTTGGTATAGCAAGCCAAATAAAGGTACTGTCATTAAAATGAAGGCATAAAAAACAACCATAAAAAGTACCAGGTAATAGAGCAAATTCACACATGTGGGATCTTCAATACAAGTATCACGAAATCATAGTTCTGGATAGATAATTAGAAGCGGAGATAGTTATTAGAGAGAGAAATTATCGTGATCCCCAGCATGCAGTCAAAGACGTGGGTGAGACGAGCGATGCATTCTGAATGCGCTCTCGGGTGTTCCTCGAGACGTCTTTTCAAGAGGGGAGGGGGAATATCGACTGCTTTCCGGGTGTCATACTGCGTGTAGGCGGATAGTACCCCCCAACACCCACAGGAGCCGCCCGTGTCGACATTCTTGGCTCCCGCTCCGACGCCAATACACTTCCAACACCTTCATGCTCCCTACCTCTTTGAAAGCCATGCCGCCAGCGTGCCGAATGTTGGCCGAATCCGGTGAGTAAGACAACCGCGAGGGAAAGGAATTTCACTAAGTCATTGGCGGCCCCAAGGGGGGCAGGGGCAATTTTCCCCCCTCAAAAACCCGGCGTATTTCTTTGTTATAGACCTTAAATCAAAAGCCTATTGTTGCTTTTTTGTTGTTGAAGTTTTGGTAATTTTACTTTAAAATCTAGTGAAATTTTATATAAACTAAAATGGTTTTTAAAATCGCAAGCTAAATGCGAATGCAAATCAAAATAATTTTGGAATTAGTCGAAACTTTGTGGTAATGTAAAAGGGATATAGCATTTAGTGAAAACTTGCTCTTATTAAAAGGCTAACTTTTGCTTCCAAACCACTTATAACCCGCCACTTTGCACATAGTTTGTTACGAATTTCCGGGACGAGACCCACGAACCCCCCCTTATCCTGGGGGGTATTCCATACCCCAAGAGCCGCTGGTGCCCCTCCCCCCCCCCGAACCTCTGGTCTGGAGCCACCCCTGCTCCAAAGTGTTCGATAATATTATCCGAGCTAAAAGAGACAAAGATGAATTTTTCTCTTCAAGGTTGTCACAGTATCCGCTTGACTCTGTACAGAATAAAATCTTGGAGTATAGGGAAGAAGATAAGAGAAGAAAAATTAATTTGAAACTTGGTTCTAGGAGCGGCTGGTGAACTGCGTGGATGAATTTATAAAGTAAAAAGTATGAAGAAGGGTGGAGGACGAGGTGACCACATGGAGCAGCTTTAGAAAAAAATAAGAAACAAATGCATATGGTACATCCTGATGTGTAACGAATCACATCAAAATATAATAGAGGGCAAACAATGAGATAAAGGGTCGAAGGGTCATGCGTGGGAGACCAGTAGACGAGTAGAACACAGACTGAATGGAGTGATATAGCAAGGGAATACTATCAAGGTGCATGAAAAAGGTGCTGTGATCCAAGTTTCGCAATGGAAAACTAAATATTATGACAATGTCGATTCCGCCTTCCGCAAAAAATTTAGTTTCAAGGTTCGCAGTTTCATACAAATTTTGGGTTAGTTATATCGCTCGGGATTGAGGCCCGAGAGGAGGACAAGAAGCCGATAAAGATTGAGATGCTCACATTAGGGTCAAGGACGAGATACACGTAAGTATATGGGTTGTTATTTTTGAGGCAGACAAAAATTCGAATGAAGAGGGAAGAGATGGTATTATGGTAAGAGAGGGAAGATGGTATTAATCTTTATAATTCACCACCACTCAAATTGTTTTTTCAAAGATTTTTTCCGCTTCCTCTGTGTCTTCTTTTGACAACTTCCTATCTCCCGCTAAAGATCTCCCGCAACATTTCTATGCTTGACTTACTAACTGTTTACTCATCCCGTATCTCAAAAGCCAAAAAACAAGATCTTCCCCACCAAAGATAAGGTGTCAAAAACAGGCAACACAGGATTCAAGTTTAAAACCCTCGCTCATCTTTTTTCAGCTCATTTCCCCGCAGGTTCTGTCATTATGTTTATCTCCCTTCCGTAATTATTCCTTGAGCCAACGCAACTCTTCTAATGTCATAACTGCAACTTCCAATAATGTCAAACGAACTGTTGAAACCCATTAATTCACTGATCCTCCCGTTTTATAACTAATTGGCATTTGGCTATGCCATCCTATTTCTTGAGAATCTCATTGTTTTGCGTTTCAGTAAGACATGCTCACTTAAAAAGCTTTTAGTAAATATTTCATATATTCCCTTCACAAACTATTCGTTACTCTCTCAAATCATTTGAATAAGTATAATTTTGCAGGCCATGATATGAAATACTATCTCCGTTTACATATAAAAATATATCTTTATATTCCTTCTTTTCAAGCATTTACTGTATATTTACATTATCCTTTTAAGCCGTTCTTCTACGCTCCAACTAACGTATATCAGGCAGTCGTGTTTTAATCGCTGTTTGAATTGTCATAAAAAGCATTCTGTCATTGAGAAGGAAACCAAAATACTGAATGGCAATAATACCTACGGAATTTCATCCATCATTGTAGGAATAAATGCATTTAATTACGCAGTTTAAAAATTGCTCAACAAGCTGCGAGCGGAAGTTAATCTTCATTAGAACTTAACTTAGTGGACGTTATTACTTCCGGAAGTTTGAATGAATACTAAATGAGCTTATATCATATTGGAAGAGCAGAAGGTTTGGCAGCGTTTTAATTTTTTAAAATTATTTTCTTCAGTAGACCATAATTTAATATTATCAAAGTATATAGTTTTATTTTCGACTTACACTGCTAGTATTTCACCGATAATAATCACCAAAATGCAAACTTGATGATTGCTAAATTTACATATTTCATCAGAAAAATTACGCATGTTTGGTTATTGTATTATATCTGCTTCACAACATCTGTTGCGAACCCCAAACATTCTTACTTTTGTGAAGGATTGATCCCGCTATTTATTTCACATTTCAGCAGTAATTGAATGTATTCATTTATTTATAGTATAGTTAAAATGCCTAAATTTACATTTTAATTACATTTGTATATGAAGTTCATCAAGCATGGAAAATATTTATTTTGCTTAGCTTTACGTGTTAATGCACATTACCTGCGTTGAGGATACCCAGGTTTGAATCTGGAACAAGTTTCATTCAGAACGAATTTACACTCGATGGGTTAATTAACTTTTGTACCAGTTTGCGTGAAGGTGTATTTAGGTGCAATGATTCTCGTGCAATTTTTCCAAATAATTGTTTTTTTAATGAGATTTTTCAGTTATTAGACAGGAAATAACATCAAAGCCATTATTTATTCGTATGTTTTAGGAATAAGTATTTTATGAATCCCGTTATTTCCATATATGACGAGCATTACTGAATATGGCGATTAAAGAAACTGAATTAACTCCTACTACGTTTCGCTGAGAGCAATACTAATGTAGTTAAGATTCTGAATCTGAATTAATTATTTTCACTATTTATTCAGAATTCACTCTCATTTGAAGCGGATAGTGAGAAAGGTTAAGATTTAGGAGTATTAATAACTCTGCTCTGCAGTACCACACATCAGTACTTGGAGTACTCTGCAGTGCCATACTTCAGGAGGAGAGTGAGAATCGTCCAAAAGTCCACTCCGGAGTATCATTCTGGAGCTAACTTAGGAATTTGATTTCCCCTCGAATCTTGCGGATCGCAGCGGCGCTAAACAATAAACTACCACACAAAAACGTAGTTTTCACTTTCTTTTTTCTACGTCTCTAACACTTCAGTAAAAAATGACTCATTCAAAGTGATCGTTGCCGTTCACCATTCAGGTAAATTTTGCTCCGAGTAAAATCAGAATCATTCAATATCATTCTGTAAAAATATTAATACATCAAACTTAAGAAGTAGGCATATTTGAAAATTATAAATGTACGACAACATTATTCCGAGGAACACTAATCAATTCTCTTTACGCGGTTTTATTTCGAGGTTTACGGCAATTTGAACAGTGAAAATTGCCGGCGGTAAGCGCCTGAGCCACTGACTCTATAGTATAATCTCCTTTAAACTAGCCTGCTACTATTTGCAATATCTTAGTCACACTAGTAAATGGACAGTATTTAAAATACCTGCATGTATCGGAATTATGTATTTGAAACACTTTCAGTATTTTGTATTTGAAATACACCTAAAAAAGTATTATGTACTTCATATACATATTTGAGGTATTCTTAGGTATTCTTATGTACTCAGTATTTTAAAATAGGTAGTTAAAAACTTTGATAATTGTATATTGGAGGTTTATTCCGGTTTTAAGAGTTTTGCAACCAGTGGTGTCCATTTGTATCAAAGTGTATTGATATTAATTTTCAACTCTCGCATAACGTCATTTTAGTACACTTACATAATTTACAAAAAGTTTTAACACAAATGGACTGACGCTGCCTCCTCCACATAGTTACAGTCTGCGCTGGGGCAGAACTCAAGAAGTAGAGTAGCTCGCCCCTCCAGAATTAAACCATACATCTCCAGCAAGGGCTTCTTCGGAGAACTGCAAGACGTCCGTTGCATCGATGCCTCCAGCGAGCATCAGTCAATGGAATCGTAAAAATAAGTTCTGTGATAATCGTTGTACAGAGTTGCCAGTGTCACTGAATACTAAGGTAGAATTTACCGAATCTCTTTTCTGGAATGAGGGAAATTCAGATAGATCTTTAAAAAGGGCATGCGTAACTGTCCTATTTTGCCTAAATTTCTGAAATATGATAACCTTAACTTATAACGAAATGGTTGCTCCACCTGGTGCAGTGTTTCCTTGAAATATTTGTCTAGAGATAACTGTATGAAAATCCATATTGACAGAATCAATACAAACTTTGTAATTTTCACAATGAATTTTATTCAATACGACCGGTTTCATCGGATAGGCGACATCTTCAGGTGTCATCTCCTGAAGATGTCGCCTATCCGATGAAACCGGTCGTATTGAATAGAATTCATTGTGAAAATTACAAAGTTTGTATTGATTCGGCCACATAATGGTGTTCTGAAATGCAATTTCTGTAAATTCGTAATAATCTGTGGGTTGATTGTGCTTTTTGTTTTCCTCCGTACTTAATGAAATTGCTTCCTTCATTTCATAGACAAACTTGGTCTTTCTAAGCCAAATGGCAAACTTGGTTGTCATTCCATTAAAATGTTTGCTATTTTTTAATACATAAAACAGGTTTATTTATTTATTACATTGTCCAACTTAGCGGTGATCAAAAAGGGGTAATGATGCTAAGTGCGTCATAAAATTACAGTAGGGGTAGGGGAGAAGACATTGGGTTGGGTAGAATCGAAGGGGAAAGATATAAAAAAATATTGAACATGGAAAGAGACCCCTGAATTTCCATTTATTTATTCCTACTAAAAATTCCCTTCCATTTTCGGCCGGAACATTTAAACCATTCACCTCTTGAAATCATTGATGGCACGATCGACAGCTCCTGAAGTTATCATTGTAGCATGACATTTTGAGTTTAAAATAAGCATGGTAAAGGAGAGATAATAGAGTTTAATAGTCCAGTTATAGCCAAGAAAGGACATGGTCCCAATGTTAATTGTTGAACGAGAAGAAATGCGTTGGCCAAGGAAGCACTAACAGTGGAGAGGGATATGATGTGATGTAATCAGGGAAAAAGAGGCGAAAAATTACTGATCAAAATTGATTATTAATTTTCATAGAGGCAGTTAATAAATGTTAATATGATTGAATTGCCTACGTGTAGTAGTATTCGAGTAAGACGTTTCCTGGAGGTAATGACACATGGGCACGCATAAGTATGAGATGATGGAGCTCCTTAGAAAGAAATAACGTGAGAGGAAGCTAAGGTGGCCTATCACGTTCTTTGGAGACAGGAAAACTGAGAAAAGACGTATAAAGAGGGAATGAACTGTTGAAGGCACTAATGGGTGGGATAATTTTAGGACGAATGTGAAGAGAGAGGAAAAGAAAAATTAAAAAAAACGCTGGGCAAACAGAGTCTGGAAGGAGAAAAGTTTCTTCATGTTCAAGTAACGAATGTATGTGTATATACATATTAAGCCCGGTTAATCGATGCATGCTTGCGAAAAAATAGATGTTAAGAAAGTTGCAAGAAAATATTCACAAAATTGGAGAGAGGTATTTTTTTCATATGTTCGCGCATGGACGGAAGTTGATTTGTATACCCGTATAAACTTTTATATTCCCGATGGCGTTAAAAAAGAAAAAAAACGGGAAATTTTTGATAGAAGCTAAAAATTGGTTACTTAGCATTAGCGACATGAACTTTTATTTTGTAGTTCACATATAATGTCTTGTTAAAAAGAAATTGATTGTTCCTATTTAAATTTTTAATGCATCTTAACGTACCTTCAAATAATGACTCTATGATATGAAATATGTATAATCATGCATTATGCACATTGTTCTCTATACGATATATACTGTCGTTCATAATAATTGTGTTTATTTATGTAGAAATAACTGCGTATGCATACATGTGCTTTATATGTATGTTTGTGCGCATGGTGAACGATGTAATTTTGTCTTTTCTCTTTTTGTGCACAAAACTTTGTTACAGTTTATATATTTCACTGTGAATACTTACTTAATTGTTTAAAATGTATCTATGCTACATGGTTTAACTGATGGTAGCCCCCCAAAAGGTACACCTTAGGGGCTACCAAACTGCTTCGTTACGAACCATTGATATTCGAATTTGACCGTATAGAAAATGAAAAAGAATTACAACTGAATGAATTTATGGGATCTTTCATTGATATGTATGATCTTTTATTGATAATTCAGACATATCGTATTAATTTTCCGCAGCGTGTTTCCATTCGTTGATTTAATCTGAAAGCATAATCACTACGATACAAGACCCTCAGTTACGATGTTCACGTGCGAACAATTGTTTGTTCGAACCTGCGACCACCGAATTGAAATCACTGTTCATCCCAGATTGTTCACTAATCCAGCTACTAAAGTGAATAAATCAGCAAAGTGGGTCAGTAAAACTCGATAAATGCGAGGAAAAATATAGAAAACTCATTCAAAACCTAACGAGGGTGAAAAAAAGAGGGAAAAACACGTTTTTTCGAGACAGTAGACAGTATTTTAGAGAACTTAATCCCCTCAGACGGTTCATTGACACCACCTATTCATTTCAATCTTCGCTCCAAATAGTAGAAGACAAAAAATCCTAACTAGCGGATCTTTGCCTAAATTTAGAGCCATTATTTATTCTTGGCCCTAAATTCGAAGGGGGAAGGGGTTGGACCACAAACGAAGGATGGCAAGAGAGGGGTGGGGGGAGGCAAACACAGAGCCAAATTCCGCTGGGTGTATAATTGGGGCCGCTGAAGCAGCAGCGAGAAGGGATATGCGACATTTTTATGCGATATTTTTTTATACATGCTTGGCACACAAAAACAACCGTTAAAAGTTGAATATACGCCTCCGACTTTGCGGTCCACTTATAAATAGAAAGTTCAGAGGAAAATTAAGCGGCGAAGAGAAGGAATGTGTGTGTTCAATTGCTACCCCATCGAAACGGGAGTTGCATCGGCATTACTCATAGAAATTGACTTCTATGGAAGTGTAGAGCGTAGCAATGTCTAAATCAGTGTTGGTATCGCTAATTACTGGGCTCCGTTCTCATTATACCTTTTATTCCAGACTTTTCTCCAAAAAAGGGATGACGGAAGAAAGCGATGATAATGGTGTTGCCGAATATTGCCAGATTTCGACAATCAATGCGTTTCCTCGCCACACTCCTCGAGATTCATAAGAATTCGTGGAATTAATAAATTTCTTAAATTTAAGTCAACTTTTAAAATGCATGTTTTAAGCGTACAGAGCATTAATTTTTAGAATTATTCCATTCTATTATTCAAGTCAAGAGTAGTTGCAATCCTTTGAAGTTATGTGTTAAAAAAAGAAACATGTCTAAGTGGAAATACATATTTAGGTTTTAACAATAAGTCTTCCACCGGAAAATGTACTAGCCGTTTAAACATACAATCACCGATCGCAGTCATGTAATCAGGACTTCACCAATTGTTACGCAATATAATCGCTGAATCGTAATTACTCGCGATTTCGCTCTTCTCGACGATTGCAGAAGTACGGAAGAAGTAGTTATCTAATGCTGTTACGACAGTCTAGCTTCACAGCAGTAGATTCCCGACGAAGATATTATAGTAATGAAAATGCCCAGAAACATTAAAGAAAGAATAATCTTTGTCTATTTCAGTCTTTTTGAGATACAACCGGTTTCATCGAATAGTTGACATAAAATTTTTTTTCCATTTGCCATCATCATTAGGTTTCATGAAATTGAAACTGTAATATAAAACTATTGAAACCGTAAGCTATGAAATTCGTTCTAATACAAACCATTTCTCCTCCAAAATGCTGTGATTACTAATTGCATATCTAAAATGGTATAAAGTTAGAAACAAAAAATGTTGCCTACATCACTGTGGTTGGATGCTAAGTAATACAAATTATGAGAAGGTACTTCAAAATTTGTGAAAAAATATTTTCAGAAAATATAATGTGCAATAACTCTTATGTGGGTAATAAATCAGATAAATCTACCACATGTGGATCATGTAATACCTAAGCTCTCGAAAAACCAAGATGAAAGCGAGAAAAATGGATATTGCCGATATTTTACGTCATAATATTGTTTCAATTAGTATGTACCACTTTAAACTCCTCACTAATGTTACTGTGTAGGTTTCCCCTGTGGCTTGAGGATGTGATCCAGGCCTCCGGGTTCATCTACATCTATGAATGAGTGGTGCGAGGAGTTGTTACTAATGATATGCTATTAAACACAAGCACAAAGACTAGTCTACCTACATATTTGTTGAACGTCTTCAGAAAAAGTCTGCTAATAAATTACTCAAAAGATTTCACCTATAGGTTATTTTCCCTTTCATCGGTCATTGAATGATTGTTCAAGACGAAACAACGAACGAAAGGCGGGAGGGACCCGGATACCTTGCTGACACAACTAATGGCTGTTCCCATGTGAGTCAAAGGCCTTCTTCCGAGATTTTTATTAGTTACTAGCTGTGCCTAGCATGCGTTGCGACCTTTTGTTTCTAAGTGGACACAAATATACAAAGCAGACACTTATACATGTAAAAAAGAAATGAAAGACAATGGCTTTTGTATGTATTAAATTAAAGTTGAGAAAAGTTATTCAAGTGTTTTGGGAAATACAATATTTTTGGTCTTACCGCCCTCTTTAAATACAAATAAGTTTTTTGGCTGTCCCACTCGTGAGCATGCAACATGTAATTGGCCATGTGAGAAGCATTGATTTTCCTGATATAATCCACACACTTGAAGCGATTGACCTTATGCCTTGTTGATGGTTATTTAGAATGCAAGGCAAACGGGGAACTGTAGTCGTTTGAATATAACTGTTAAATTAGTCCCTTAACCTGGCCTTTAAATGCTGCAGGCGTTAATAGCCATTCATGAAATCGCTATTAAATGGATAGTCACGCCTGATTGCCAAGGAAATTTCTATTGCTGAATGTAAGACAAATTGATGAATTTAGTGATAGCATCACAATACTTGGACAAAAACTAAGCGTATAAGAAAATTAAATTAAAGAGTTGAATTCTGCATTCTTTTATGTGTTTTATGATATAAATTTACGTCCAATATCTTGAGTGCAAGTAATTTAAAAAGGTAAATAAAGAAACAACTGCACCAAATTCAATGCTTTTCTTATGGGAGTAAACATTGACAATAATGGGGTAAAAACAAACAAAAAAATTGCGATTTTACAATTCAGAAACATTTGTGGACGCGAGCGCAACAACTCATCAAAGTTTCATCGTAATCTGATGAATGGCATTGGAATGCGTAGAAGATGAACAAACACACAAACATTCATTTTTATATATTGGATCGTTTGCGAGACATAAGAATGAAGGGGGCGTGGGGGGTAGGCGGGGGAATGCGATCAGGGGGATGAGGGCGTTGTGTATTTTAGGGTTGTGTATGATCCGAATTTCATGGTGTGCCATTCACCCTTTCGCACGCTCTCCGTCCGTTATTCTTCGGCCTGAAAAGATTCACGCTGACCTTAGACCCAACGAGATTACCTAACATGGCGCTCGGATTATACTATCTGGGTAAGGAACCACCGAGTAATAGAAATATATGGCACAGTTTGAAGTCGTTTTGCTCGATATTAAGATCAGTTGCAAGAATATGATCCTTACCACACCTCTGGAGAGGATAACCAACATGTCAGCGTTTTTGATGCAAGGATTTAAGTATTAATACAAGCACGATAGCTAATGAGTAAGAAAAATCATTTAAATATTGTTTATTAATGTGTAAATAGCTGTACTTTGATTAGCAGTCACTAGTAACATTTCTTCTTTTTAGTGATTGGTAATTCCACGTAGTGATACGCTTTCAAATTATGCATATTTTCAGTACTTAAAATTTATTTTAGCCTAGTTATCGATTAAAATCCGACCTTAACCATTATACTATATAAAATTATGATTTTAGTGCTCATTCCAGTGCTGGTTATTGCTCAATGCAGAATAATCTTCAGAATCTCGACTACGGTACAATATTGTGCTGTTTTTCATTATTCACTGTTTAATGCAAGAAATGAGCTTCCTGTCTACTAGCGGATGAATTTTCACTCGTTGGAGGGATCAAAGTGAACATAATCCCGAATCTTTTGTAACAAAGTTAAACTAAACAATATGTACGTTTAAACAACTGGAAAAAATAAAGGTGAATAAAAAG
The DNA here is from genome assembly GCA_963573305.1 of Pyrrhosoma nymphula. Classification (NCBI taxonomy): domain Eukaryota; kingdom Metazoa; phylum Arthropoda; class Insecta; order Odonata; family Coenagrionidae; genus Pyrrhosoma; species Pyrrhosoma nymphula. The sequence continues at coordinate 24,472,411 of OY754338.1, forward strand.
TTTTCGTATGAATTCTTACATCAACTTGAAATATCTTTTTCAAAACTAATGTATCGCTTATTATAGTTACGAAGATGAATAATTATCGAAGCATGTAAAATTATAATTTACTGTTGTCAGCATAAGTTACTTTTTACGTTGTTATGATCAATGGAAGTTAAAAATTTCCTTGTTACACCAGAATCTAAAATTATTGGAAAAAAATGTTTACGATCAAAACTTAAAATTGAGGCCTACATAAAGCATATGCCACCATTAACATTTTGTAAATATCATCAGAGGCTATAAAGGATTTAAGGATTTCCTGGCAAATTATGTACGCAAAGGTTTCTCGGGATTGACACCGGGTAAGATTATTAAAATGCATCATCGTTTCGATGGTTGACTCGTTCTGTTGACGCCTTCGTTTGGTTTGGTTCTTCAGATGGTTGACCCAGTTGATTTCTTTTGTTATTCTTTCCCAATATTTGGACACCCGGGAAAGAATAACAAAAGAAGCCATGTTGATACAGGTGGAACAAAATAACATCGATACAGACAACGGCTTCAACTTAAGTAAGACTTGGAGAACGGTAATTGACGAAATTCAAAGAATTCGTAACGGTCCCTCAACAATGGGGCATCTGTGGCTATATATAAGCGCCAGCATCCTCCCTCGACTCATTATCCTGATGACGACGGCTGAGTCAGACAGCAAAACGTTGATCCATTTAAATAATCTTACTCGTTGTCAAACCCGAGAAACTACGTATATCATTGGAGGCTGATTCCTGAGGCTGATGAGGAGAAAATTAATTCCATATTCCACCTTCAGGGTTGAGGAATATCCACTTACAATTAGACTGTTGGCAGTCAGGCACTCACTGTTATACGTGAACGCAATTACATCCTCAGGAAAGACGATTTGGAACTCGCAGTGGTGCCACAGGTTAGGATATTAGCAAGAATCGCGTACTACTTCGGATGGTCACCAGCAGCGATGACGTGACGTAATCAGCAAAACTCTTTTATAATGTCTTTGCTCTTAGAAAAAACAGCATTCGCTTATTTTTTCTACATTATAAATAATGATAACTTAATAAGAATAAGAGTTATAACAGAAGAGAACTTAAAGAAAGAATTGAAACTTCAACTCTCCCGCAAAAAAAGTGCAAAATCCAATTGATTCCGACTCTTATTGAAAATCGCCGAACGAAATTCGAACCTCGAAAGAATGCTTAAGGACCATATACTTTCAATTATACGCATTGAAATTTTGCTATACTGTGATACTCGATCGTTGTTCCACAATGATGTAAAATTTGCATAGTCATGATGTCGGACGATTTTGTCGCGCTTTAATTTGATTCATAGCAACTGAAATCGATCAGGCGAATGACATTCCAATGGCCCAACATGATTTTCATTTTTAAAGGCAAATTAATTTTCTTTCCAGCGTTGTGTAATATGTCTTCAAATGTACGCCCAGTGCTAATTTGGAACGCTTCAAAATCCAGTTATATATTGTTTTGACGACAGCAAAAGTTCAAAAGTAAAAACTTTGCCAACAAACTTTTGCCCCATTGCTCCATTTCATAAGCACCGAATGGGGAAAACAAGAACTTATTATCTCCCAGGATGCAGCCATGGAGATGTAAACCCCAACGGACTAAAAATGCCTTTCCTGGCGTATGTTCCGATCCCTTAAGTTATGCTCTTATTTTAAATGTATACCGGCCTTGAGTTACGTTATGTTCTAAAGTATCATTTAATGCGAACCGACCTTTAGCTGCCACGACGGTCGTAAAACGGACTCGAGGGAAGCATGGGTGGCCCAGGGTGGGCGGGGGGCTGAGGTGTAGGGGGGTGGAGGTTTGAAGGACGAGACTTAAAAAAGAGGCACTTTAGTTCCCACAGGGGAAGTAAAGGGGGGGGGAAGAGGCAAGGGGCTCCCCCCTGTTTCATTCATTCATTGGATCGATCTAAACTGCCCCTCCCCCCCCAACCCCAGGAACCCCTGTCCTCCCACACTTGACCACTTCTCTTCACCCCCTTTGCAAAGACAGACGCGAGAATTTCGGACGCCTCCTCCCATATATATATATACGCGAGCCCATGTAACGCTATCACTTAACATTGAATATCTTTACTAAATAAAGAGATATGAAAATAATAATAGCAGTTTCAGGAACATAATAAAATTTTCTAAAATTCTTAACTCAAATTTTTATATCTTTGAAAATAAAAAGTTATTTAAAAAATAAGTTTTCTAAAATAGAAATCTTTACTCAATTTCGGTTACCATTTAAAAATTTGCAATCGAAAAATGAAAGTTTGCAGTAAATGAAAGATACCAATCTTATAAGATGAGTTTTACTTCATGTCTCCTGCTAAATTTCTCACTTTATGACGTTTTCATGGCAACTGCAGAATGCATCTGAGAAAATGTTTGCGTTGCCGTAGCCCGGTAACTAAGGAGTTCCGACCCCATGTTCATTTGGAAAATAAATGCTTAAAATTGCCTCCCCTACCACCTCCTAAAGTATTGAACATTAGTCGTGAATCACCCTGTATATCACGCGGCCCTCATTACTTTCGTCATGGCACTCTTTAAGTGTGGGCGGGTGAAGAGGCAGAAAAACTCCCGCTGGTGTGTCATAAGGAGCCAGATGCACGGAAGCGAGCCAAAGGGGTGGCCGGATGATTTTTTATTAAAACACGCCAATTATATCTTAAGGGATGCGTATCTTTCAATGGAAGGAAATGAACTTATTGGGTTAAAAAAGATGCGGAGGAGGAAGAATCAGCTAGAACTTATTTGCATCCTTTGGATCCTCATCCATGTACTACCCTACTGGGTACCTCAGGGGCGTGGGGCATGGGCTGTCCGTACACCAGACATCGAAAAAGGAGGGAATAGGAGAACTGTGTCTTGCTTTGTCACTGTAATATTGTAATAGTCTCTAATATTAACGATAAGTGTGAAAGTGGATTTTTTACACCTATCAGTTCAGTAGAGTGTTTCTTATTTTGTCATTTCTATTAGTTCTGGTGATATGTTGCGGAGCCAAAAATATATCCTCCGTGTCACTCAGAAGCTAAATTCAAGCTCAAAAAGGTCTGGATAAAACAATCCTTTTTCTTTTTACTTCTACAAAAACTTACTCTTAAAAATTAACCTTGTCCGAGACATCTTATCTTTCAAATACTTTACCACGTCTATATTTAATGCCTGGCTTATATTTTATCCGGAGGATTCGAAAAATGCTACTACCACGACGTTTTGAGGCAACCAAGAGCCAACTATGAAAAACCAAATAGACTGTAGTACTCATAGTAACAAGAGGATACGACCGACAGTTGAGATGAGTCACGTCGTTGGCACTTTTCTTTGGAAACTAGGCGCACCTAGATGTAATTATTATGGGAAATTGAGAAAGGGTAAGGGGAAATCCGGAATCGACGTTTTCCTATTCTAAATTAAATAAGCGAAAGATCCGCCTTATGAAAAGTAGGGAAATTAAATATTTCACATTTCAAGGAAATCAAGGAAAATAATTAATTTTAAAATACGAAAATACGTAGCTCAAGCCCGAAGTATGAAGAAGAAACGGTTAATGTCAATTTTCTACGACTAACCAAACGTTTTCTGATGAGTCAACTTATCGCCAGCGTTCATGCTATCTCTAAGATGCTGCTTTCTTCGACATTTATTTCCCGTTGACTTCCTTGACGAAAAAATCCTCTAACCGAAGGATTTTTTTCTCAAGTCTGTCATCCATCTGTTTAATATCAGGGTGATCACTGGAATGGGAAAGTAGAAGAAAACAGAAATTAATAACTATCGGGAAAAGAACGGGAAAAAACCAGAAAATTCGATGAGATTCCACGAATAATGAAGACTCAGTAATGTTTAAATATTAAGGAACAGAAGCAATCATGTGGTTATTTATTCTGCTCCAGTTTGCTTTTATACACAGAAATCTTGCAATACTTCTTAATTTTAATTTTAAAAACTTCCACAAGCATGAAAATAAGAACTTATAGTCAAACAAAAGGAAAGTAAGTGAAAGTTTCTCCGAAAACATTTCCATTATTATTTAAAGATGCACATAGTATAAATTATTACTTTCTGCTAGTAATTCGCCAACTACTAGTTAATCACAAGTATTGCCTCTTTTCCCCATTTTAGCGCATTAAAGTTCCCCCAAAATGTTTGAAAAAATAAAATGAAGCACTACCTTGCCTCAATTTAGCCCAAATGCGTCTTATCCATTAAAATGTTTATTCATCTACCTATGGCTTCAAATCTTGAGTTCTTATTTGGCAGGGATTTAAAGGAAAAAAAATAAACGACTTGGCCTCTGAAAGCATTTTCGCTTGTTGGGATGCATGAAGATACGCAGTCAAGGGATACATACCCAATGGACATTGCATTACTCCAATTTGATTATGATGGTCCAAGGGATGAAGGTGAAAAAATGAAATGACAAGATATGCCAATTTTGATAGATGAGTGCATAGCACATCATGTGCAAAGCTCAACAGAGTGTGAAATTTACGCGAACCAGAGAAGAGGGCCGAATTTATCGCTCTGATCCTTCTGTACTTTCTCTGATAGACTCAACTCTCTGAAAGACTCAAGGACCAACAAAATCACGCCACTTGGATTTTGTCCAACGCGTCCCACCAAGAGACCTCAACATGATTTGAACCCAAAACCAGTGGTCATAAGGCCAACAGGGGACTATTTAAGTATCCATGTCAACTTTGTATCACTGCTGTCCTAAAGCACCCACTAAGTGTCCGAATAGGTCAAATCGAAAGTCGTTCATTGATTTACGATGCTCAATTGTCAGTTCAGTACTTCGAATTACGATAATAAAACAATTTCGGCCGTTTAACACCAGGCACTTTATTGCACAATCTATAATATATGTATGCATGTACATTGAAAATTGCATTTTGAACATGTCCAAAGAATATAAGAGGAAACGGATATAAGAAGGACATCGAGTATGAACTGCAACATCATTCGTGTTGTCGCATCGATTATCACTATCATCCATTTCATCATATCGACGATAAATATGTTACACTCATCGTGCAATCTATTATAGATATCCTTCATAATCACTATTGCGTGCATACGCTCAAAAAGCCACTTTCACCCAAGTATACAATTATGGCAATGCATATCGAGCCGTGTAACGATATATCGACCAAGACGACAAAAGTCGTCACATCACTAAGCCATGCGATGAGTGTTTCCTATAACCCATCTCATCAAACACCGGAGGGCACTCCTTTAATACATACATATTTCTTAGATTTAATTTACTGAACGCTGTCGTGAGGTTTCGCTGTCACTTACGGAGCGATGAAAAGCAGAAAAAAACGACCACGAGTGAACTGTGCACACGTGGAGAAGGATGTAGTTTGCATCACATTCGGAGGCCACTTCAAAGTGCTCTCTCTAAGTTATCCATTTTTTTCATCACCAGGAGGAAATGCCATCGCCACGTGCAAGGAAATCTCTCTGAATTGAGTGGCGGTGATTGATGGCTTCCGAGCGAATTAAGCTACTCGCGAGCGCTTTTTTCCGCTTGATTCTTGTTTGCGGGGCGGATGGACGTAAACACGAGAGAAGCGCCATCTAGGGGCGTTGCCGTGACGTCAGGGTTACTGAAAGTTGATAACCGTCACGAAGAAAAGATTCGGTTAAATAGACCATTGATTGCGGCGTCAACTCTTCACAGCTGAAATTGATGACCGCTGAATGCAAACCGAATTCCCAAACCTTTCCAAAAATCAAAAGTGTTATTTTTTTAAATGATGCCGCGAGTTTGTTTCATTCTCCACGTGCACTATGATTCTTTCTAGCCGATTATTTTTAGGAAAATAAAAAGTAACTACATTTTTATGCATTAGATAATTGAACAGCTCGACTTCAGTATTTTCGTATTTTCAAATTGATGCATGCATATGCGAACTTTACAAATTAGAATTTAAGAGAACATTGGTAGGCGTACACATTTTGGGGACGTTCGAAATATATTGTATGCGTATTTTATTGAGAGTTGGTCAATGCTTAAAAAAACCTCATTTTCGCTCTTTAATATTAGCATCATCAGGGCTTAAGGCGATGAGAGAGCATTTTCTTGTTGTCTCTCATATCACCTCAAGCCCTGATGATGCCAATATTAAAGAACGAAACGTTGGCAAAAGGAAGTTAGACTTTTTAAAACTTTGACCAACTCTCAATAAAATACGCATACGCAATACGCAGATTAATTAAAAGTGGTCAAGAACCAACTAAACAAAGTTCGAAATATAAAAGAATAATCGTATCTATATGCGCAGTAAAAATCGCGATTTATAGTGCTTGAAGGGAATAAAGTTGGGTGAAAGAAATGCTTATATAGAGTTAAACCTGTCACACGATACTTGATCCTATGCACAAGACCTTGAATGCTAACTAGCATTAGACATGGAGGAGAATGGTATGATTTGAGCTGTACTAGTAAGATCATTGAGCTTGCAATGGTGACGAAGCGGTATTTTCTTCAAATCGTTGTACACCTTCAACCAGAATGGATAATTTCCACGAAACAAGGTGATCTCAATCCACTGCTGCGTCTTTTGTGATAGCGGGAATGGCAACTAGCATTCCAGCCCAACGAGTTTGGGCAAATTGCATATTTTCAATCAAACAATGGTAACATGCGAACAATATAACAATCGAGAGATTTATATCGACTGATTATTTTACGGCCAGAAAATTACTAATAGCCGCAAGGATGGGCATAGGAGGAGCTGATTTAAAAAAAAAGAAGATCGTTCAGTGACTGCAAATGCTAACGTGATTGGTGGATAGTTACCAAATCCTGTTGGCAGAAAGTAGCGTAGTTGTACCGCATCAATTATGAAATTAAGTAGCTCAGCGAGTTTGAGGGTGATCATAGCTGGTTAGCCAGCGTGATGGTTCTGCGTAGCATGGTAATTAAATCTACCACACTTGTGAGAATCCTCGAACTGATGCTGGATCAAGAAACCCATGATGCAGGCTTAAGATATAAGTAAATATTTCCCAATCGATGCGATGATGCATGAGAGAACTTGGTGAATCAATATATTCAGATTGTAAGTTAAAGACATTAGATCTACAGATCTGAGTATTAAACCTATCAGATTTTTGTTCTTTGGCATATGCTAGAAATTCGGAGCATGAGAAAGTAAAAACTAAAATGTCCTTCTAATAGGAAAAAATCAGTTTACTTTGTGAGTAATGAATCATAAAAAACGGGGCATATGAACCATTCACATTTTAAGGACTTTTATATTTCTTGTTAAAGTGCCAAAATAATCGACTAAAAAGGAATAATTACAGCAACAAAATAGTGTTAAGCTGATGTTTATTTTACTCTTCCGTTTGGTTTCCATATAGTTTCCCTTCACACCACACAAGCGAATCAACGACACAATAACACTATGAGAAACGGTGTCTGGCAAGACCATTTGAAAATATTTCGTACAAAGTAAGGTGGGTTTGAAAACAAATCCGCGATTTCTTCTTCAAATAAATGAAAATACTAACCACTAGAATGAACAATAAGAACGAAAACTATCCCGAGTAGTGAGCTACACTCTACTATTGTAAGTTTTCCCACTTCTAGATTTTTTTCAGGAGAGACATTTCTCACAGCAAGCTTCTACCACTTACGGTCATGGTGAAATCGGGTATTTTCGTGATTGAGGTGGATGCAATCACACTGTTCAATAATAAAATCACGCACACAATGGAGATAGCTGCAAAGCGTTTTTCGTCGGAGCCACGAATCGGAGCCTTGGCAGAAGGAATGCCTTCCGCATGTGGCCGATTGATGAATGGTGAACTGCAGCACGTTACAAGCAAACGCACTCGGATTTAGACCGCTCCGAGGCCACCCTTCATTTCCAACATCTATATTTTCACGCTACTCCACGAGCCTTCACGAGGGTGTGTGGTAGGGGGTGTTACGACCAGCCATAGAAGCTGGAAGGGCGTATTTAGAAAGTAGTTGGGGAAGGAATCAATGACTGATTAGTATGGGGTGTTTTTCGTTGGAATTTGTGTCTAGTGGAATGATACGTAAAAGCATCAACGTAGCGAAAACACCGGGAGGGATGAATTTAACTCTCATTTTTATCAAATCTAGTTCTTCTTCTTCTTCTTCGAATAACCCATTTGAGGGTGCGATAAATCACTTCTGGATATGCCTTTTTTGATTTAATTTTCTTTCTGTCCATATTTCCTTCATCCTTTGAGAGTGCCTTTCCTTTTGTTCTTGCGTCCATTTTCTTCCATCCCTCGATTTTTTTCTTTCTGGAAATTTTGCTGAGTGAATTACTTCTCTAAAAAGAGTTCGGTCATCTATTGTGTCAATCTTTATTCCCAAGTTTTCCATATCTTTTTGAGTTTCAATGAACCAAGTAGGTTTGGATTTGTAGCTGTTTAGTAGGTTGAAGATCTTCTTGGTTAGTCTGGAGTTACTCATTCGAAATATGTGACCATAAAACTGAATTCGTTTTTTTCTCATTACATCGACTAATTTTTCAACTTTTAGATATAGCTCTCTGTTTGGTCTTAGTTTGTATTCTGCATTGCTGTTACTTTTAGGTCCCAATATTTTCCTCAAAATTCTTCTTTCAACCTTTTCTAATTTTTCGAGATCCCCCATTCTTGTCAGTTTAAGTGTTTCTCCTGCATAAAGCGTTTCAGGTCTAACCACTGTTTGGTAGTGTCTTAGTTTAGTGTTCCAAGATAAGGTTTTTTTATTATATATGTTTTTTGTCATACAAAATGCCCTTTCCATTTTGTGTATTCGAGTTTCTATTGCTATATTTTATTTTGTGTTGTTTGTTATCAATTCCCCTAGGTATTTAAAACAGTTTGTTTTGGATATTGTGTTTGTATGGATTTTAAGATTTTGAGGGGCATCACTAATGTTTGTCATGAACTGCGCTTTTTCAAAAGATATTTGTAGACCTACTTTGGCTGCTTGTACCTGTAGTTCTTTGATTTGTTGTTGGGCATTTTCCAGCGAGTCAGTTACCAATGCCATGTCGTCTGCAAAAGCCAGACAATCTATAGTAATTTTATTTGGGTTCCTTCCTAAAGATATTCCTTTAGTGTCAATGGCATTCCTCCATTCCCTGACTACTTTTTCTAACGCACAGTTGAAAAGTAGAGGTGATAAACCATCTCCTTGTCTTACTCCAGACTTGATTTCAAAAGAGGCTGAAAGTTCCCCCATAAATTTTATTTTGGAAGTTGTGTTTGTTAAGGTTGCTTCAATTATTTTTGTAGTTTTATTATCGAGTCCCATTTCTCTTAAAAATTCTAGTTATTATAGTATTAATTCTATATACTATAATATAGTATACATCTAGTAATAATATAGTATTAATTCTAGTTATATCTAGTAAAATCAAATCTAGTTATTATAAAAACACGACAATTTCAAACCTCGTTAATAAAGCTTGTTCCTAACGACGGACTTCTATGACCACTTTACCGCCAAAATGCAACGGCGGATTTTTCTTTGATCCAAATCAGAAGAAAGAGTATAAGTTATATTTTTTTCCACCGTTTAATGAAAATATTTTCAATTAAATAAAAAAATTATAATGCCGTAAGCAATAGTAAAGTATAATTTTACCATGCCGAAGTACGTTACGACGAATAAAATTTTGCTTAAAATGCTCAAATGTGATCATTAGGATTGGTTTTCTGTACTAATTAATGCAATGATAAATTTTATTTAATGATAAATATGAGTAAAAACTTCGATGGTTTCGTTAACTGTAAAAAAGTTCTAAAACTGAGTGATATTAATTTTTTTGCAAAATGGTGTTTCTAGAAATTTCCCCATAATATCTTCTGTTTTTTTTTGGAAGCGACCAACAAAAAAATCATTCCAGAAATACAATTAGAATCTGTTTTACATCCGTGGTCTTCCAAGCGATCGGTTATTTTATAAAAAAATGAAATTGAATAACAATCACTGGGAAACATCTGTTTGTCTAAAATAGGCGTTCACATAGAAAATGTTCTCTGAGGACCGAGACCTTGAAAACTTAAAGAAAATGATCGTGCATTCTTTGACTTGGATGCATGGCACTGTATGGCTTCGCAAACTAGACCTCGTGGAAGGAAGACGACAGAATTGACGAGAGGCCTTTTCAATGCAGGATTGAAAAGACAAAGTGGACCCGAAGAAATCGTAGCGACGAAGAGTCCTTTACAACGCATTCACTCATCTGATTCTCCCTGATCACACAGTATTTCCTAATCATTGATTCGGTTCTTAAATCTTCTTCGCTTATCAACTACCATCAGTTATTAAAAAATTAACAGACTGATGTCAACGGAGAGTTCGTTAAATATTTAGTCGTTAAAATTGCTCTGGACCTGTCGTGGGGCTAAAACATTTGGGGTTTATGCAATGAAAAAGTTAAAGAGCGATTTTTTTACTAGTTAGAATTTTATTTTTTACTTTATTTCAATTTCAATCTCTGTGTAGTGTACTAATTAATTGTTTTTATTGTGCGTCTGTAAATGAGTAATTATATATTTACATGCTCGCATGACAGAGGTCTAACGAATGGTCCCCGTAATGTATGAGTGCATTTTCAATTCCGCATGAAAAGAATGATGGTTATAAACTGTAGTGCATATGAAATCTCTTCGACGAAAGTTAATTAATTTAACATAAAAGTATATTTGTTAAAATAGCTAATTATTAACATATATTAGCTACTAAAAATATGATGGTGTTTTAATTGGATAGTGCATTGGATAGTCTGGTGAAGAATCTTCCCCTGCCACACCTCCTTGGGCTGACTTGCAGGGTCCTATTACTATAATCGTGTCACAATCCAAGCCCACTTAATTTTCCTCAAATTCACTAAGTGACGTTACAATCTACGCATTTGGCACAACTTCACGGTGACGAAATGGCTGTTGCGGGGAGGTAAGGCTTACTTACTGGCCGCACAAAGCATCTAATATTGCAAGGGTATAAGCGGGTCACTACGTTAATGAGTCAATCATTTTTAGGTTTGAAAAATGTTATAATGTTCCAAAGCTGCCAAATACGCTCTTATTTGACTGATAAAATATTTGTTCCTCGTGTTTTCTCCAGGATGTCTAAGGTGTCGACTGCAGTCACTCATTTGTTTGACGTCTTCTGAAGATATTTTCCCGCAAAATATACGCACAAGAGCTAGCTGTCCACGAGTATTGCCCAGACTCATACTGAATTTAGTATAAGGTATACACTGAGTAGTACGCCTTCCTGGAATGAAACTCAGTCAGTGGACAAGCCTCAGAAACATAATACATTCACTCTGTTTCATAACCGGAGCATAGAATCAATTTATTTTCATGACACACTAATTCCAAATGCTGTCTCTCCAATCTATGCAGTATACTCTTACCAGTTACTCAAAATTTCATTTCAAGTAATTATCCATCATACAAGCTTCTAAGTATGAAAAGTTTTGAATTCACGCAAGCACTCCAGCAAAAGTAAGATAATACTCCTTCATATTCAGCAATTTTTCCTGCCTCAGGAAACCATTCATTCCCTTATAGACCCCTTATATCACGAAATGTATTTCTAATAGTATTTACCTGCGTCATAGAATGAGTTCACAAGGAAGCGGAAAATAATCTGGCCAATCACAAACAAGTGGTACCTATGCAAAAAGGGGAAGTGTGGGTGAAACATAATTCAGCGGAAGCTGCGGATAAATTTGACTACTATTTTCTACGTTCCGCATACAGACTTTGACGTCAGGTTTCTAACGAGAAATTGAACTAACGTCGAGTTGTCTGCTGTCAGTGGCATAAACCCTCAGCAATTTGTGTGCGTGAATGATGGTTAAATATCTTCGGACGTTAAATTTTCTGTCAAAGTTTATGTGAATAAACGCTTGTACGGCATGAATCTAACTTACCGTCACCTCAACACTTAGGCCCAGTATTATAAGGTTTAGTTTACGTTAACTGCAAGATGACATAGCCTTTCAATAATGTTGATGTAGACTGAGAGTTCGGGTTTCGTATTTGATAGTTATTTATTATTGTATTGTCAATGTTATATTTTGCATAATATCGTCACATTACTCAATTACAGGACGTGAGCGTTATTGATGGGAGAGAACTTATTAGCACGTCGGTTCTCATAACGAGAAAATGGTTAACAAAATATTATAAAACCGGGCCTCAATCTATTCCCTTTTTATCTCGGTGAATATTATGCAAATTGGGTGAGAAGTTTATTAAATTTCATGCTATTTTAATATGTTTTAGAGAGTTGAAACAGTTTTCCTTTTTTACCATAGATTATATTTTGTTTATTCACCAAACAAGATAATCTTGAGGAGAGTATGCTATTACTGTGTATGTTTCACTTATAGTGTCAAAGATCCCGGTTTTGATGAAGCGACATGAATTCGGGCATAAATAAATGCAGGGATTTCGATCTTTTTGTTTGGCAAAAATGTATTAATTTTAGTACCTGAGGCACTTCACGCTATGAATATAATATAAATCTGTAGATATTTTATACCTTAAGTTCCAAAATATTATTTTTCTTTTTGCCGACTTATTGTAGTATATATTCCTTAAATTATCGTATTCTAGGAATTAAACGCTATTTGATCTTGCAGCCAACGCGACGGGCTCCGGAGTATACTTGGGTAGTATCAGCCGAATACCTATAACGCCGGGAATTTTTCTAAAACATACAATTGATTTACAGTGAGGTTTTCATTCTTTGCCAATTAGAATGTGAAGAAACAGGTATATCGTAACATATCATTAATATTTGTGGGCAATCTGTGTCCAACCAGTTTTCAAGGGTACGAATTAAGCTTGTGAGCTTCAATCTTGGAGGAAATCAAGAAGGGACGGAACATGTGTGATGCCTCACGCTCGAGAATACAGCATCGTTCCGTCTCTTCCACTTCTATCCTCTTCCGCAGTCCATATGAAATTCATGACGCTTTCCGCAAGTTTATCCACATCTTTCAGCGTTAACGTGCGCTTATATAATCTCTTCATAAATCCTAGTATCGTTTGAATACCTTTGAAAAAATTGCTTAAAATATGCACTTTACTCTTTTGTCAATCTCTATTCTTTCAACTCAACCAATGTGATAACGGAAATAAAACATGATGATTACCGTTGAAGAGGAAATAACAAAAAAATTTTTTAAAAATCTATCATCTGAGACATCGCAGGAGCAGAAAATCAATTAATTTTCAAAATATTTTTCATCAGCGCATGTTGCTATCGCATAAAAAGGGCAAATGGCCAAACCTTGAAAATCGTGGTTAATTGAATGGAAGGGTAAAGCTCAGTGTAGGAAAATGTTTTATCCTCTTTTCGTGATAAGCAAACATTATTAATGATAATTTTTAGGTAATATGGTAAGATATTCCCGCATAATAATACTTCCCATGAAAATTAACGAGCATGAAAGGTAAACAATCCGCATTGAAATATATGAAAATCAATTAAAAAATGTAATTTTAGTTGACTCAATGTAAATATGTAATATTACGCAGACAGTTTGTGGAACATCTTATCATGTAGAGCTGTCGTTAGGAATACGTACTTACACTTAAAACAAAGGGATTAGTTATATCTAAAACCTCTATGTGGTCGTTAATTTAATTTCAGTACCAAAACTCGCTTAAAAATCATTTTCAATTCCTTGTCATATTTGACTGAAATTATTTTCCAACTCAATAAAGTTGGTTATATGATAAATTGTAACAATCTGATAAAAAAACAGCAGTCAAAACCTGACGAAATCTTGTGAAAAATTTACGCTCCATTAAGCAAACTTATTTATAATTATTGTTTCTTTCGAATGCTAGAAACGATTACTGATTATATACAGTATGTTTCTAATTTCTACAATGTTGAGGTCTAACAGTTGTTCAATTTATTTTCCCAGGAAATTAATAGACTTCACATATGGTTAGCACAAAGAAGTTGATAATCAATTTACGCAAAATCCATCATTTATAGCGATAATTGTTAAGGAAGTGTGTTGTTTTGCGAATATATTGCAGTTATTTCTGTGAAAATATGTTATAGTGAAAATCCAGGTCCGATTATATCCATGGAGGGCTATGGCCTTATCGGCTACAGATGAAAGATACCTGAGATGGACGCTCCAACCGAGGCCTTGTTCACTGACACCCTAAATGTCATATTAACGCTCTCAGATAAATTTAAAAATTTGTTTCCCAATTGCATAGCCCAATGTGCACTCTAAGAGTATTCCTTATTCTATAGATTACAAGTTCTTCAAGAATATTACATGAAAATAAATAAGAAGAACACAAAAAACCTTGTATGGCGAAGAGAGAAGCTTAACGAAGAAGTCACACTAAAAGTAGAGAAATTAGAGCAAGTGGATTCCTTCACCCACCTCGGAAGCACCATCACGTGTGATAGAAGAAATACAATGGACATAGATGCGTAGACTTGCTCAAGCTAAGAAAGCGTGCATGATGAAAAGGCAACTACAGTGTTCAAAGAAGGTGTGACTACGAACGGGAAAACGGTATGTGAAATCATTCGTGTGGAGTGTAGCACTCCATTTATCGCAAACATGAACCTTTGCTCCTAACAAATTCTATCTTTCAGGTCTGCTACATATTCAAAACTAAATTTCAAATTAAGGTACTTTTTCCCCAGAAAATATTGACAAAACGTATTCAATGACTTCAGATATCGGTTGCCTCCCCAGATTACAACTGCAATGATCATAGATTGTTTGTACTTAAGAATTAATTTAAATTTTAAATATGGTTAGAAAATTACTGCCGTCATTGCCCACGAAACGCGCTAATGGAGAGAAAACGCCGCTGTATTCGCGGTCTGATGTAAGAAATAACCACAATATATCATGCTAGTAGACTAACATGCATCGTTATTGTCATTCTATTGCCTTTCAGTAGCTTAGGGTAGCTTCCGTGAAACTTACCCAGTTAGCCAAACACTTGAGATATTATGACTCAGCCAATCGAGCACCAGTAATTTCTATCAATAATGCTAAGTAGCTCCAATGGTAAAATTATGACTTACTATTTAAATTAATCTCTTCTTCAAGTATACATTTCCTTAGATCATGAATCATTATTAACTTCCAATTATTCTACTATTCTTGGCCTCCATTTATTTTATCATGTTAGGTGCACGTAATAATCGACAAAGATTATAAATGAATACAAGTATTCATGGTAAAAGTACGCAACAAAGAGTCTCTGGAAGAGTTAACCTGCAAGCAAAAGTTTTAATACAAAGTTTATTAACCATTAATAAGCATTTTAAAAACCAATATCATCTCAGATGATTTAAACATGTGCGATACAATAACCGAATTTATTATATTTTTAGGCAAATCCGTATTCTTTTTGCATTGCTTTAGCGCAAATCCACTGGTCGTTCGTTTTATATAATTCATATCTTTTAATGTTCTTTTCATTCCACCTTGCTTTCAAAATATGTGTTAGGTATGCATATAACCATGCTATTCCGAAAATTCCTGCGTCCAGGGGATATTGTACCCAGAGTGAATCACCTAATAAACCATTACACTCACACATTTGGATGCAGAGTGCCGGAGGGTGCAATTAGCGCGGGAGGTAGGGGGTGTAAGGCGCCGTTAAATGCTCTCCATTTACCGACAGAAGGACTGAATAGCCACCTAGGGGGTGCCGACAACGCCAGCATCCCCGTTTTGCACCGTGTTGGCTCAGCTAACGTTACGAGACTAATTGGGTTCTTTTAATGGTCCCGCGTCTCTACGCTGAAATGCAGTGCTATGCGATTTTCCCACGCCAAGTCTGATGAGAGAAAGGATTGATACAACACTTGTTTCCTGTCTACACTCAGCAATTTGTGAATTGGAAAGTTTTATGTAATACTAGACACTTCTATAAAGGACTGACGCATGTCAAGTGTTTCATTGATAATCAACAATCACTTTTTTTTGTATTTATTTATTCATCTGTATAATATTGGATGTAATGTTTTTATTTTTTGTTTATTAACATGTTTTAATCATTTTTTAATTTATTGTCATAGTGATAGGAAAACAAATATGGGGATTGTTAGAAGAGAGGACATCTTTGAAGAAGGTGGATGTGTACAAATAAAAAGAATTGATCTGGTGAATTAAAGATTGAATGTGGAAAAGTAAAGTGCAAATGGATAAAAGAAATTAAAATTTAATCGCTTTGATACGATAGAACTAGATTTCTAATTTATAGTTTTGAACAAAGAGCCCTTTAAAGTTGCCTCATAAGGTTAAAAAATGCACAGCAGAAACTCACAAAAGAGAAATTGGTTACAAGCCAGCAGAACACATTGAGCCAAAGGAACACATTATGCCTGGAATAGGAAACAAATACTGGGATTCACGTGATGTGACGAAGGATCCTATCCCTATGAGCTGTGGGGCTAAAGGAATGTGCATTGATGTGTCCAGGGGCCTTATTCAGTAAGGACCCGACACGGTCGAACCTCGGCAAATTTGTGAATGTGACGTCACTTCCCCCGACAAATCTCAACTTTTGGATGGCCCTATTTGAAATTTTAGAGGCTGTGACGTTGCAATGCCGTCGCTTTCGAGGCTCGGATATTCCGAAAACATACAGAATAGCCCCCCAGGACGGCGACCGATGCCGACGAAAATTTTAAAGCCTTCCATTAAAAATGCTCTCCCTCTGTTTTGTTTATTTAAAATGATATATCTATCATCATTTCAACCATTACGTGTATGAAGAACCACTTCTCGAATCCTCACGACTTCTACCCTTACTGGTAGATTTGTAAACCCCAGGGTACATGCTGCAAATACATGTTAACCATCATCGGCGGACTCTGTACCCTTTACTCACATAGGAATCCGTTTCCTTTCAAATCATCTGCATACCTAAACGCCATTTGAAATCACAAGTGTACTTGCTCTGCCTCCTCTGCACTTCCGCAGCAACCTTCTTCGTTGACCCAACCTTCACCTTCTTCGAAATCCTGTTAATCCATCGACAATCCACATTTTCTGACTCATCCGCATTGATCACATATTTTCTCCTCTGCAACTATATCTAGCATTTATGTTAAGGTGTTCTTCTTCCCACAATGAATTTCTTCTATTCTTTTCCATACATGCGCTTCTCATTTCTCAAATCTATGCTCAATCATCCTTCCTCAAGCATCGGAGACATGTGCATCTAAAATCCATATTTCCATCTCATCAAATCTCCAGTTTGCATATGTGTCCTCAGAGCCCCTTTATAAATTCCGTTCCGCATCATGTCCTATTTGGCCAACGCATTTCTACTCCATTACTCCGACCATCTGAGCCAATTTAGTTCACAACTCTATCTAGATAGGGTAAATGTTCCAGCAACACTAACAGATTCCTTGCTACAAAATATTCAATTCCCCTCCTTCCAGATAAAAATGCCATTGCCTATGCAATTTATCTCATTCTGAAGCCTTTCCCATTTATGTCATAACACTTTTAACATTGCTTAAATAGTGTGGAAAATAATGAGAAAAAATTGATATATTTTTGCACGGAATGATGAGAGATTCTCTTATTGATTCTCTTTTGTTTATTTAAAATGATAGATATATCATTTTAAATAAACAAAACAGAGGGAGGGCATTTTTAATGGAAGGCTTTAAAATTTTCGTCGGCATCGGTCACCGTCCTGGGGGGCTATTCTGTATGTTTTCGGAATATCCGAGCCTCGAAAGCGACGGCATTGCAACGTCACAGCCTCTAAAATTTCAAATAGGGCCATCCAAAAGTTGAGATTTGTCGGGGGAAGTGACGTCACATACACAAATTTTCCGAGGTTCGACCGTGTCGGGTCCTTACTGAATAAGGCCCCTGGACACATCAATGCACATTCCTTTAGCCCCACAGCTCATAGGGATAGGATCCTTCGTCACATCACGTGAGAGAGAATCTCTGCGCCTTGAGAGAATACTTCATATGAAATTTATAAAACATTTTATTTATCTCTGTGGATCAGATAAGGCATTGAATGTATACGGTTGTGTCGTCTTTCAATAGATGGAGCGAAATGCTGTTAATTATGAGAATCGCACCACTGACGTGCTGACATGGCCCGCTAAACTACACCATTTCCTTTAAATTACATTAAACTACACATTACACCATTCTAAATAGGGTTGTCATCGACTATCTGTGCATCACCTCTCCTGCTCCATCTCATATCTCTTGAAATTAAAATGTGATGCTAAGCTACCCGCTGCAAGGAATGTTTGAATTAAAATTAAAAGAAATGAATAAAATATGTACTGATATTTTACTCTTTTTACCAATACATTTTATTATTTAATACGCGTGAATTCGCTGCGTCTCATTCTAAAAAATACTCCATTAAGTGGTGCATAGTATCCCAATTCTACGGTACTTCAAAATCATTTAGGTATCACCGATCTAAGCTTCAAAAGTCAAAGAATTTTGGGGACCTTATAAATTACTGCCTAGTGGTTTAAACCCTCGCAATAGTTATAAGCCTCATAGTTTGTGAGCTATAAAAGTATTTTAATTTCTTTGTAATTCCAATTTCACCCGGTAGCACTTAATGACGCCAATAAAATATAAAACGTCTAGGAATAAAATTGTAATACCTCTACAAATATAATCGAAAGAATGAGCAGAAAGTACCCTGTCTCAAGGTATAGCTCCTTCCACAATGATGCTTTAACGTGCTCAGCATTGCTTGAATTTGGATAATAATCAGATACATTTAAAAATTTTTAATGATCAAGGGTAAATGGTTTGCGGTAAGCTGTGATTTGGCTGTCTTTCACGTGGTTAGAGGCATTTCCGTCGACGCCCACTCTTTCCCTACGCTCTTAAATCAGGGAGGCCGTGAGAGTTGGATCAACAGAGCAGTGTGGGTGGAGAATTGGCGTCTGTCTGGTCTAGCATGAGTACGCTAGGTGAAAATGCATTGCGTCCGACCACGCTGTTATCGGAAGTGCCTTGGCCTCCAACAGAAGTATTCTTGGCTCGACTAGCAGCACCCGATGCACTTGATCCCGTTATTTGCATCTCAAGTGCAATGGGCGGACGGGTGGGCAGACGGCCAGATTCTTGAGTCCCTGCCACGAAACACACGTCCCACACACATTTCATGTGAGAACCTCATGTGAACGATCTTTCCTCCCTATTGAATCCATTTGACACGCGCCCAAATAAAAACACTTGTAGGGAAATAGAGAGAGGAAATGTAATGAGGAAAGGCTGTTCATCTTAGAGAGGAAAGCTCTCCCGGCCGAGAGGGTGAATCGGTTTGAAGGCCGAAAGCCAGAGAGTTAACAAAAAATAAACGTAACCAGTAGGGGTTTTCTGTAACTCGATAGTGAGTCTTATCGACGTTGCCACGTCGATCACTTACCGAAAATCCAAACTAACGATAATTGGTTAACCTTTAGCAATTTTTATCGAAGTTTGTCGATAGCATTAACGAAAACTGTCGGTAAGATATCGGGGCATTCAGACCCCACCGATAAGCTTACCCTCGCTCGAGTATTGTTGTGGATACGGATTTGTTTACGTTTGAAAGGCACAAACACGGCACGACAAAAATTTTCAATATTTCCTTAAGGTAAATGAATTATAATTGATTGTTTGCATGTTTTATGGCTAAGTACTGCGATTGAAGTCTATTTAATATTACTATTATTTGTTGCGTATAGACTCTCTTGGATCACGCAAAACATTATGACTCAGTTCTTTCTTAGTTCCTTCCTTATCTTCCACACTTCTCTCACTATTCTCCATTGGTTCTTAATTTAGTGGATTTAATAATACCTAACTAGGTAAAGGTGAGCTTTCGTCTCGCACTTGTTTTCGCGATTTTCACCCACTTTAAACAGAGATATCAGAACCAATTTCACCTCACTTATTATGAAAGCTTTGCAAATTTGTTTAACACTTTCAACACAACAATGCATCAACTACTTTAGAAATGAGAAACTTTCAAACCTGAGAAGTGCGTTTTTTCCTCTCCGCCATATTGTGAAAAAATGCCGTTTCCTCTTTTCCACTGTACGTAGCGCAGCGATCGAGCAGTTGGTTCTCTAGCATATACACAACTTTTCTACACAGTTTCTTCCCTCCTTCCACTCAAACTTGCCCCGCAACAGCCATTTACTACAATGCAATTCCATTCATTCCACCGCAGTAAACATTGCACATTTCACTTCAAATGAAGGATTTACACTTCCTTTTCACTCACATTCATTCCACTGTACTAATAACATTTCACGTATCACTTTAAATGGAGGATTTACACTTCCTAATTGAGCGTACACGATTGGCAAATCATGGCGACCATACACACACGCAAGTCAGAAAATGATTAATGCCAACTACTCTCAACAATTAACTTCCAACTGTTGACAGTTAATTTCCCCCTTCCACACTACCCGAGAGAACTCCGTCAACAATACTATTTCATTAGCCTCTAACAAAAGCCCACTTATATTAACGTTGTGACCTGAGGGATTCTATTCTTAAAATAATACGCGAAATAACATTTTAGCCTTCTACCAATGCTCACCAATAATCACCAATAAGCGTGAGGGATTCTAATCTTAAAATAATACGCAAAATATCATTTTAGCCTTCTACCAATTCCCACCAATAATCACCAATGAGCGTGAGGGATTCTATTCTTAAAATAATACGCGAAATAACATTTTAGCCTTCCACCAATTCCCACCAATAATCACTAATGAGCGTGAGGGATTCTATTCTTAAAATAATACACAGAATAACATTTTGAAACTTCAACCATTCCCAGAAATGCCCATTTCCTCGTTATCGATCGCGCTAAAAATGCGTTTTCCGCTATTCAAACTCACGAAAATGAGTTTTTCACTTTTGATTATAACCAATTCGTGTTTAACTCCATTGGCCCGCAAACCTCTTTGTGGGGTGGGTTCAGGGCAAGTTACGGAAGGGGAAATCGTTTTCCGCTTTTCCAACTCACGGAAACGCAGTGAAAATCATCATTTTGAAACGTCCACGACTCCCAGATATGCCCATTTCCAAATCACGAAAATGCCTTGAAAATCATCATTTTGAAACGTCCTCGACTCCCAGAAATGCCCATTTCCACTTTACCATTTCCACAAGAAATGCGTTTTTCACTTTTGAAAATGGCCAAATCGGGCCCGCGTACCGTCCCACCCTAGCACCCCTGTTTCACTCCATAGGCCCGTAAGCTTGTTGGGGGGGTGGGGTAAAGGCATATTGTAGAGGTGAAATAAGTGTTATCCCTCTAACGGTTGTTCGTGAAAACCTCCAAATATGGCGTCGAAAACGGACGAAAAAATCGAAAAATTGGTCATTTTCAAACGTCTATATCTCAAAAACTAATAGTCACACCGGCATGATTATTACATTTTTACAAATCCGCATTCTTCTTCTACTCCCAGGTATCACATTCAATTTCGTCAGTATCCTACGTTTTTCAAAAAAAAAATTTGAAATTGCGAGACGAAAGCTCACATTTACCCCTAACTATTAAAAATATGCCGTAAAATATTAGTAGTGGTGGAAAAATCCCTGTATCCCGTAGTTTGTAGGTTATTGAACTTCTGGACATATTTCTTCTATCGGGTCTTGCCAAGACCCTCCTCTCTTTGACCTCCATACGAACTGCTTTCCTGGACAGCAAAAATGACACATTAATGATAAACTCTTCAATCTGACTACATACGTTTATATTCTAATAATGTTGCATCCCTTACCTGCAGCCGCAACATGATCCTACATCGCGTTTGGGTTGTTGACAATTTCTACAGCTTTCTGGAGCTTCAGGTCGTTTTGTACTTTATTGAAGCCGGTAGTGGGGCCTCTGTTGTAGAGAGCGGAAGTTGTGTCGCAGCCCATGAAAACATGTACGAAAAGGTGTTTCGTCATGTCACCAAGACCTTCGTTCAATTCTCTGCTGCCATAAACTTTTTTGGTGGAGGTGGGATTCTCGGGAACTAACATGTACACGGAATCTTGATGCTGCGACAGGGATGCAACTAGCGCAAGCAGATCTGAATCCGCACCAACTACAACAGCTGATAGTCCGGACGCCGCTTTTGACATCTTAGTTTCGACAATCAGAACGTCCGCGTCACTAGAGGCCTGAAGAACAGAAAACTTGGCGTTTTTGAACTCTGCACTAAGAAGCTTCAAAAAACTTCGTTTATTTTTAACGTTCGACAAGAATTGCTCTTGTGGGCTTGTAACGGTGTTGGAAGGAGTTATCAACCCTCGCCGCCGATTTCCCCTCTGTTCGTCGGCTGTGCAATGCATCTTTTGTACTCGGTTCATATCCATCGAATACTATGGTGACGTTTCTTCCGTAATTATGGTGGACGTAGTTCAAGTAAGTAGTGCATGCATCGGCATACGCAGCTGGACGGGGCCAGTGAACTCTGTGTAAAAGATCACCACCGTCGAGAACATAGCAGGGATTATCTGGAAATTTATTGCTACTCTTGCGAATCTTGTCGATTAGGTACGTGAATAATCTTCGATTTTGCTCCCGCGTGAAGCCCAAAACCATCAAACAAAGGCTGTGGGTACGGTGCCAATTCATAACGAAGGCAGTCTTCAAGTTCGTCATCACTTCTTGCAACACACGCGATGCGGTGAAACAGCTGATTAGGGTTGAACAGCAGTATACTTATTAACTGTTATTGTTCTCCCCATTGTGGCTAGCGTGAACACTTGCGTCTTCCTCTTCAAAGTAACGTTTGAAAATGTTTTCCCTGTGATTTTTTTCACAGTATCTTCCCCCAGCTTCCTGGCGGAATCACAGTTGACTCTGATGTCGGCAACTATTCTAGTAGATAAAGACACGAGCTGGCAAATGGCGAATGATGGTTCAACCAAACAAGGAACTTCTTAAAGTCACGGGTGTCTCGAGCTTTCCATGATCTCGACAACGAAATGTGCTGGTTGGACGATTCAGCTGTCACTTCGGCAAAAGTTTCACCTGAAGAGCTCCCAGCATGGTAGAAATCCATCGTGCAATCACGCAGTCAGATATGATAGGGCCTTGCGTCAACCCACCGCTAACCTTCATCGACCGCATCAAAACCTGCTCTATCGTCATGTCTGTCCAGACGCCGCACCAACACTCATCTGTGCGACGAATCGTGAAAAAACCTTGCCTTACAAAGCGGTCAACTTCGTCCTCCGAAAAAGCGGTTTCCAGTTTAGTCATATTTTGGAGGTAGAGGTAGATGGGAGGTAGAGGTAGGAGGAGGAGATAGAGGCTGGCTTAGCGTAATGAACATGGCCAGCTGCACGAGGGTGACATAACATGTGTTGAACCGAGTAAAGATAAAGTTTCCAGTCACCTGTCCTTTCTGCTCTAAAGAAGTCTTGCATTATCCAAACATGATCGAAGTACTGCAACCACAATTTGGCAGTTCAGGTACTTTATTCAAGTGCTTTCATCCCGCTGCATATGGAATTCAGTACATGTTCTACAATAGTAAGAAATTATTCTTTGGTGGAAGACCCGTTGAACACCTCGCTGTGAATTCCACGAAGAGTTTCGATGTCCGAACTGGTCAGAAATCCTTCTTCTTTGCACCACTCCAAAATCATATGGGCAATTGCTTCTGAGGAGAGCGAATGAGCACGTAATGCTCTTGCATAAGCATGCCCATTCGTCATATGGACAATAGAATTCTTTGGAAATACCTCTTCCCACATTTCTTCTAAACCACTCCCACCCATAATTTTGCCCACCACACCCATGTACTCATCAGGAGTACGGAGTTGCTTCGAAACATTAAGGCCAAATAATCAAATAACTAATCGTAGAAAGTTGCCTTTTTTCTGTTCCCGCTAAACGCCCACTGACGTCATTTCATCCTTCGATCAAAGGCCTTTTGTTTGATTCCCGAGGAAGACGGATATTTTTTCCAAGTATTTTATAAATCTTTATATTGTTGTATTTCCAGCAGAAGTGGACATCTTCACAAGAGTCTTTTTAAGGCATCTTTTGGTATGGAACGGGAAGAAGAGGGAAGAAGCGATGGATGAAATGTCGTCACGGCCGTAATGGGAAGGTTGCCCGTCCATTCAACTTTAGACTCGTATATCTCTGGCAATGTTTTGAATATTTTAGAGATGATTTGAAAATGACCATCATTTTAGTATTCCGTGCTAATAGGGACCTCGAAATATACCTCGACAATTATGATATATGCACAAATGACTTGTTACGCAGTCACACTCATGGGTGGATAAGGAGGAAATTCGCCATGAAAAAAATCATTCGACTTTATCCGGTCTGGTTCTTCCAACTGTCAGGTGTGTTAACTAGATACGAAATTGGAAGATTTGGGTTCGAATTCCGGTCACGTCAAACGAAGCCCGGGTGAAAGAATCCAACTGTGACGTTTTGGTTGTCAACTCCGCCCTCTTTTTCAAGGCATTGGTTACCTGGCGTAAATGGGGAAAATACGTGGTAAAAAAAATCAAAGCCTAGTTGAAATGACAGCAGTTTTCTCATCACAAAGCTAACCTCATCGTATGTATAAATAGAGCAAATTACATATAAAAACAATCGCAGAACTCATACAAATAAAGTTTTTTTTAACCAGACTACATGCATTTGCCATTGTTCAAAAAATCTTTCACGGTGAAAACATTTCGAGAGGCCTTTGGAAAATGGACGATTTCCGGCATTGTGTTGCGGAAGATGGATTTGAGAGCGGAGAAGTAGGTATAGGCGAATACATAAAGCGAGGAAGGAGAAAATGCGCACCTTATCGGCAGTTCCTCCCCGTTCCATGAAAGTGGCCAAACACGAATTCCAAAGCGACCACTTGTTGCGCTACTGAGCGTAAAAACGCCACGCGCCATATCTGGGACGTTGCTACACCATGTGAATCGACCTGAAGACGATCCCAGCACAGAGATCTACTCCTTCGAAATATCGTTTCATCACGTCAAGAACTAACGATTGCCCCTGGGACTGTAATCTTAAATTTCCGCGCTTCACCGTGCAGATCTGAACGGCACGTAGCGTAATTTGAATGAATGCCTTAAAATTAGTATTTTCCCAAGCTAAACATTTTTCTTAGCTGGTGTACTCGGTCATTCATTTTCTTTTTTTGGTACATAATCTCTTAAATCAAACACCTAAATCTGTATTTTGGATTTCAAAAACCTCGGGACGCTGCTAATCCAGATATAAGCGGAGATCGAATTATGAAATGGAAAAAAAAGATCTTCATGTCCGATTGTCCTAAATCATTCTCTCTAATCAGAATTTATGATTTATTCTAACAGTAGATAGAACTATGTTTGAAAATGTTATAAAATTATCTCTGCGAAGTGCACGGTCTGTTTTCTGAATTTGGAATCCGTGTAAGCTTCGTGTTTCTGATGTTGAAGGTTGTTCGGGCTTCCCACCGGGGTAAACTCTCCATCTCTGCCAACGACCTTTCGATTTATGTGTCTTCCATCGTCATCAGAGCATGTCATGCTCTGATGACGATGGACGACAGTGAGATGAAACGTCGGCCCAGATGAAGAGTTTACCCCGGTGGGAAGCCTGAACAACCTTCAACATCACCATACGCCGGTAAAGCCTTAGATCTTTCTTCGTGTTGCTGATTTTTATTTTGGTAACCAACCGGTTAACGTAAGTTTGAATGGATTGGGCCTTGCTAAAGTAAAAATCTTCTGGATGTTTGTATGTGCAGGGCCCTATCGTTCTAGAATATTTATTTATTCACCTCAGCATACGTTCTACTCTTCTTCATCCAGTCGATAAAATCTATCCCTTGCACCGGTGAATTCATTATGCAGCAATGACATCGGGAGAAAACGAAACGTTACTTCCATTGGGATCTGGTTCGGACTTTACGCAGATGCGGATTTGAAAAACAGAATATTATTCGCCAGCTAATAAAAGTAATCGTCGACAGGCTTACTTTGTATAACTTTTCCATATAAACTTTGTAGTTTTCCACTCATTTTTTTCCCCAACCGGTTTCAACGAAAACCTCTTGAAAATGACGAGTATTCGTTGAAACCGGTTGGGAAAAAATAAAAAATAAAAACGTGTGGAAAACTACAAAGACTTTTTTTCATGCTTGGAAATAAAAAAATAATTAAACTCAACACTCATGGCTACCAACTTGTCACACGGCTCCTCAACAATCTTAATTAGATTTGCTAACTTAAAAAAATCGTAATATAATTTGGAACCTTTACCTTAATAGCCCCCTCCTAAAAATGTCCTCTATAGCCCTGTTGATCACTTGCTTTTACAGCAATGCAGTTTTATGGGGGCAGTGAGAGTGCTAAGGTAAAAAAATTAACTCCGTATATGTGATGTTTTTCAATTATAGTTTCGGGCGATTCCACACCAAACGAACCAATTGATGGTTGCATGACCATTTAAAAAAATCTATTTTTTGGCTCAAAATTCACTTCATGCACTCGTACTTTACGTTCTGGTAGTTGAATGTGATCACTTTAAAATATTTATCCCACTCGTTTTGCTGTTTGCACTCGTTTGCGACTGTCAATTTTCCAACATGACACACGTGAATTTTTGAGAAATTTGATGTTTACTCTATCCTTCATAACTCGAGAACTAATTTTTAAAGAGGAATGAAACTGAAACCATTCTATTGCAGATAAAGTGAAATATATTTTCGTTCATTTTTATGAAGGAGAAAAGAGTTAGATCTGATATATTGCGTACTTAAAGTCATTAAGATGATGAATAATTGTAAAACGTTTTTAAGGTTTTGCATTCCCCTTTCCTTTTCTAAAAGCAAATAAAAATGACTTCGCCGTCAAAATCAGCCATTCTTAGACTTCGTTTTCTCCGGTTGGGGGAGCTAGTAAAATATGTGGCGCACAGTATATAATGATATGCAAAAGTGCAACATATGATAAAAACTTGGAGCTTAATATTCCTCGGGTAGAGGAATGAGGCAGTTGTAAACTAGAGGAAATTAGTATTTAGGTGTTTAGGTTAGGTATAGGTATTATATTAGTATAATGAGGTTTCTCTTTAACATTAACGACTGATTCGGTGGTCTAAAAGCAGAAGAACCACTTTATTAAACTCTGCGTTTTACTATTCTTCTGTCTTGTTACTTAGTTCTGCATATCCCAAGCTAATCTTCCCAATGATGTACTTACTTCACCGTAGGTATGCCTTATGGTGTATATTTATCACTAAGCATATAATTTTATTGAACTCAGCAATGGTTTCTGCTTCTGAAAACCAGTTTAATAACATTTAGTAATTAATTATTATCTTATCAAATATTTTTGGTATGTGTGTTAAGCTTCAGTATTGAGCTCTAAATGACCACTCATTATACAGAGCCTCCAACTTTTAAGAGTATTTTCAGTTGATAGATTACAATATACAGAGGGGTGGAGCGTAGCCTGTTTATTAGCCCAGTGAAAGCTCTGAATTTCGTCCTGAATGATAAAACTGTAGTTCTCCGAAAAAATCTGCTAGTACTATGCACTCGCTTTCTCCTAAATTTTCCTTTTTTATTTTAAACAGTGTGATTAAACCGTAGACGCGAAATGGTGACTATTCAACGCTTTCAGTTTCTCAATGAAGATCTCAATGAACTCACTGCGACACTTAAGCACAATGACATCAGCCCCATCCATTGTAACCCACTTTCCTATAAGTACTATTGAATAGCATGTGAACGGTACGGCTAAATCAGCTAAATAAAACGATTAATTTGGGCTTAGCGTGATGCTGCATAAATTCTAATTCAGTTGTTTTGTGATATTCAATTTTTTTTCTTTGATATTTTTGTCTCATTGATGGCAGCACTATGCGGGACACCCGAACTCGTACATCCTCGAGGAGACACCTTGACACCTCGGTTATCCTTGAGTCCTTGAATCCTAACGAATTCGCACGCGGCTTAAGGCAATATGCAAAGTTACCATACTTGCATTCAAGATCGTGATCCTAACCAAACACCATGCTGAAGATCGTTTCCATTTTCTTCCCCTGTTCATCTCATTCTATCATGCGAGAAATAATCTTTGATATAATGTTTCCAGGAATCTCTTAGGGAAAATTATTCCGTGGAATATAACCTTTTCTGGCCTAAGCGCCAAGCTCAAGTGACAATGAATGAAAAATAAAATTTAAAAAACACGGTTACTCACACATCCCTAAGGCTGTCTCTGTACGGTTTAAAGGAGTCCCTATGCAACGTCTCCATCGCCGTCTGCGCTATTGTTCTGAAAAAAAAAGAAATATGCGAAATTAGTAAATTTAAAAAAAATCTAAAAAGCCTCCGATAAAACGAGATTAAAGCTTAGTCCATAAAGATAATGAATGCCAGATTATTTTAATGGTTGAGCAAAAATTAAAGGCTTCAATAGTGTTCAGGTAAAATATTTGTGATTAAAGTACGTTATGTGTCCATTTTATTAACGAATGTGCTGAGTGCGTTTACAGTTTGGAGTGATTAAGAAAAGGCGTCAACTCTTGCCATTGACCGAATTGTTATGAAAGAAAAATCTCCTAGTTTATCCTTATCATATAGTTCTGCGTCTATTTTAGGAGAATAAGAAAGAGAAGAAGGCCGGAAAAGTACATTTTGGATGAACGGGAAACAAGATATATGGATACAAGTGGAGACTTGTAGCATCTCTTAAACACAAACATGAAACATATTCTTTCGGCGGGGTCATCGGTTTATAAGATCAAGAATTCTACCCCTCTAAACAGCTGCACTGTCTTTTAGGTCAATGCCATGATATTACCGTGCAATGGCTACATTAAAAAACATTTTTTAGCAGATACCAATAGCAGGGTGAGCATTTACAGTAGTACAGGTATGTACATATACATATATAGCCTGAATTAACTAGGAAAATATAGTATTTTTACAAGAAAGTTTTCATACCAATACAATATCTTCCTTTTCGCAAATTCCGATTCACTGCACCATCAGCATAAATCCTTACTACGGAAGTGCAATCTCGGAAAATGGTATTTTGATGAGCAAAACACTAGATTTTGATTATTTCCCTCCATTTCATTAGGTAACACATTATCCGGCGATCAAGGAAGGTTGGCCGGGGATGCCAGGTAAATAAATGATATAGAGGGAACTGTAAAGCTAAAAAGAAAAAGAAAGGGAGACGGAGGCACGTTATGGTACATTATCGTACTGCTTTTTTGTGTTAAGGTCATAATAGCCATTGTGAAAGAAAAAAATCTTTTTCCCATCTGTTTATTAGTATTTAACTGTTATTTTTCGTTTTTTTTCCTCTACTCATCTGCCACGAGTTTTTGTGAGAGCTGGATGAAATGGAAAAGATAAGAGAGATGAATGATTAAAAATATGAAAATGGTTTACCAGGGGGAATTACATCCCATTAGGCCAAGGGGTTTCAATGGCAATTCACTACCGCCTTAGGCGCCTGAATCAAAGAAACTTGGCACAAGATTTGAATGCTTCAAACACATAAGGCTCTGTGTTACCAGCTATGACGGTAGGAAATTGCTATATCAAACCAGAAATCAAATATGCATCTGATTAATGCTTCTGATTGAAAGGAATTGATTAAGAATTGAGAATTCACCGGAGAACTAATGAGATACATCGACTTATAAGGTTGGAAGTGAAAAGTGCTTCATTTAACTATGAATTTAAGATAAAAAACGGACACTAACGCGAGTATAAAATGAAATGACATGTTAATCGACCTCTCGACAAAACATTTTACAATTAATCTGTACATATACACTCAAAGAGAGTTCTCATTGATGGTATTCGCTTGCATTGTAACTGAACTCAAAATGTTGGCATACATGTGATAATTCCAAACGCCAATTATAAGTGCAATTATAAATGCATAAAAAAACAAAAAAATAATAGTAGGAGGCCTGAGAATAAGAGGATATCTTCCTTTGTAATTTTCCCATTTATAGGGCACATGTAATACAAAAATAAGCGGGGAACACATCTCCCTTCGCCGAGCTGGGAGACAAATCTTCAACAAAGACGGCCTCCTAAGTATTGCTTCATACGCAGCCACATATATCCTATTATGAGATTTCATATTTAGATACAAAGTGTTTTTTCATGCTTCAATGTGCATTTGAACCCAGGCTATAGCTCCAAAAACCAGGAAAACAACACCAATCGCACGGATTCCACCTCGCACCTCAGTTTTGGTGGATTTCAAGATGGATGAAGCAGAATACTTCCAACCAATAGCAGCCGGACAATCCATACTCATACACTAAACATATTTTAATTAATATATTTTTATATTGTAGAATACATTATCTATAAATTAAAAAATATCAGTAGGTACATAAAATGCTCATATTGTATTCAATTAAATTATTTATTTAATTGTTGTATGCTTTTGAAAGTTGCTGCAGAGCCATATGCAGCATCAGTCACCTAAGCGTCACTTTAATTTTATTCCATACGATACATTGCGACCATGCCACCCCTCCTGGGAGTACATAATTTTTCAAGTAAGACCTACACAATGGAGGTGTATCAAGATTTTTGCTTTTTACTTTATCGTGCAGGGGACCATGACAAATGATCATTTGCAAATCATCGTTTAAAGATTCCAAAAAATTCCAGATATATAGGAGTCTAAAATTGAATGGACGGGCGACCTTCCCAAAACGGCTGTGACGTCATTTCATCCATCGCTTCTTCCCTCTTCTTCCCGATTCATTCCAAAAAATGCCTTAAAAAGGCTCTTGTGAAGATTTCTACTTTTGCCGGAAATAAAACAGTGTAATGATTTAGAAAATACTTTGAAGAAATATCCGTCTTCACTGGGAATCGAACCACGGGTCTTTGATCGAAAGATAAAATGATGTCAGATAGCGTTTTTCGGTAACAGAAAAAAAAATGGAATTTTCTACGATTAGTTATATGGTTATTAGGCCTTAATGTTTTGAAGCAATTCCGTAAATATATATGAAAACCTTTGCAAATTCAATTTTAACGGTTATATTGTATGCGTATTTCATTGAGAGTTGGTCTAAGTTTGTTAAGAAAAAATCTCAACTGCCTTTTGCCAACGTTTCGCTCTTTAATATAAGCATCATCAGGGCTTAAGGTGACAACATTTTATTTTTATACAACAATAAAATGTTCTCACCTTATGCCCTGATGATGCTTATATTAAAGAGCGAAACGTTGGCAAAAGGCAGTTGAGATTAAAGAAACATTTGACCAACTCTCCATAAAATACGCACAAATTAATAAAAAGTGGCCAAGAACCAACTTAACCAACGGTAATATTGAAAAAGCATTCGAATTACAGTCTCCCATTCTGGATTGGTAGGATTTCCTAAATGCTGCTGAGTATTGGGATAATGGGTACAAAAATCAAATAAAATACTTAATTTTATTTAATTTCTTTTAGCGAATGAAGACTTTATAACGTAGAAATGCTCCCTGTTAACCTGAAGCTCGTGTGGTATGATTTTTATTTAATTCCTAAGAAAGCAGATTCATCAAATTTCTTTTTCATCACCCCAAGATTCAAAGGTTCAATCTTTATCATACGGCTGAACGGTTCCGTTGGCGAATCAAATAAAATACAAAAAAATCAAATAAAATACGTAATTTTATTTAATTTCTTTTAGCAAATGAAGACTTTATAACGTAGAAATGCTCCCTGTTAACCTGAAGCTCGTGCGGTATGATTTTTATTTAATTCCTAAGAAAGCAAATTCATCAAATTTCTTTTTCATCGCCCCAAGATTCAAAAGTTCAATCTTTATCATACGGCTGAACGGTGCCGTTGGCGAATCAATCGGACTGAAGATTTCTCACTTCCGGCAGAAATAGCGAAAGGGAAGCTTCTTTCATGGGAGAGGACAGCTCAAAGAGGTCCCAATTCATGCCTTGATCTCAGAATCCCTCTTCACTGACGACATCAATATCGCCTCTACTCCTCGTGTGTGATTTCGCACGATCAAGAGCCAGCATCTTGAGTAAGGGTGGATGCGTTTCAGAGAACACGAGTTCTAAAATCTATATCGACGGACTGAAGAGGAACTCCTTCGCTATCGCACTATAGACGCAATTTAAAGATCACAAAAGGTCTGACGTCCTCAAAATTGCACTCCAGTGCTTTCCGTGAAGGTGGCTCAGCCCACAGGTAGATTAGCTCCAGATAGATTCAGAAATTGTCGGAAATGCCTGCAAAAAGGGCTCCAAAAGGTCTTCAAGGTCTGCTTGAAGACTGAAAAACTACGCTATCCGTTTCTTCCGTGAGTCAATTTAAAAAATAGCTTCTTTAGCTAAGTTTCGGGACGATGCTGATCATAACAGTACAACAGCATAGTTTCGATACTTGAAAAATCATCCTAACTAAAATCTAATGCCAAATGTATATTTTTGTGCCTTCCGCGAAAAATCCTTGAAAAATAAGAATGCATTTTTTAAGTAATGCCTTTATTGTAAATCTCAAATTTACATGAAAAGAAGTATCATTAATAATTACGATTCAATTAGACAATCTATTTACTCTCACCAATATTGAGAGAGTATTTTATAATTTGTGAGCAGTATGAATGCTCATAATTATTTCGTAGGTTTAGCAAAGCAAGGGGAGCGTGGTGGCCTAGTGTGTAGAGCGCTTGGCTACTGATCGAAGGGTCCCGGGTTCAAATCCGGGTGAAGCCCCCGAACAAATATCCTCGGAGTTCGACGAGGGAAAGGAACTGGCCCCCCTACCCTGAATGTGTGAAATTCACACGTCTGTAGCTTAGTCCGGGTTGAGCTCTATCCTCAACTATACAAACCAACCTTCGGGTTGAATCACTGAGTGAGTGAGTCAGCAAAGCAAAACACCTTATAACAATAAAAGCTAATGACTAATAAACATGCAAACACTATTAGCCACATTTTAGCTGCGGAGGGTTATTCAGATTTTCTGAGAAAGGATCAACCTTAAAAGTGTGTGTGTGTGATCAACCTTAAAGTTAAAAGTGGCAGTTCCTATTCTATTTTAATTATGCCCGGCTCCTCTTGAGATACAAAAATTTGGTAAAAATATTTTACATTCTTATTTTCCCCGGATGAAACATGAGGAATTTAAATTAGCTCCTTAAGGAGGTTCGGTGGTTATATTAAAATTAAGAGAATTCCATGAAACTTGCTGGAGACATTAATTTGGTTGTCTTAAAGCTACCTGATTTTTTTCAGATTTATTTGTCGCAGATTTCTTAAGATATTTGAACGAGAAGTGGGCATGAAAATACACGGGTTGTTATGGCTTTACACGGGCTGCAAGGCTTTATTCATCAGAAAGAACCTTTTCTAACTATTCAATGAATAATAATTTATATCATCGATAGAAAAATGTATATGGAACAGATTTTTACTCCGAGCGCTTGAATAAATCCCTCGCGCGCGTTGCAGATCGTGTAAAATTGGCTCCACGGGTAAAGTACTTGAACGTGGATGCATAACTTGCAGGATGCAGAAGAAAAGGCATAAGAATGTGTAATTTCATGCCCAATTCTCGATCAAATATTAAAAAACCTGGGGTAAATAATTCTGAAAATTTGCAGGTAGCTTTAGAACAATATTATTAATACTTTCAGAAAGTTTCATTGAATTCTCTTAAGTTGGGTGAAACCACCGAACCTCCTTAAGTTATTCACCTCCGGAGGGTACAGTGATAACCTATTATTTAAAATTGAAAACTTTTTATTAAAGTTCTCCCACTTTTATTAAAGTTCTCCGCAGAAACCCGAAAAACCATTCTCTTTCTCCCACTGAACTCTGGTGTGATAGCCCCTATTGAAATCGCTGAAAGTAAATTTTCCAAGATTGCAACATATAAAATAAACAATCAACGATTGGATTAATGGCCTCAAATTCGGCCTTCGCCAGTGACAGGCCATTGCAAGCCGAGTAATATACTGTCTATTTCCCAGTGAGGCGGAGTTGTCATCCGACCCAAATCATTGTACCGTCCGGAGGTGAATAACTTAAGGAGATAATTTAAATTCCTCATGTTTCATCCGGGGAAAATAAGAATGCAAAATATTTTTTCCAAATGTTTGTATCCCAAGAGGAGCCGGGCATAATTAAAATAGAATGGGAACTGCCACTTTTAAGGTGGATCCTTTCTCAGGAAATCTGAAAAACTCACGCAGCTAAAATGTGGCTAAATAGTAATTTTGAAATTTGACTCAGAGCAGTTGAATAAGCATTTAAACTTGCACAAAGTCGACTTTTAAGATCAATAGTATCAAGTATAGTTATCATCAGATAACTTTTTTATATTTGTGCTAAGTAAAATTTCTGTGAATTTAGTCAACGGATTAAGGTTAACAAGGGTAGGCACTACCAACGTGCCGAGTTTCGTTGAAATCTGAAATTTCGAGGCACTATGTTTTCGAAAAATTGGTCGATTTAAAATGGAATAACCCTACTTCCACAAAGAAGTGAAAAACCGTTCGGAATACCTCTGAAAGCTACTTTATTAGTCCCGCTTCGTGAAATTTTTGATCATTTTCTGGTCAGCCTGAAGGATCTTTTGTTCTCGCGCTGTAAAAGAGGAGTATTACATTACCTTAGGTCATCTATCATTTTCTTTTTTCCCAAAGAGTCATGCTTAGAAAAGTAAAGTGGAAAAATTTAGAAAAGGGTAAATCATGTTTTTTCCCCCCTTGGGGTGGGATACGGAGAAATGCGAGCTCGTGCCCTTTTAATGGTAAATTAGCCGGACAAAAGCCAAGGGCTAGTTTCCATTCAAAGCTGAGGAGACATTTTACAAGTTCAAACGGAAGTATTCTCTAGAATTTTAATTCAGAAATGTAATACTTTATGCAGTAAAAAACTCAATTGAATATGAGATATAAAAATCCACTCGGAGAACATTAGTGAAGAATTAGCTACTCTATTGAGAACTTTTGTCACCTAAAACGACGAGCTTGCTTAGGTAAAATGAGTTATTAACGAGTAATATCTAAAAAAAAACTTCAGATCATTCATGGATAACCTCAATTCGCGCTTTGTAAGTGTTGGCGAGCTTTGATTCTCAGTGCACAATAGTTAATAAATTTCTTTCTTCATTTCACATGCGGAGGATTGTATAATTGGAGCAGTCTCTATTATACTATCATCGCGGGGATCAGGGTGGTAAGGTGGCTAGAGTATTGGCTTCTTATCCCGAGAACATAGGTTTGAATCCCAGCAGTGGCGCAGATTTTTCATCACGACTTGTTCCCCATTTTAGGACTGTGTGGAGGGCAATG
The DNA here is from genome assembly GCA_963573305.1 of Pyrrhosoma nymphula. Lineage (NCBI taxonomy): Eukaryota > Metazoa > Arthropoda > Insecta > Odonata > Coenagrionidae > Pyrrhosoma > Pyrrhosoma nymphula. Next base: position 24,507,800 of record OY754338.1, read on the forward strand.
ATCAGTCCATCGGATAGGTTGCTAAACGGGAACCTTTTGGAGCCTTTCATGTAGAGAAGTTTCATTAATGCTGGCGCCTGGTTTCTCCCTAGTCTTCCTCCAATTCCCTTAAGCCACACGATCATTTTTTTCCGTCCCTTTTCAGGGATAGCGGCAATGATATCCTTATCTCTGGGTGACTTCGTCATTTGGTCAATCTGAGTGCACGGCCTCAGAGAACGAATGCTGTGCCACTTGTGGCTTTCTATCAAATTAGAATTGTGAACATTAGAAAACCGTGGCAAATTTTCAAAATGTCTCGCAATACTTCGTGCTCATTGACAGTGGACGCGACTACAGCTATCATAGAAAATGGAAAATACGGCCACCTAAAAATAATCAATCCGAACATTTTACAGTAATAAATTTTAAGGATAAAAAGCTCGTATGACATAGTGGCGTATATATTATATATGTACGTGAATTAATTAAAGTTTACCAATGAGTCTTGAGATTGATTTTAGCTTAACCTATGATACGCATTGGGTTCGTCATTAGACATTTGTTTTAGTGCCTAATGAAATTCTATCAGGTATACAAGACAAAATTCCCGGACGTAAATAATGTGCTAAAACGCAAAAGAACTTTCGTTAAGACAGAAATACCCGAATTAACGGCTACAATGTTACTGCCTCTATTTGCAATATTTTCCTATATTAGATGAACTCCTCGTGTCTTTTTTAGGTTTATTTACACACATTTGGGTACCATGGCAGTTTACTTATATATAGCTCCCAGAAAGTTCATTGAAACGCACTTTTGACTAAGCAAATCTACAGATCATGTCGTAGTTTGTTGGTTCATTAGATAATGGTAACTAATAACGTAAAGGGTTTACCTAATGAATATTAAATGCCTCATGGCAATGAAAGAACTGGATTTGAATAGTCATAATAATGGTTTAATTCATAATATGACTAATCTTGTTGATTGAGGAACGAAAATGTCATTTGCGGAAATGACGCTCCCAGTTACAACGCAAATGATCGAGTGCTACAGAAAATTATGGCTTTAGCTATCACTCTCCCTATCCTTTGAGTGATCGCGAAAAGCGTCTCTTACTCACCCATCCTCAACGACTATACTTTTGATAAACTCCCTTAAAATACTATCCAAACCACCCCCAATTTTGTCGTCGAGAAGCAATATTTCAGCTCATAGCTTTAATTTCGCTGTCCACCCCACTACGACTTCCTTACGTCAAAGTGCGAAAGGACCCTTAACATTAAGTGCTTACACGGCCTCCTTCACGTCTGTATTAATGGCATCCAGCCGTAATTCCTTGGACCGCAGTTTGTTTCCGCTAATGCGGCGACAGGAAATCTAATTTGTTTCGCTACGTGACTGGGGAACAATAATAAGGTGGTTTATTTCTCTTCTTGCCTCTCCAGCGAAGCAAAGGGTAAATGCCACACAAATAGATTTGGCCCCCCACCCCATTGGTGGCTGATGGTGTCACCCTTAATCTGGTCCCTGAGATGGACCGGCAGAAAGGGTCTACACCCCCCCAAAAAAGGAGTTCCCTCTTCCCCACATTCCCTCATCATCTTTCATCCCCCCCGCCCTGGAGGTAAGCGTACGTTCAAAGTGATCGAGCACCTTCCGATCAATATATACGCGACAGGTGGACACTACACGCCAGCCAGCCAAGGATAAACACTCGCAATATCCTCCTTTCTAATGGCACTTCTAGGACTACTCACTTGATTCTTTAGGGGTTTCAATTCGTCGGGGGTTCAGTTTAGAGTGTAGTCTAAACCCTTGGAAGTAGGACATGGGTATTCGGAAAATGACATTGCTTCTTTGGAGACCAATGGCGTGGAAGATATAGTGTCCTTTCAAGCTAGGAGGAACTAAGAGAGATTAATACACTTTTCTTCAGACATCGAAGACACTTTTCTCGTTTGAGGTAATTCAAGGAAGACGTAAGGATTGGGCACGTCTTACATTGTCTTGCGCAGAGGAGTAAGGGGACCCGAAATCATCTCATCTAAGATTTTTGTGTTACTCGTGAGGTTGTTTTTGTGATATATTTTATTTTTGTGATTCCCTTCCACCCTCTACCATCTACCGACCTCTATTATGTGAAAAAGACCCAACGAAGCACATTCCCCTTCAAACTCTTACATTGCCGTAACATCAAGTCCGCATTCTTACCTGATCCTTTAATTTCTCATTTTCTTGCTTCAGGCATGCCTTGTTCATTTAAACGACATTATGAAACTTTCACTCCTCATTATCACGGACGCACAAATTTGAAGGCCGTTCATAGTTATTAGCTTAGTTATTTATCCTTTTTTAGATATCATTCTTTGATGCAATCTCCCTAAAACCAGATTTATTTCTTCCACGCTCCTTTATTCAAGTGTAAGGTAGAGCGCAGTTACATGCTTGTCTACGTGGAAAATTATTTTTTGGTTGGAATGCACGTTTAACTTAAAATATAAATATTTAAGCTAATGATTTAAATAAAATTAAGGTTAATAAGTGAGTGACAAGCTTATTAGGGAAAATAATTCAATAAAAGGTCGAGATTCATAGTATTATTAGGGAAAATAATTCTATTCATAAGAGTATTTAATATAACTATTAGTACAAGCGGCTGCAGGTATTGGAAGTTTTAAATATATTCAGAGCATGAAGACTAAGAGCTCCATTTACCTTTAAAGATGATACGTACTTTTACCTACAGATCGGTTAGTGGGAGCGTTCCTTCCTTCTGAAGGCTCATGGATCCCATGGATAAAAAAGAAGGCCTTCCAAACGTCCATACCTGGACGCATCTCGTCTTATCCTGGACTTTGAAAGGGAGAAAGGTGGCAATGTCCTTTGAGGGCTGCCATCACAGGAATCGTGAAAGCATGTGAATTATTTGAGCGCGGGGAATGAGCTTGGAGCTGGAATTACTGACTCCTTTGCTGCCTATTTCGTTTTCTATATCGATTCACACAAAATGTCCATTGAATAAAAAATTGAAGCAATGCAGATCATCGCGCTTGAACGACACTCAGTTTATTGCACATGTCTCTCTACATTTCGTTTAGAAATAAAAGTTTCAGCCAATCAATTTGAAGTAGGTATGCGTTTTATATATTAAATGAAAGGAAAAATTTGTTATATTCCACCAATTTATTCTCTAGAATAAATTGGTGGAATATAACAAAGTTTTCCTTTCATTTAATATATAATGAACTTCCACAAAGTTGAGCCTGGGACGATGGAGAGGTATGCGTTTTTTTTGGGCCGAAGAGATAAATAGAACAGCCAGTTCTGGCAGTAAATAAATTAAGTTAGTCAAAGTTGAATTCCGCTCAAACAAACAAAATTAGAGAATTTAAAGGAACTTTAAATATGTAAACGGATAATAAAGACCTTACGGAGCAATAAAAATGGCACTAGGAGAATACTGATAGAACTAGAAGAATAAAAATAATTTTTAAAAAACCTGAAAATAATGCTGTGAAAACGTTCATAGCTTTTTTTTCACTCGCAAGGACATTGATGCCATTGCAAACTTCTATCCCATTCAAGAGGAGTGGTGCCCATACAATTCTGCTCCAATAATCCAACAGTATGGAGACGCTCCTCAAGCTATAAATTTGCATAAGCTGATTCATAATCCAACGTATATACTACACATATGTGCATTGTCAAGTTTCGCGGCTCAGCCGGCGGGTAGGGAATATCTTGAGCTTGATATTATGCGCCGAGAGTGTAGGGATCAGTCCTCACTAAACCCTGAGGCGCGAGAAATCATGCATTATGGAAAGTCGGCGTCGTATGTGGCCGCTCAAGGTTAACCCCCTTCGTGCTCCACAATTCCCAGCATAAGCCTCAGAAGAACCAGGCACGTAACATTTATATATTTTCTGCGATTTGGTCGGTCACAAAACTATTTTTATTCAAGTATTTTCACGTAAATTTTTTAGCGTTGTGGTAATTTCATAGTTAACACATATTTTGCGAAAATTTACTCCAGCAAAGCATCATTCGGCCACAAAATTGTCTATTACGGTTACTTCGGCAACAAGGGCACTTAAAGTCGTATTTACATGTAATTTGCTATGTTCAATAAAAAAGACTTGGTGGTCACTTGGAAATCTGAGATATAAAATAACAATGAAATCCTCTCAGTTTATTTCTAGTGACAAAAAATGAACTTTATACAAGTTTGTCATCATACTTATTTTTAAAATGTGCTGGGCCTGTGTATGTGTTACTAAAACAATCAACGGCGGAAGCGATCACTTGGAAATTTCGAATTTGGATATTTGAGTGCACTGAAACGAACGAACGAGACCCTAGATTTTACTTCCATAAGAAATGTATGGGAATCAACGCATAGGTTGGTATTCTGCTTTTTTAAATTACTTGCACTCGTTATATTGGGTTGAAAGTCTCAATATCGGTTGGCTGAAAGAATGAATTATTTAATTCTTGCATTCGATTGTTTTAAGTTTTGGTTTTGATTACGAATTAGAACCTTTAATTTCAATATTATCAATTTTTCTCCGATTTCAACAATAGCACATTTCCTTGGCAACCTGATTGATGTATATGAACGGAAAATTTCACCTAGGCCTTTTATGGCTTATATCATCATGCTAATATATACAAATGTGATAATTTCTGCGTTTGTGTCTATTACTCAAGCACGCAAAAACCCCTGAACCGAATTATTCATGAACATAGCTAACATAGCTATTCAAACATAGGCCTATCACCGTTTTGACATTTTTCACCTAAACAAGATTATGGTCATTTTTGAGTCATTATAAAGTCCTATTTTGGAAACATTGAGGAGAAGGGTATATTGTCAATATGTAAATATTTATTCTAGCGCTGATGATTGTTGTTGTTAGCAGAGATGATTTAAAGGTAAGACTTGAGACTTTTTAAAGTTCTCTTTAGGAAACATTGGATTAATTGAGATTTTAACTCAATAATTATTTTATATATAATATTATCAGCACAGAATTAGTTACCTAAGAGAAGAAGGAGAAAGATCTGCTAAGGTATCGTAGCTAAAACAGAGGACAAAAGCACTGATGCATCATGGAAATATTTCTTAGAAATTCTACGCCAGGGAATCAACGAATATATTCCGCGAAAATTGAAATGTGATAGTAAAGAACCTCGCTGGTATAACAATGATGTTAGGAGGGACCTTAAGAGACAGAGAAAACTGTACAACTTATTCAAAAAGTCCATTACGTTAGGTGACAAATCGAAGGAACTTGAAGCAAAAGAAAGTTACGCTGCACAACGCTCAAAAACCAAGAAATCAATGCGTACTGCATTGCGAAATTTCAAGAAAAAAGTACTTGGTGAATTACTCGAAGAAAATCCGAAATCTTTTTGGTCATATGCGAGAGAGCTTCAGGGAAAATCTTCAACCGTAGATTCGTTATTTGATAAAGATGGCAAACTTGTCACCGATAATATTGACAAAGCTAACACTTTAAATTCCCACTTCGAAAGTGTATACACTACAGACGATACCCCATGTTATTTCGACATTTCATTCACTGAGGAACCGATGAAAGAAATCACTATTCAATGTGATGGGATAACTAAACAGCTACAGTCGATCAAAAATAGTAAATCTCCGGGTCCGGAGGGAATACCCGCGCGTGTCCTCAAGGAATTAGCGCCACAGATCGCACCGTTCTTAGACATAATATTCAAGAAATCATTGTCTGAAGGAAAGATACCAATAGACTGGAAAATTGCAAACGTTACACCGATATTCAAAAAGGGAAACAGACATGACCCAGGGAACTATCGACCAATTTCATTAACGTCTATTATAGGCAAGATACTCGAACATATCGTCGTTAGCAATATCATGACGTTCCTGGACAGTCGTAACTTCCTTCATGGCTGTCAGCACGGCTTTCGGAAAGGTAGATCATGTGAAACACAGCTCGCGCTCTTTCTTCATGACGTTCTCAAATCTGGTGAATCGAAAATACAAGTGGACGCATTATTCCTAGATTTTAAGAAAGCTTTCGACACGGTACCTCACAACAAACTTTTATACAAATTACAGTCATGCGGCCTAAACGAAACAGTAGTAAACTGGATACGCGACTTTCTGAGTGATCGTAAGCAAAAAGTAGTTCTTGACGGAATTAGCTCTGATGCAGTTAAAGTGACATCAGGTGTCCCACAAGGAAGCGTAATCGGCCCCCTTTTGTTCATTATATACATAAATGACCTATGCTCTCGAATTAGCAGTAAAATACGTTTATTTGCTGATGACGCTGTCATCTATCGCGAAATTAATGATCACTCTGACTTTGAAATTCTATCATCGGATTTAAACAACGTTCATGTGTGGAGCCAAGAGTGGGGACTCGAACTTAATCTGAGCAAATGTGCGGCGGTACATTTCTTGCGGAGGTCGTCCAACTATCCCCGTGTATATGCTGTGGATGGCGTTAAGATAAAGGCGACAGATGAAGTTAAGTATCTGGGAGTTACGATAACCTCAAACCTATCGTGGGGAACACATATAAGAAATATTTGTGGTAGAGCTCTGAAGAAGCTAGGATTCGTCAAGCGTATTGTGGGAAGATTCTCAGATGAAAAAGTAAAAGAGAGGTGCTATTTCGCACTCGTCCGGCCACACCTTGAATATGCAGCAAGCATATGGGATCCGGTGCAGAAAGAATTAATTCGGGAACTTAATAAAATACAAAGGAAAGCTACGCGATTCGTCAAAAACTGTTACGGGCGTACAGACAGCGTTACGCAGATGTTAAACGAATTAGGCTGGGAGCCGCTAGAGACTCGGAGGCTGCGCGCTAGGCTTAGATTACTTGAGCAATTGAGAATAGATATCTTTCAGAGCGACACGGAGAACATCATATTAGAACCCCACTATATTTCCAGGTCCGACAGAAACGATAAATTAAGAGAGATATTTTGCCGAACGAGAGTGTCTGCTATGTCAATTCCACCCTTTATTTTGTTATACTCTATCACCATCTTTGGTTTTGTAACCATCTCTCCTCTTCGATTTCGCTTTCCCGTTTGCGTCATTGTGGCTGGAAAGGTGGTGGAGATCATAAGCACATCACGCTGATCTTTCCATTTCATCACTGTAGCTCCATTGTTTCTGTTCTCCATTGCGTGTATGCCTTCTTTTTGAAGTTTAGCCGTCGTAACTTCTTTTGGTAGCCCTTTCCTATTTTTTCTAACGGTTCCCACAAAATGTGTTTTTCTCTCTAAAAGCTTGTTAAGAAGCTCAATGGAGGTATAGTAATTGTCTGTGCACACCACACGACCTTGGTCCAAATAAGGATCCATTAAATTCATGACTATCTGCGTAGCCATACTGAGATCCGTGCCGGCTGTACATGTCCCTTTCCCAGCGTAAACAATTACTTTGAAGGTGTAACCTGTGGGGTCACATAGTTTAAATTCTTTTACACCGTACCTTGCTGCCTTGAACGGCATATATTGTCTAAATATTAGACGCCCACGGAAGGGCACCATTGACTCATCGATAACTAGAAACCGCCCAGGTGTTTTGACTTCCTTGTACCGCATCTCAAGCATATCCAGGAGAGGCTGAATCTTATGTAGACGCCCTAGGATCGGGTCATTTGGGCCAAAATGCCAAAATTTTAGAATAATCTGAAAGCGATTACGAGACATGGCTTTCTTAGCCACACCATTTTGATAAATAATGGCCTCAGACCAATAATCTGTTATTTGAGGCATTGTGACTAGCCCCATCCATATGCGAATGCCTAAAAATTCTTTCATTTCTTTCCTGCTGATGTCCATCCAAGTCTTTACCCTGCTAGAGCGCTTTAGCTGGTGGGTTGCAATGTAATTATTGGCATTGATATTAGTCTGTTCCACCATGTAATCTATGATGTCATCAGTGACCATCAACTGGTAGGCATCCAAAGGTGTTAGCGAGCTTCTGTCACGTCCGAGATTTATCGCCTCTTTCCCAGTGAATGGAGTCACAAGCTGCGCACCAACCGTTTGACCCCACCCGTCTAGCGTAGTTGTATCATTACCAACATTAGTATTAGGGCTGATTTCATTTTGGGATTCATCTACAAACAAAAATGGGAATAATAAAGTATATCATATTATTCCAAATGGAGTTAGAATCACAGTTCAGCTACTTCATTATTATTATATCATAAGTCCTTTAGCTGACGAAATGATCATGTACATAAATAGCTTAAAAATATTTAATTAGATGAATTGTAATCTTGAATAAAATTGTAAATTGGTACTAATGAAAATGGCAGAATAATATATAACATAGAGTTCTTGCAATTTAGTACGACAATATTGATATAAAAATAAATTTATGGTGGACAACCAAGTCATGAAAAGAATAAATAAATCCCCAAAAACAGTGTAATAATGTTGGGAGAATCACCCGTTTTGACTTAGGTGCTGGAAAATATAGCTAGACTAAAAAAATTATAATAACTGATAAAACATCGAATGGGAGCACACACCTGTAACAGTTGTTGCATGGTCATCAGATTCCGCTGAGGAGCACGACTCTTCAGAAAACTCTGATTCAGAGGTGTCTTCGTATCCTCCGAGGTCATCACTAGAAGACGATTCGTCGGAATTGAACATCCACTCAATTTCCTTTTCACTGATACTTTTTTTTCCGCCACCTTTGCGTCGAAGAGTACTCATGGTACGTCACTTATACAAATAATTGCTTGTGTAATGAAGGAGTAGTAGCGACGACTTTTATGCTGGTGCGTTTCTCACTCAATAAGATCTGAACAAAGACTGACAAAGGGGAAGAGAATACTGGAAATGTAAGTTGAAACATTGTCACCACGATTGGCAGTTCACCAGCTACATGGTATGAAACATAATTTCAAGTAGCGACTACAAGCTTCATTCCCAAAAGGGATGGGATTAAGAGGGGTAAACTCTTGTGACATTCGAGCTTAAATGTGACTCTCGAGGCTTCCCCTCATAGAAGAATACATTGTCTCGTCAAATAAAAAAAAACATTTCATAAGTTTCACAATGTAAGCGTCACTTGACGATACAAAGAAAACATTACAATGACGCCAATTGGCGTCTCGCGATTTTTATCCAACAGTACAGCAAGACGCCATATGGCGGCTCACTAACTCGCATTTGAAATCATGTGAGACGCCCTATGGTGGCGCGTGGCAGGGAACGTGTTAATAAATGCAAGGCGTAATTTCATAGAGCGTTTCCTTTTTATATGTAAACGGCTGGTGTCCTAACACCCCCCGCCACACGCCTATTGAGGCGGCTTGCGGGGTAGTATGTAGATGTAGATGTAAGGTAAGAGCAATGTCCTCTTTGCGGACAACGAGAACAACGGTTTAAGTTGGACGCTGTGAGACACGGCTTTCAATTTGCTTCAGAGCAGACGGTTGCTTTATTTAAATTAAAAATTCGAATGTAGTCTCTATTGGAACTGCAAAAAAATCTCACGCAAACCCATTTAGGGGAAAAAAATGCTGTAAGTTTATGACCCCCCCCCCACCTCATGAACCTGAAATACTTTTTTAGTTTTACTGATTGAAAATAAAAATATAGGTACAATAGCTTAATACTATGCATCATTCAGTGGCAAAAACCATAAACTTCCACTTAGTAAAAAACTAAGATGAAAAATGAAAGTCAGATTACCGTATGAATAAAACTAGTATATTATTTCTTACTTTTATCTCTCCCGCTGAGAATCAACAGGCATTTCTGCTTGTATTGGAGAAATATTAAAAGAAAAATTAAATTCACTTGGGGTATTTTTTACCCCAACCTCTTTATGTGCGTTTAACGACCTTTACAGAGTATCTGCAATTAGCGTATCTCATCTATTCTTATCATCACACGCAAAGGCTTTCATGTTCTCTCTATCCCGCTGTATTTTAAAGGGTACCCTCATATTGCCCTTATTAGCATTATTTATGGCCGCGGTGTGTAATCACAATACCAAATAGCACAATTGGTATGTTTTTGATTAGTCACGGGAAAAGTAGCCAGTTATTTATGCATGTAACTAGTGCTTGGAAGATATTTAATAATACTTAAAGTTTGGACGTTGAACCATATTTCGTTTCTGAGTTTTACGCCAGCATACATTCATACACACATGCATTGTACATAATTTATAAGATTATAAATTCACATAAGAACATTTCAGTGAGAATTCATTAGGGGTATTTTTCACTCCAAATTTGCGGTTAATGACTAATAGATACCTGCATTTTTCCTGCATCCCTGTTACTGCATTTAGCACGTCACATTAATTCTTATAATCATATGGGTAAATGACTTCATATTGCCTTAATTAATACTATGTAGGACTTTTTCTGGACCGAAATTATTAAAGTCTTACCATACAGGTGGTTGGATTTTGGTTGTTTTTTCACTTCTTCTGAAATATGTATAGTATATGCCATAAATAGTTTCAAAATTAAACCTCAAATTTCATGTCACGCATAAACATTTTTTTAGCCAAGAAAATGTAAAACGCTCACGTATTAGCCTGGATATTTTTCTGCATAGTTGTGCAATTAATAGACATCTTTCCTTGCAAAGCCGGGCCTTTCTGCTAGTTTATAAAAAATTAAAAGCAATCTTCTTGAGAGATGTAGACCCGGTAATCCCAGTTTAACCAATGGTTAAATATTATTCATGTGATAACGGATAATAATAATTTCTCCTATTTTTTATGCTCTCGTTAACTAGCCAAAAGTTTGAATTAATTTATAAAACCAGAACTCTCAGTTTTCATCAAAATGACGCGAAGACTTCGTTATTTAGTGGTTAACGTTGACCAGTCATTATAAGACCGGAAATGTAAAAATGGATTTATTTTCCAGTTCAGTCCTTAGTCATTTTCCGTTTTTCATTTCCCATCCCTTTATTGCTATAATTCTCGTTCATTGATTAAATTACTCGATGATCATATAATGTGATGATAAATTTATTCAGATTCTAATTTCCATTTTGTATGTTAAACTCTTGTTTTTGGTGAACACTGATAGCATTCATTAAATTATAGCGTGAGCTTCTGCCAACCCTTCTGCCAGCTTTGTCAGGCAATAATCCATGAAACAATTCATCATCTAATTTCCATTGCCTATGCTTTGAGGATCCGTCATCAAATGCAGAATAAACTTTTAAGTAATGTTTCTGTTTTCTCATACATAAATATATAATTCATTGCTGGTTGCCACTCGTGAAAAATGAGGAGTTGAGACATTTTTAAACTTTACAAAATAAGAATTACTTGAATTAACCACGTAATATTCTTTTCACTAACATCAACAAAGTTGAAATACGTGCTAAAACGTTTTATCTCTCTATGAATTGCACGAATTTTTTTCTGCCATATGTTGAAGACTCAACAAGGCTATTCATCGCTATTTCACTTGGTGAATATTTGAAAAGAAGTCAATAGTTCAAAAAAAGCTACACCGCGATAACAGGGTTCGTTTAAAAACTTCAACAAATTTACAGCTAGAATAAAAATAAAAAAGCAGCCAAAACGTAGGAATAGGAGTAGCAACGACAAAAAATGTGCAATAGAGATCGTATTTGCAAAAATGGGCGAACAACCGGCGTACGACAGAAATAGACCAACCGCATACGTAGTGTGGATGAAGGCTGAATAGTTAATATAGGTAAAGATAAGTTAGCTGTAGTTTATCTTGTTTTGGCAGCTAATAGAATTTCACACTTATTGTCTGCCACAGCAATGGCAACAGCTTTCGGGCGGATAAGTGGATCAATTCTCCGAATTCGAGCCGAGCTCAACGATGCTTCACTGCGGTGTTTGAATGAGAAACAATGTGGTGCAGACAGTTGCACAACGATAAGGTACCATTTTAAAAATAAAGAAAAATGGTTATATAGGCCATGAAAAAATGGGATGACAACTAAATGGATGGGATGGATCTGACACATTGCTGATGAAAACAAGAATAAGTCGAGTAAGAAAGTGTGAAGAAGATCACTTAATTAAACTGAGAGTATTATCGAATGAATGATTTATGTAACAACTTTTATTGTTCAGAGCTGGTATCCCAATGGAGTATAATGTTACGAAATAAGAGGAACGCTAAAAAATCACTTTTCACCGAATTTTATGGGAGAATGGACGAGGATTGCCATAAACGGATCGAACAGTGTTGCCAAATGAGAAATGAAGCAAAACTGATTGGTTGGCTATCAGAGGAGGCGAGCGCCAACTGGGAAAATTTGCACCATTACGGTAAGTGGTTTGGTCTCTGCAGGAAGCACTATTAGAAGAGGAAAAGTATCGAGAAACCCGGTGTCGAAATTAGCCTGATGTTAAGAACGGCGCCATTGAATTAACAGTTGAACATCTAATCCGACTTTCGTGTTACTACACATGAAAAATCTCCGCATAGCATCCAAGTAGATAGTGGTTGCTCTAATAGAACACAAAAGATTCATTGAAATTATTTCGCAACCGAAACAGTTTCAAAATGAAACAGTTCCGCGAAACACCCTGTTGCGGACAACAGCCAGAGGCACACCAAACAACAGGCGATCGATCGGCGCCGTTAGAACGTGACTGGTAATTTTGAGTTATATGCAATAAGAAATATTTCACTTAAATAAAGTAAAAATTTCATTTGAACTTATGATAGGTAGGTACGGCAGAGTTAAATTCTATCTGCAATGACGGGCGGACATGTGTTGGCTGAATACATCAGCAACCGCCTGCAACAGATTCAAATGAAACAAATTGTAGCTTATAACCGCAACGCAGCCACACGTGTAGTGCAACTGGAACGGAATAGAAGACGAAGGAGTCAGCTTCATATATCAGTTGCCACTGCACAGCACAGAGCGCAGCGGAGCGGCTGCGTCACGATCACGAAATTAACCTGTTGTTTACAACAGTTATTTGAAACAGTTGTCTGACCGAAACAGTTTCGGCTGCAGCCGTTTCGCTTCGACAACACTTTATTCCACCACTACTGGTAGACATCGAGGTTTAACTGAAAAATGTTACCCGTTGATGGGATTCGAAACGACGTCCTGAGAATGGGAAACCAGTTATCTAGTCACCAGCCCAATATCTACTAAGAGCGATGTAAAATAGAGTACTAGCTAGGAAGACTAAGTTTTACTCACAGAAACCTAACCACATTGTGAGTGTATCCACATCACACCTTTGATCTCTCCCTTGACCTTTCTAGGTTGTGACTTTGCGTGACTCTCGCTGTTTCCCTCCCACCAAGTCTGACTTCCTTTGTTGGCTGGCTTTCTTCCGGGGAGAGGCGCCAAGTCCATTCCCACACGTTCATCCCCCCTTCACCCCAATAATATCTCTCTCCCCTCCCTCTTATTCTCGGCCCGTTAATGCCCTTTAAGTTACGTCGCGTTACAGCCGAGTGCCCTGGAAGGGAAAGGACCCCGAGAAAGTCTCGTCAATGCCGATTCTCCTGCGTGTGGAACGGAGAGAATGTTGGAAAAACGGAAAACGCTCGGGAGAAATTGGGGCCATTACATCACTATTGGAACATCCATCACTGCACGGAGGGAGAAATAAAGGCAAAGGTCGAATGCATCGGGAGAAAAGGCGGGCATAAAAAAGGGGAAGAATAGATGCGTGGATTTGGGAGAGAGAGAAGCAGCGTGAAGGTCCATTGGTTATCTATAAGTCGTTCCATTGCCGAGCAGACACTGACAACTTAGAATTTAATGTAAGATAAGATTTATTTGATCTTGACAGGTCAAGCAGCAGGTGCAGCCTTTTTCTAAATACCCTTATAATTCGTATTGACAATGTCAAGCGCAGAAAAGTGACGATTAGTGGACGACAGACGGATTTGTACTTTAGGAACCATTGGGTTTTATGGTAGCGTTAATACCATTTCTCTCCAATACAAAGGAAAAGGTAAGGGCTGTAAATCCGAAAAACGAGAGGAACAGAGCCAACACAGGAGGAGGAATGAACTTTTCATGAATTTTTTGGCAACTAAAGTTACCACTGAGAATTAATGGGTCAGCATGCGGCATTTATTATTTACGTTGACACCTACCTCTGATATACATGGCTGAACTTAAATTGACAGGTGAATTGCCAATTTCAAAATAAAAGGTTGCAAATATTCAGTATTTAAGAGGGCCGTCTCCCAATCTAAAACTATAACTCTTCCAATTTCTGTATTAAATATTTAACCAAGCACTATACATTTATATTATTTTTGATGTACGAATTTCTCGAAAAGAAGAGGACAAATATTACCTACTCACTATAAAATGAAGTAGAAGTTTCAAAAACTTTTGTGCTAAATTTATTAAAAATCGAAATAGTAATAAATACTGACGCAGATCTCCGAAACTTTTGCTTTGATTCTCGACTAATTAATTTCATTGTATATTAGTGCTCAGTTTCACACTTACATGAAAGGATGGTAGGACAAGAACTTATAAACTACATTTAAGGTGGATCTATACTTCCAAGCCAACTCAAGTTAACGGTCGCCGACTGTGGTTGCCTACTGGGGTAGTAGAAGTCCAACGGGAAACTGTGAAGGCGGCACTGACAAAAATGGAGTGGGGAACGATTATCCTTGGGTGGGGATGGAAAAGGTCTACTTCGTTGTCAATGCAGGCTTGAATGCTTAACATTGCTATAGCCTTAATACGAAAGCAGCATCAATGGTTGTTAATGTTTTTCGTATCTGAAAGATGGTTCTTTGATTTAAGTGGGCTGAAAATCCTCATTTCGGAATCTAGACTTCGCAATGTGCCCCGGAATATTGCCAAAACATATCGTAAAAACCAAACTTTGCTATTTTTTATAAAAAAACACAACCACTTCATGATAAAGTTACTCCATTAAAATAAACAAATGAGTCTTCATCTACAGAAGACAAAACTTTCAAGTGTACAGCTGTCACGGTAAAACCGTTACTGGGTTAGAGGGAAACGTCTGAAACGAGCTTCCTAGCCCCGCTACAGAGCCACTTTAAGGTAGTTTAAGCGAGATATCTCTCTTAGATTTCAAAGAATTTGGCATCATTTTAAAGAAAACTATCTCACTTTTTCAAAGATTCCAGGATATCAGGCACTTAATGCTCTACATTATGATAATATTTGCACTAATGATATTTGCCAAAAATTACCATAACTTTGCATGGGAAATGGTACGGTTATGCACTCTAGAGACTTTATTAAAAATATGAGGAATCTCTTACGCATAGCATACGCATCAATCCCGTCAGAAATTTAGCAACAGTACAGTTTGTAGGTGTCTTCAACTATTTCTAAAATATAAATCAATTATTCATTACAGTAATTTTTGCATAATAACAAAAAAACCTTGTATTGATGGCGTTTTCATCCTACGGCGTGAAAAAATGAGTAAAAAAGACATATATAGGTATATTAATTTAATTACTGAGAATTTAAGTCAAATTAAACTATATATTTGCGATACGAATATTAAAATATTTACTAAATGCTTCTTAAAGTAACTTCTTCTTCTTCTATCGAATAACCCATTTGAGGGTGCGATAAATCACTTCTGGATATGCCATTTTTGATTCAATTTTCTTGAAATAAAAAAACTGAAATAAAAAAATAAAATTCGAATATGGTCTCTATTATGACTAGGGAAAAATCTCACTCTAACTACTCAAACAGCTGTGAGCGTGAAATAGCTACTCAAGCGCCATTCCATTGTCCCATTCAGAATGCTATAAACATCAACTCTTCAAACTTTATAAAAGTTTTTCAATTAAATTTATTGAGATGCATTATGCAAATAATGGATGTTTGATAAAATCGGACGTGAATATCATCCTAAAAAATAATGCGATGAATTTTCCAACACTGGTATGTTGCACATAAAAGGCAATTAATAACAAGTAGAATTGTTGGAGGTAGTGTTAATATTCATCATATAATTTGTATCCTGATGCTGATTAACATGCTACGATGGCTTTCGCGGTGATTATATGATGAGTAGGCTCAACATCAGGTGACTTGACTGTCACCGGATGTTGATTGTTGAATCCACCTTGGTAAGAAAGTTGTATCTCTAGGTAGCAAAAATGAAGCCGTGAGTCACTGAGCATGGATTAGTTTCTCAGCGTTAAAAAATCCAACGCCCCTCTAAGAAACGGGGAAAGTTAGATGTGGTCTTTGCATTTGGAAGAATACGCGCTTTGAAAGAACGCAAAAATATAAGGAGCTGCGAAAGATAAGTTCAATGGGAGGAATCTGAAAGCCTTTTCACTAGATTATTGATAGGCTACTACTGTGACTCTGCCCTTCTGCATACTTAGAATTTCATTTAGAGGCAATGAAAATTTGGCTATCTTATGAAATTTCGCATATCAGACTGAATTTTCTACCTCCGAGAGCTGGAAGTAAGGCACACCAAGGTGGTTAAGGTGGTTCCACCAAAAATGACTTAAATATCATTTCATTCATATTTTGTCAACTTCCATGCAGTTTATTCGTTGTGATCTCCATTCACTAATTTATTCACAAACATACTCCCATGAGTCTTCTCAGTTGGTCAGCCGTATCTAGTAGGGCCATTGTTGATTGTTGATTCTCGAAAGTTCTGTTTCTCTCTAGATCTTTCCAGGCTAGTTGGCTGTAACATTGCCCCGTTCCTACGGCTATTTCGTCCAGGAGCATTTGCTATTCTGGCTTCGGTCATTCATCTCTGCGGGTTCAAGTAGGAATCTACAATTATCAGTTATCGAAATTTGCCCTGGGGAAGAAGTAGCAATTGACCGTACTACTTGAAGTATCCTTCTTCCAAGGATCGTAATGGTACAACCTGATCTGGATACCAGTACCCTAGAGATCAATTTCCAGCAGATTCCACCCCAGCCGCCAGTCCAATAGATTTATTCTTCGTCCTATCCTCGGCTTTACTATTTAATTTATGCCTATCTGTTCGAGGATATGTTTTAGTTCAACAAGCACTTTCCATATCGCTGTGTAGGTCGTGGTGATGGGCAGTTTCGTTCCTTTCTCGGACTCGTTACTTTCGTTCTCATTCACTAAAAGGAACGAGTTTAAAGATTCGTTCCTTTTCAAGTTGTGCCTGGGAATTCGGTCATTGGGGTACATGTCAATCATAAGATTCAATATGATTCGTGCTATTTGCTCTCGTCAATTACTCGTTGCTTCAAATCATTAAAATAATATACGAATACGACACTTTCAAAAGAAATGCAGAGGTATTACTAACTTAAGCACGGCCCACAAAGTATAACAAAAATGACCAATTGATACGGAAAGTAATAACAACAGCTTTCACATACCCTATAGTTGAAAAACGATGTTTCAAATTGCAACTTTGTATTGAAGCTCATGAGTGGTTCTTAGACTAATCTACTGAAGCTTATTCATATAGAAGGATGTAAAGTGAAATTACCAATTCATATTGATAATAATATATTAGTTCACCACCTTGGTGAAGGTATCACTCGAGAATATTATTATTTTCCTCAATATGTTTACCTATCACAGTAAATGTTGAATTTTAAGCTTGGTCGAAAAACTCGATTGTGAGAGGCAAGTAAAGGTTTCCAAGTCGATAGGTTTTAAAGAAAACCGATAACAAAAGTACAACTTTTCATTTCACTGTTCGCCTCGATCATCAGTCATCACATTTGGCATTTAAAATTTTAAATTGGTCCGCTCATTAAGATACGGGACTTAGCTCAAATGATCCCTTGAGTTTCACTGAAAAATGGCCTTGTTAATCAGGCTTTAGACGTTTAAAGGACTATTTATAAAAAAAGGAGTTGTAATTACCACTTGCTTTATTTATTACAACACGTATCAACGCCTGATCACATATTCAGATATATACTATTTACCTGAAGTATGTAGCTGAAGACGACGCAGGAATTGAAACGCTTTGTAATCGATAAAACAGGCAGTCTCTACAACTCGTTATTTTTATTGATAATATTGATTGATTGACAGGGATGTGATCCGAGAAGGAACTTAACGCTTACAACCGAAGCTGGGAGGTGCTAAACTATCCGTTATGGTAAAGTATGGCCTGGGAGGCACCCGAACTTGGAGGGCGAGCCTCGGCGTTGAATGCGACCCAACCCTTCCCCGCGGGCAGATTATGACACCAACTGACCAGTCACACTGTATTTTATAACTTCTAAAAGCTAAACAAATCGTAAAATTATGTTCGTCTTTGTGTTTCACCAGTCACGAAGATGAAACCGGTTTTTTCATCGCAGTAATACGATAAACATTAACCATTTTACGTGCATAATGTACATAAAACTGGCTTGGTTTACTAAAGAACGTAAAATGGTTCATATCTATCATGTAACTGTGATAAAAAAATCATTTTCATCAGCATGGCTAGTGCAACACAAAAACGAACATAATTTTGCGATTTATGTTTAAATTTTATAAGTTATGAACTATAATGTGCCTGGTCAGTTGGTGCCATAGACTACCCGCGGGGAAGGGTTGGGTGGCATTCGACACCGAGGCTCGGACTCCGAGTTCGGGTGCCTCCCAGTTCCGGCACTGAACGTAAAATTACTTTTTGGATCACATCCCTGGTTCCACCACGTCTCGCCGAGTACAGTTGAGTTTAAGGGGTTGTATCACTCACAGGGTGCGGACGGAGGGGTCCAAGTCTTGCGGGAGAACTCTGAGGGCGTCACCGCTGCAACGGCACTCCACTTCCATGGCGTCGAGCCCCGAGGGTGGAGCTGTGGTCCAGCCGACAGCAGGGCCCCCCTCGAACGTGGCGCCGCCCCTGATTGGCGCCAGTATTGCCTCGTCGCCCGTCGTGTTCCAACACTCGCAGCAACAGCATCCCACGGGCGTCGGGAACCCTGGGCGGCCCTGAGGAGACGACCCTCTGGGACCCCCCTCGCCCCCCGTCTCCTCTTCCTCCTCTTCGACGGTCCCGCCCACTTGTGGGGGGCCCTCGACTGTAGGCCCGTCCTCCGACCACGAGGAGAACCACAGCTTTGGGTCTCCAATGGCGGTCGCCCAGCCGGCGAGGGACCTCCGCTGGTGGTTTCTGCTTTCGGTGCTGGGGGTGGCGTGGGGCGGTGCCTCTGGGGCGGCGGAGGGGGGCAGGAATAGGGGTAGGAGGAGGAGGAGGGTGGGGAGGAGGTGGAGGGGGCAGGAGGGGCAGCGGAAGAGACGATGGTAGGTGGAATTTGAAGCAGGAAGCGATGAAGAGGTGGGGTCCCGGGTCTGCGGTGGTCGGCGGAACATATCACCTGAAGGAACGAGAAAACACATAATAATAATAATAAAAAACGTTTATTGTCGCAGAACAACAGGCCTTTTAGACATTTTGTACACATGCATACTTGGATTTATACTTAAGAATGAACAATACTAAAAAATGAGATGAAATTTCATTTTTTACATTCAGGGAAGTAAAACAAATAAAACGAAAAAAATACATAATAAGAGAATCGTTACTTGGTATGCTCGGTTACTTGGTTCGTTACATCAAGTCACTATACTAGGCAACTGCCTGATAACTACATGATAATTATAATAATACGACTTTATTGGGGGGATATTGAGACAAGAGCAGGCACTTCTTACATCTAACCCTTCGTCAAATACATCTATCAACACAACTACAATGTGACCACTAAAATTACAGAAAAAAATTAAAAAATTAACATCATTATTTTAGAATGAAGCAACTGGAATATAAAGAATAAAGTTCACAGCTTCAGGCTCTACTTTGTAGAAACTTTAATATTCATTATAATAAAGTTTTGTACTTTTCTACACTTTTTATTGTTTAAACACACTACATGTTTCACCAATTTTATGGAGATTTTTTTTACTGACGATGCCATAAAATTGGTGAAACGCGTAGTGTGTTTAAACAATAAAAAGTGTCGAAAAGTACAAAACTTTATTATAATGAATATGGAATATAAAGAGTGTAGAAAGATCTTTCCATTTTAGCTAATGCTTCATTGTTGCTTTTTAGTCTTTATATTAATTGTTCAACGATTCTTTGAAATTTAAATTATTAGCACTTCTTCTGGCTATAAATGTTGTAATAAATGTAATGACGGTTGCAGTGAATTGCAACAGCCTTGAACGAAAGTACACCGTGTACTGCGGGTTGCGCCATATTAGGATAAGAAAATATAAAATGTAAACCATTTAATTTTTAGTAGATTAACTTGATAATTAGTCAACTTAAAATTGAATCATGTATTTTCATCGGGCTTTAGTAAGTGTGCCAAATTTAAGATAAATTGAATATTGTGAAGTGGGTTAGGTTTCGATTCCATCCAGACAATCAACAAACAAACAGGGCAATTTAAAATAAGCGTGGTAAAAATATAGAAAAGGGGAGCTGATATGCACAAAAAATGAGAAATAAAATATTTAACAATTATTAAACAGCATTAAATTCTTCAACATTTAATAATGAAAAAATTGCAGAAATAGGTAAGGCTCGATACTGACTGAAACTTGCCCCGTAATTTTGTATACATTAGTAGGAAATATCGAATGTGGGCATTTAAAAAATTGCTAAAAAATTATCATTTATACATAGTTAACTTCCAATACATCGAAGAGAGAACATCAAATATGTAATACATCGAATATAATTAATGGTGAGAATGACCGGGACATTATCAAAATTAAGAATCAAAGAAATGACTGCTTGAAATGATACGAAAGACCTTATGGTAAGTTAACGTGACACAATCAAGTGAGCTATATTTCCTAAATTTCGTTCGAAAAATGCTGAATATTCGATTTATTAATATTATCTTAGTATTTAGATTGCCCCGTCTACAATTCCGGTGCACGTACGCTTTTCAGGTTAAAGTCGATGTGGCATTGCTCCTCCGTACGCATGACGCGTGCTTTCTAACGGTGCCAAATTACAGTGGTTATCGCTGGTGAGAAACTAGAAAGATGAAGGATGATAATTAAAAAAAGGAAACAAAATTGAGGAAGGTACACTGTGATTAACTGAGAGGGGTGTCTTTTGCTTTTGAAGACATTCGGCATATTGGAAAAGGTCTCACGTATACGGGAATTATAATATTTTGAAATTAACTGTTAAACTTCAGTTGTTCGTTGTAATTCGTGGACGGGGAAGCACATATTTACGCCTATGGCTCCAAATTAGTTTGAAATTATGTTACTGGTTGTGCTACTGCTCAGGTTGGTTACACTGGTACGTACTATGATGGAGGAATACGGATCATATGCAATTAGAGTTTACGAAAGCGTTAAGCTTTGAATCGTCACTTATATTCATTCGTAGTTACCGGAGGTACGTGGAAATCTTAAAGCGTTGAAAAAATAACCCCGGTGACACTGAGGAGCGGAATCCGAGCATGTACGGTCAGCTGGATAGGCCCAATATAGGGCCAAGGTGCCGTGGTTAATTTTTCATGAAATTTAACGTAATTTAAGATTATTAGGTGGAGCAGTCGATTGCCGTTACTGACAGGAGTGTGGTTGATCCTGGATTGAGTTACGAGCAATGGTTGTTTCCAGCCGAACCAAAGGATATATGTCAATGTGAACTAATCGTGGTCTACACAAAACTGAAAAATTAATCCTGTGCTTCGAAGTTTCTTCAATTTTTAAATGTTACTTTGTAACACTTGTTAATGTTTAAATGTTACTTTGTAATGGTTGTGACACTTCATTCGGAAGAAAAGCGTACATTGATCGACCAATCATTTATTCCTTCCTTCGTCGAATGTTAATACCGGCTATCTCAATACCTGTGTCACCCATATTGATACTATGTCCATATACTCTTTCTTGTGCGTTTACAAGTCCAATAAATGCATAGAAAAATCTATGGGTTTATGCAATGCATTTGGGTCTTGTGTTCCGTAATAATGAGAGGTCAATCAATCCTATGATTGTACGGCACACCAAATATCACTCGGCTGGTCGCAATGTTCGAGTTGAGCCCTCGAGGGAGGCTGCTTGCCACGTAATTTCCTGCACACCCTGGTCGGTAACTTACGTTACAATCTGTCGTCCTGAATTGAAAATGTATAACGTGAGTCTACAAATGTTAAGAAATACTAATTGTTTAATAAAAGCTTTTTAGTTGTAAATATTTACTAGATGTAGATGATGCCAATAAACAAACATAGCTCAAATATAATTTTAAACAAACGTTTGCATTCATGATTAAGTAAAATACTTAGTACTTTACTACAAATTTTCATTTGTACGGCGAGAAATTTCTGTACAGGTGTAATGAAACTTGGTGGCACTCGCTTGTTATGAGGGAGAGGAAAGCATACGAGTGATGTGGGATAAAGTGACCGAGTCTTCTTCCAGATGTATCTCCGGGAGTCCTTCGGTACCTTTGCCCGTTCATCAACGCTTGATTTACCCTCAGTGATCTCTGATTCTCCACTGGTGAGTGCCACCAAGTTTCGCTATACCTATACCTGTCGATGCCATTAATCGGTGAAACACGTTGTACAAATGAAATGTTGTAAAAAAGTACTAAGTATTTTATTTAATCATGAATACAAACGTCAATAACTTCTACAAAGTAAAGCCTGCCACTTTTAAGTTTAAAAACAATCGTTCGATACGATTTAGTCAACTTAATTGAGATAAAATATATTAAATGTGTAAATACCAAAGTGGATGCTATGCAAAGGATGTTAATCCCGAGATTTATATCATTCTATACATTGCCACCAAGTTTTTGCACTTCAAAACAAAATAATTTCCACGTTTCATTCTGTTTTTGAGTTTACGAGTTTTGATCAAATTTTCATGGACATAACCTACACCGTAGCTGGGAATTTTTTTGCGCGTTATTATTCCTTCCTCTGTTGGAAGATGCGCGAAGGAATAGGAATGCAATTGAAAGGGAGCGGAACGGGGACAAACTTGAAATCTGCAATGACCTTGGATAGTCTGGTCGAAGAAGAATCTGGTCGATACTCTGAGCGAAGGAAGCCGAGAGCGATCTAGTCCAAACATGTCGGATGCACACATCCCTGCTCTTCGCAGCCTTGCACATTTTTCATCTTTTCAACCGACGCCGGGAAGCACCGCTTCGAGAATATGAGAAATGACGGCGTTTCAACCGACGACCGGGACAAGAAAGTGGTCCGGATGGATGCGCGGGAAGGCCTTTGAGCGGAAGGTTGGGACAAGGGAGAGGGGCGGGCGATGAGCGGGCTTCCTCGCAATATCGGATAGCAGGACTTCGATCGCGGCCGGAGACCTTAGAAAGACCATCTCCTGCGTCCCCATGCCTAAAAAGTATATGCACACAAACTTACGGCAAAGTTTCGTTTACAAGAGGGGTGGTGGCTTTAAACTCAGGTAGGGGTTTGGATCTGAACCTAGAGTGCTCCTCTTTTACCCAAGCTTGTTATCGGCAAGATTATGAATACTACTGAAGACTGTTAAGATGAAAGTACTTCGAAAAATCACGGGTAAAACATTAATAAACAGAGAACGAAACGAAATATAAAAAAAATTGTGAAGAGGAAAAAATTTACGATGGAACCAGTGCCGGATTACCAATAAGGCAAATTAGGCAGTTTCCTATGGACCTCGAGGCTTTGAGGTCCTCGGAGGGGCCCCGAGAAATTTTTCCCCTTTCTTTTCTTGCGACTTGTTTATTAGCGTAGGCCGTTGGTTGTACTGACTACAGGACCCCAAGTGCATGAATCCGGACATTGGGTGGGACTTTAAAAACAAAACAAGGGTAGAATAAACGCAGTCTCATGTTCGAAAGAAGAATTACAAGAGTAGCTCATTATTAGTCACCTTTGGAAAAAAGAAGATAAGCAATACCAAAAAAGATGGTGTTATAACCTTACCATCGATCAAGAAAGAAAGGCGAAGGGACGAAGAAAGAACAGACAATCTGCCTATTATAGAGAAGGAAGGATAAGAATAAGAAAAACTTTAGGTCAGGTTTTCAAAATTCTGGCCCTCATTAGCCGGCAGACGACGAAATTATAACGCAAATATCATTAGTTATGAAATAATTTAGCTGTTTTCCACTTTTTTATATTAATATTAGGTTTAATGTGACCGGTTTCGATATATGTACATGATTGTCAAGCACGATTCTAATACTAACAAATAATTTCCAGATGATTCCTTTTCATGTCCTCTTTTTTTATTATGATTTTTTTCTTCTTTCAGGAGATATAAGTAAGTTTAATGAACCAGGAATGCCAATTATATTTTTTTTTAATAATAACAGCTTTTATTTTTGGGGTTTCAATCGTAAAAGAGACTAAAGAACCGGTTAAGAGTGAAAAATATGGATGTACTAAAGTTACCCCAAAACATGGGGTAAATTAGTACAAAAATAATAATAAATTCCTCTCTTCCTATTGCACCTACTGGAATTTTTGAAACGTTGATTTAAAGCCGAGACATGTGTATTTAGTTTTACGCAAGAATGTTTAAAATATTTCAAAACTTAAAGAAGAAAAAGTTTAAAATACACCAATCCTGTTACAAAGTATTTAAAGTACCCCGGTTTACGGTAGGTCTATTAATTTGAAAAATATTTATTACACTTTGCCGAAGTTTAGCATTTGTATAAATGCTTCTTTAGGGCTCAGAGAGATAATAATAGGCTTCAGACTCAAGTTAATTGACCTAAATTTCCTGAAAGAAGAAAAAATACGTAATAAACAAATAATATTTACATATTTAAAGATGGTTGTTAGGGAGTAAAAAAAGAAGGGTGGAAGTATTGACGGGAAGGCTGAATCTACTATTATGGGAATCTAACGAAGAATATAGGGGAGTGGGATTGAAATATGTTTTCGCTCATAAGCAGGGTTTGACCAAGACTGTGTTGAATGATTTCAAGTTGCTCAAAAATATCTAGTTTGTTTCCATTATCTTTAAATATCTTTGGTCGGCAGTCACGGTTAGTTTCCATGATGTGCTGGACTATCATGGATTTGTCGGAGTTTTCTTTATTTATACGCAAAAATCATCTTTAGTTTTGGTTATGTAAAGCAATTCAGGCTAGGTGCAAAATTCCACAGAGGGAAAATCATTCGCATTGACCAGGACGGATCCCTATATATCGCGCCGAGTGCTTACTGTTAAGTTGATACTGTAGCTAGTCCCAGTATCCTCTAAATTTGTTTTACTAAAAGCTAGTCAAGGTGAGCGTTAACGGTGGGATAACTTGTAAACATTGGTAATTAAATCAAGGATGTAGAATTAAATGTAGAGCAAGAAATAATAAAACCTGGTATAAATGAGCATCATACTACCCAGGACATTTTTGGTGGATACTGATTAAAATCTTTGGAAACGTATATTAAGGCTATATTTGTAGGAAGAAGTTACGATTAATTCAGCGTTCGACCTGCGATCTTTGAGGGTGGAGAGCAGTCTTACAACACATAAAAAAGTTTCCTAGGCAATCAAATCTGTTTCTAAGTCATCTGATAGGTAGTTTCAGGCATAACTTGGTGGAGCCGATTCTCGTTGAATGGAAAACATTTACTTTGTGATTCCACATTAATATTTAATAATTGCACATTTATAATTTTTTTAAATGGAATCACAAAAGTAAAATTTTTTCATTGTTCTTTTCATTGTTAAATGCTTCACGAATGAAGTTTCAGAGGCTTTGCGATTGTGAATATTCTTGCCCGTTGGTAATTCAAACGAGAAACCTCATAACACCAGCGTATAACACGGGCTCATAACGCGTAACTATTTAGTTAATGCTCATTACTCGTAACTATTTAGTATGTACAATTATAACGAGATGTAATGAATTTTGCACGGAAGGCCCTTTTCAGTGGAAGAGTCAAATGCCCACTAACTTTCTCAGCACGGGGAAGTAATGTAGTCTCCGTGTTTGACTCTCCACTACCCTCAGGTCGCAAAATTTCGTTGCCATTTTCTAAATGCTCAATATGTAATTGTCTTCAACGAAAATACTCTCTGGAGCTCATAATCACATTATTAAGATGAACATCTCGGCCGGGTTGCGATCACTATCAGCGGCATACTATATCAACAATCATTAGTCGTTGTATACTCTTACAGTTGTTGTTGCAGTAAATAGCACTGAAATATCCACCACCAGACACTCGACTCTATGGATAATTGTGGTTAAATGACGTCATTTCCCGTTGGTTAAATACCAATATACAATGCCAATGCCATTAGACACACAAAATAGCCAATGCCTTTTTAATATTTAATATAGGAAATAAACATGACCATGAAAACTACCAAACTACCGGCTCCAACTTATCCTTAGCAAATGCAGTGCAGTAAACTTCTTACGAAAGCCATCATACCAACGCCATATCGATTAAGTGGCCAAAATTCATTTCTTCCAAAAAAAAAGTGACACTGGCATAACACATCGTTAGCAAACAATTCACCTCTGTCTTCTCCCCCTCCTTTTCTCTATTAGCTTCCCTTTCACGGCCAGTGTCCTAACACCACATACCACACGCTTCTATGGAAGCTGGCTGGCTAGTTCGCAGATGATTGGAATATGAAAACTCAAGAGTCGAACCGATGATATTATTCCATTTTGTTTAAATTAATTTGATATTACGGTCTACGCCAAACCCCACGCTCCTAATTACTTAACGAAAACTTACGCACCTACTTATTGGATTTTTATACTTTTAAAATATGGAACGTTGAGCAAATACCAACCAAACACATCAATATCCAAAAGCTTCTCTGCTTTTGTTAAAAGTATCTGTGAAAACTTCAAAGCCATAATTAAATATTTAATTCACTAAATAAAAATGCAGTTGTGAGATCTGTGCAGTAATCAATCACGCTTTCTTAGGAAAATCATTGCGATGGATAATAATTGAAGAGTCAATACGAGTATTCAAAGTCTACTTTGTAAAAGTTTCTAAGTTCTGGGACTAGTAGCGTCATTTTGGCATCTCTTTGAATTAGATTCCATCTGTGCAAAGCTTGTAACCTAGCATCGCACCATGCTAGTGACAACTTACGGAGGAGAAAAGGTTACTTAACCTATATAAACGAATTTATTTGTTTATATTCCTAACCTGTATAGTAATCCGTAGTTATCACACTTGAAGCAAGTTGATGCAAAAAAAATCAGCGTGTAACGTAGCATTGTGACCAAATTCGTGTATATATTTAGCTGACCACTTGAGTGGATAGGTAGTATTTCTGTTTACGTGCATCGACGGCTAAGGTCATTTCACACTTCCTATCTGCCACGTGCAGACCTACCGTTTACCTATCGTTGAAAAAGATTTAATTGAGAGAGTACCTACCTATTATCGTGATGTGCGGTGAAATATATTTCCCCCTAAATGTTTAACTGTGTTTCAATGCATAGTATTATAATATATTATATTATATGAATGAAAATCCAAATGAGATGAAGGGAAATAAATAAAATTGTTTTTTCATAAGATATTTGAGTGATTTTTCTTTCAATATTGAAAATTTTTCTTTAAACATATTTGTAAACGGTAAGACTTAATTAGTTTATTATTATTGCTATTATCTAGAAATTTTATAATTGACTGATATGGCGAGGATTAAATTTTGCGTAAGCGGTCTTTTGGACATTCCACTTCTGTTGACTTTTATAGGCAGCATCTGCGTTACCAACTCTATGAACTTAACGTTTCCTCATGGAAAATTTCAGCTTTTAAATTGCATATTTGAAATTTTCGTGGTCCTAACAACAAATTGTAGTCATAATTGAATCCGAAAAATCAGGACAGGAGTATATCCAGAATAGGACAACAGAATATACAGAGGTTTATGTCTATTTCGTAAATTATATTTCCTCCGCTATATGCTGAATGGGCGCGGAATACTGGAGATGAAGTTATACTGTAGCGAAACAACATCTCTCTTTCGCTCGTCTCTTTTATACAGGACTGCAAATAGTATTAATGTGTCATCCCTACGCTAGGTCTGAAGTTAAGTCGATTCCTAAAATAGCAGATCTAATCTAATAAATACGAATCAATTGGCAATATCTGCAGGAACCATAATTTTCCATAGAATCAAAACATCACCGTCGTCGTTAATGTATTCAACAAATTTTCGTTGATTACAAAACGCTAAGAGCATTTTATAAAAGCGAGAAAAAAAGCACCCGCAAAAAAATGACTCCTATTCTCGACATTTTCCAAATATCTCTTTAGTTGTAGAGACGTATGCCTTATCGGCATCTATTAAAAGTTTTAATGGGATGAGAAGGAAACCATGGCTTCCGTAAATGAAATAAACTGTTCTTCCCTTCGACGAAAATGAAAGCTTTTCGTAATATAATCAAAGCAATAAATACATCGATTGTCAATAGTAGATTATATTAGCCACAAACATACTATGGGCTCAGTGACTGAAAAGACCTGAAAAAAGAGGAAATAGAAAATATCCATTTAACGTGACCTTTTGGATAAGGATGTAGCATGCAGCAAGGCCGATATTTTCAGTAAGTTGTGAATGGAGGAGAAATTAGTGAATTTAAATTATTAAATTCCCATTTCGGCTTTTCCCGTATTGGGATAAAAATATATGATTATTGTGAACGATCTAAACATTTTCTTAAAATTTGTAAATATTTACCATTAACAATATTGAGGCGCCAATACTATATGCAAAAAACTGAGTTGTAGATCTTGAAAATTGTATTTCTGATGTCATCTTGAAGTACACATGTAGGTAAGGAATACATGTGAAGACTTCCGCGGCTTAGCTATGGACAACTTATATAGGCGCGAATACCGATATACATAATGGATGGTATAACTTGAAGTAAACCCTTGGAAATAATGGTATAACTTGAAGTAAACCCTTGGAAAAATAGCTAAATGTTATGTTCACAGGAGTTGTATTGTAAAATGGATTGTTATTCCATTAGGCTTATACATTTCTACCAATAAATAAAGATCTCATTTCCAACCCGAAGTCAAGTATAATGGGTGGATGATTCATAGCGGAGAATAGCAATTTGCGGATCTTGTTTCTTAGAAAACTCCCTAGAAAGTGGATCAGAAGCTTCTTTCATAAATCTCACCTGGTCAAATATGCCTGTATTGAACACGAAGTAGTCCTAAAAAGCTGCGATACATGGGAGGGTATTACTAAAAAACGGTTACTGACCTGGAAAAGTTATAAATAATGTATTATGTTGGAGGACGCTGTCTCTCGACTGACGTACCGCTCCACAGCGCGCAGGCTGCCAACCTCAAAACATGCAGCGCGCATGCTGCCAACATAAAAAAACACACAGCACGCAGGCTGCTAACATAACACTACCCTCCCCTCTTAGTAGACAATTAATAAAGCAATAACAAAATTACAAAATGACCCTTGACATGATAACTTTCATACTGACGAAAAAATACAAGATAACAAATGACTAGATCGGTTTACATATTAACTGACTGACTTGATAAGAAATGGCATAGCACAGAATATTTAATAAAAGACAATACTACAATAATAATTGGCATATCCCAAACCATATAACCCAAGATAATACAAATTTATGCAAAGTTTGAGTCGGAATACCTATTTGGTTTCCTTATCACTCGTTCAGACCTTCTCAATTCGTTTTGTGACTCCTTATAATCATTCACATCACATTGCTCACTCTCCCCACCACCATTTTTTAAATTGCGAACCTTAGCTGCAAGAGAATTGCGTAGCTGGGCATTATCATAAAACTCTCTGAGCTGATTTACATGTACTTTAACAACAACATCATTGGCTAATTTTACTATATAAACAAAACCGCTGACCTTCTGTATAACCTTTCCCAATTCGAATTTGACACCAAATTCTTGCTTTTTATTAGAATTAACCCATACAACTTGACCTACCTCAAATATTTTGACTGACTTTCTGGGTTCTGTGACCTTTTCAACAATTAATCCACTCTTAAATGTAACTTTTTTCTTGAGACCTGACAAAGGAACCGTTGGCTCATATGTTAACAGCATTGACATTGGTGATTTTCCCGTCACTGAGGACGGTGTAGTCCTATAAGCAAATAGACACTCAAGTAACAATTCTTCATTATTAACATTTTCGTTTCTGTGTCTCTTCTGTAAATGAAATTTTGATAACAAATTCTTGAAGGTCTGGACACTACGCTCTGCAAGCCCATTGGACTGTGGTGAATATGGAGGAGAGAAAATTTGTTTAATCCCCTTATTGTTGCAAAAACTTTTCATGTCATAAGAACTGAATGGCGGACCATTGTCACATACCGCAGTCTTTGGAAAGGAAAATCTTGAAAAAATTTGAGCCAACTTGGACAATACCGCTTTGAAATCACACCTATACCTCAAAATAAAACATTCGATCCATTTTGAATATGAATCACACACTATCAAATATTTATTCCCACAAAAATCAAATAAATCCATATGAACCCTTTCCCAAGGAACATGAGCCAATGGCCATGATTGACGGTACTTGTTATATGTTCTATTCCTTGTTAACTGACAAATGTCACATGTTGCTATTTTACGATAAATATCATTGTCTAATCCAGGCCACCATACATATGAACGTGCAAATAATTTGGATCGTACTACATCCGCATGATTAAAATGCATTATCTCTAAGACTTTCTGTTGTAAACTCTTAGGCACAATAATTCTGTCACAAAAGAATAAACAATTGTTACTTACAGATAAGGCGCACTTATTCCGCTCATAAACCTTCAATTCATTTTCACATGAATTTGGAAAACCTTTTAAAACATACTCCAAAACTCTGCTCAACAACTTATCATTGCGAGTGTGTTCACTCACTTCATCTAAATCTAACATGGGAGTGGACAAGTATGTAAATAACACTTCCTTCTCATCTACGCTATTTGAAGATGGTAAGCGCGACAATACATCTGCATGAGGAATCAAGGTTCCTTTTTTATGTACCAATGAGTAATTATAAGCAGATTAAGTCGTAGCCCATCTTATCAATCGAGAAGAAGCCATAACTGGAATTTTTTTATGTTCCCCAAAAATCGTTTTCAGTGACAAGTGATCACTGAAAATTGTAAATTTCCTCCCCCACAAATACTTGTGAAATTTCTTTGCTCCAAAAATAATCGCCAGTGCTTCCTTATCTAACTGAGAATAGTTCCTCTGTGACTGAATTAAGGTAGCTGATTCAAAAGCAATAGGTCGCTCTTCACCATTTTCGATTTGACTTAGAATAGCACCAACCCCAAAGGAGCTGGAATCAACCGACAAAATTAACTCTTTGCTCGGATCATACAGAACAAGCATAGAAGCTTCAGATAAAGCTGTTTTACATTTGGAAAAGGCAATCATACATTCTGAAGACCATACCCATGGTTCATCCTTTCTCATAAGTTTATGGAATGGTTCCAAAATGTCAGGACACATGTGAACAAAATTTCTATAATAATTGAACATAGATACAAAGGCTTTTAACTGTGTCAAATTTTCAGGTGGTGGCATAGACAAACTTTTCTCAATCTTGGTGGCAGACGGAACTTTATCCTTAACTGACAACTCAAAACCCAAAAACAATAGAGAGTTGACAAAAAATTCAGATTTCTGTACGTTCAGTTTCACATTATATTCCTCTAATCTTATCATGACTTTATTCAAAACTTCCTTACAAGTAGCCAGATCTTTACCACCAATTAAAATATCATCTAAGTATGGTGCAACATGATCAATTCCTACTAAAATAGAGTCGATAACGGACTGAAAAATTGCACATGCAGGAGACAGTCCAAAACACATACGATTAAATCTGTACAAACCCCGTATTGTGTTAACAACTAGAAAATCCTTACTAGCTTCATGCACCTCTAATTGTAAGTAAGCTTCAGTTAAGTCTAGCCTACAAAACACCGTACAACCAGTAAACTGATTAAAAATATCCTCGGGTATAGGCATAGGGTGTTGATCCACCTTCAAAAACTTATTCAAAGTTACCTTGAAATCGGCACACAATCTTATTTTCCCATTAGCTTTAGGAACAAGAACCAAAGGGCTTGCCCAATCAGACGTTTTCACCTTAGTAATAATGCCTTTTTACTCTAATCTATCTAACTCAAGGCCTACTTCATCTCTCAAAGCATACGGAACCGTATATGCCTTATGAAAAATTGGTGGAACATTTTCTTTCAAGTTTAGATTAACCTTAATATTTTCAATAGGTTTATCATTACTCTGTTTAGAAAATACTTTAGGAAATTTCACTGACAATGACTGAACGTACTCATCTATGCTAGACTGAACAGGCATACAAATTTCTTGTCTACTTATTAGACCAACCTCACCCTCATTAGACAATTGAGGTAATAATGTGATACACCAATTTGGTGCTAATACTGACAGCCAATCGCGACCCAGTATAGCAGGACATGACACATTTCTTATAATTACAGCAGATAATATTGTACTCAACTTATCATAACAAATACTACCATCACACTTCCCAATCACATCTAATAAGTGATTACCAACACCTTTTAAGGTATCATAGTAGGGCAAAATTTTTGACAACAGCTGCAATTCTTTTGCAACATCATTGCTCAAAATCGAAATAGAGCTCCCAGTATCAACCAGGAAACGCACAGATTCACCATTAATAACAATATTCACAAATAATGAATCAGACTGGGACTTAAGACATATTCACTGATACATTGACTCCGGTAACAACACAATTAACTCGCTGCTTATCACAGCATTCAGTTGTATGACCTTGACATTCACAATTGTAGCACAACCACTTATTAGCTGGACATTTCTCTGGAGTATGCCTGGAATAGCAATATCGGCACCTCTTCTTCTGACCCCCCTTGAACGTTGAGTAGGCGATGGCGAACGACCCCGGAATGGAGACCCTCGCCTCGGCGATGAACCCCTCCTTGGCTGGTATGAAGTTGACCTTACCGGAGAAGGAAAGCTTTTCTTCACGGCATGACGTTCAAATGAAGCAGAACCATCAGACTTGAACGAGACCATTAAAGAGTCTGAACTCGGACCGGCCATCACCAATGTTGACTGCTCGACCGCCTCCATCTCAAAAACAATACTGCAAGCCTCGTCGAATGTCATTTTGTCCTTCTCCGATAACAGACGACTCACAATAGTCGTATTCAGTAGACCAGACACCAGCCTGTCACGCAAAGCTTGATCAAGGAACGAGCCATAGTTGCACTTAGTAGCTAACCGCTTGATCTCGGAAATGTAGTCTTGTAATGATTCACCTACTTGTTGCTTACGAGAATTGAATTTGTAACGCTCAGGTATAACCTTACTTATCTTTTTATACCTAGAACTCAAAGCCTGTACACAATGTTCATATGTAGCCTTCGCGAAATCTACCGGGGCTAACAAAGTTTTCAGCTCAGCATAAACGCCTGGATTCAGATTGATACAAAAATGACCTTTCTTTAGTTTGTCCTCGATGCCATTTATTAGAAAAAATAGCTCAAGTCTTTCCACGAAGGAATCAAAGTCCTCGATTCCCGGTTCAAACACTGGAGGTTTCGACATGATGACTAATAACCCCAAATTCAAACAAGTTCACCCGGCATGGATACTACCGTAGACACATGGCACACGTTCGCCAGATATCCTCGTCGCCATATATTATGTTGGAGGACGCTGTCTCTCGACTGACGTACCGCTCCACAGCGCGCAGGCTGCCAACCTCAAAACATGCAGCGCGCATGCTGCCAAAATAACAACACACACAGCACGCAGGCTGCCAATATAACATAATGTAATTGGTATTTTTCGGTATCTGTTGCTAGGAAATACTTCAACAGCTTTTAGGCATAAATAAGAAATACTCTGAAAAAATAAAACAGGAACTGCAACATCATAAGAATCAATTAACCCACTGTGAATTGCTTAATAAGGCCCAAAACAACTGTGTTTCTGAAACTGAAAACTGCACTGTGAAAACATACTGCGATTATAAAAAATAGCTATCACAAATAACGAATAAAATTATAATTTGATGACTACAACAGCATTTAAAAAAGAATTTCAAATCAAATGAAACACGTTTTATCCACAGTGGAAAAATAATAACATAGCTGGTATAGTAATTAAAATAAAAAAGAAATATTTTTCATTTGAAATATGGTACAACGAGTGTCGATTGCCAATGTACAATGAGTGTCATATTGTGACAAGACTCCTCGCGAATTTCTGCTGAGTGTGAAGCGAGATATTTGATTAATTTATCATGCGTGGAACTTGACCTATCTGTACATTTTGCCAAAGCTTGATAGAATTTTAATAAATCAGAGCATTCTGACAACGAAATGACCTTAATTGCATTGGGGTTTCTTTCTTTAATGCCATGCCAATGCGCAAACCTTTCCAAATCGCTCACAAAGAGCCTTTGAACAGAAATAATTGCCATTGAAAATATAACTTCGCATTGCACAGGAATCTGTTTCAGTACAGCATGGCGATCACAATTCCTTTCTGTGGTCTTGGCATTTGAATCCTCGCTTTGAGAATTGGGCGCATATGAGTAATTGGGAATTACACCCTCGAATAGAGTTTGAAATGGATTCCTCAATTAACACCACATAGCCTGATGCTGCTATGAGCTTTCACACGGGAATCCTGAGTTATTTATGACACTGGAATATTTCAAATTCTGACAACCGACGCCCAAATTTCATGGAAACATCGACTGAAACTTATATAGAGACTGAGGATTCAGTGCATCACATTCCTTCAGAATGAAAGTTAGATATGAGTTTCGCGGCAAAATTATTGCACAAATTTTGTGACACAATAAACAATTCAAATAATAACGGTAGGAGAAATGAATGGGAAGAGTTTCAGAGGAAGACCAAGAATGTAATACATCAATCAAATAATGAAGGAAGTCAAAGTTTAGAATAATTGTGGAACAAACGGTTGACTGGCAGGAGTACAAAGTGGAGAACTAATCTTCGGATTTATGATTGCTGGTCAATGAACTAACCTTGGCCGAATGTTTATGAAAGATGGGAGGATAGATGAAGATATTTAAAAGTGAGCGAATGCTTTAAGGTGGCTCTCCCAAATTTCACTATAAAGGAGATCAATTTCAAATTTCAATTTCAATGAATTTAAGCATAAATACATATGTACCTGCAAGGTGGAGACATTTTACCGTTTACTTACTGAGATATTGAGGTTTAAAATTATCTTATTTTCGATCAATTTTACATTGCGCTTATGGCGGCTTGAGCGTAGCATCAAATTTCTTGATACTTAATTGAGAATATTTATATAGCCACAAAAAGAGATCAATACCAAAAACAACAGGATACTAGTTAAATAGCAGATGAATACGTTATTTTCGTTTCGATCAACTAACCCGTATATTATCGATGTACGACGAAAAACATAAATTGGCGTTTTAATAAATTTAACCATGAACATTTATATTTTTTAATACGTGGAATCGCGGCGGCACGTAAACAAAATATAATCATATATAAAAAAACACCTTCTATAGTCTTTTCAATCAGCTGTAAAGAAATTGGCTATAAAGATATTTTATTGTAGTAATAAAAAAATAATCATTGCAAACAAAAACCGTAATTAAATTTGTAAAATAATTTTATTATTCTCGGAAAAAAAATAAAGAGACACAGTTAAGTACTAAATTTGTTTAATTAAACCGAATTTTCAAGCGCAGCTAATCGTTATAACTCATGATTAAATAGTTTATTAATAAGGTGTATGTAAAAAAGTAACCTATGTTTCTAAGCAATTGTAAATAAACATTCAGCTTCACTTGGTTTCACGTAGCCGACGATGCCAAGTTAAAATTACTACTCTACTGCAGGGATCAATCGAAATATAATTATTTTTAGTTTTAATAAACCGATATATTTCATACGTTTACAGAATTTATATCACTCTGAATATGAGCAAATTTATTTATAATTAATAAATAAGTTGGATTTTTTTTTGGCTTTTGATATTTGCGGTTTACTATGATTTGCGTACTAGTGTAAGAACTACCTTAGGGAAAGTCATTGGTAGCATGTGAAGCATATCAAGGATTGAATGCTTAGCTACGGAAGCGAAAATTGCGGATAAAAAAATGTACTCGTTCCCATTTTATTGTATGGCTGCAAACATTGGGTATGTTAGGATGAGCATGCTGTAGCAATAGGCTAAATGCAGTGGGTATGGGGTACCTGAGAAGTGTTTACGGCCAAAGCAGGAGAGTTAATAATAATATTGGTGGAACTATGAATAGGAAGGTGGAACTATGGACCCAGAAGGAATTACATGGACGTCATCTTAATTACCTCAATAAACCATATGTGGATAAAGCTGCGTCAAACAAATTGTTTTCATTAGGCAAAATCTACGAAAAAACGGAAGGGTTCATGATTTTCATGCAAGACCAGGTGATTTTTACTAAAAACAACGCAAAATACATACTCAAAGACAGAAATTCAACAGACGATAAATGCAGACTTCTAACACCTTCGGGTGTTCTCAGGGCCCATAAACAATTCAATACATTATATCTGGTTGCAAGATGTAAGCCCATACAGAATACCTAAATAGACATAATCAAGTTGCAAAACTCATTCATCAAAATTTGGCTCATCAGCACAAATTAATAGATGAATATGCACCATATTATAAATACAACCCAGGAACAGTTCAGGAAAACGCTTCATGCAAGCTTTATTATGAGTTGACGATCCAAACGGACAAAACCATTAACAACAATAGAGCGGATATAATTTTAATTAGCAAGCAAAATAGAATGTTATTTAGTACATATTGCATTAAAACTTATCCATAAGGTCGAGAAAACAAAAACAGAAAAAGTTGCCAAGTACCAAGAATTAGCAATAGAAATAAAAAGAATTTGAAATATGGAACAGGTTTTTATTGTAACCATCGTCATTTCAGCTACTGCTATAGTCTCGAAGACAATTCAAAATAGTTTCAATAGACTCGACCTGAACCCAAACCCATATATCAAGTTACAAAAAGCTATAATAATTTCAACGTGTCACATCACAAGGAAATTTCTCAATTCTGCAGAACAGTAAAGAGCAACTCTGGTGAAAATCCGTACTCTTTACTTAAAAATTAGTTAACACTCAAGAAAAAGGGGAGAAAAAATGATTGCGACATTGTATTACAGCGATAAGTATTAGGACTATCTAGTCCCATCTTACGTACAGCTCTTTAAAAAAACATACTCAGCCATGCCCTGGGAGTTGAAACTCTCA
The DNA here is from genome assembly GCA_963573305.1 of Pyrrhosoma nymphula. Classification (NCBI taxonomy): domain Eukaryota; kingdom Metazoa; phylum Arthropoda; class Insecta; order Odonata; family Coenagrionidae; genus Pyrrhosoma; species Pyrrhosoma nymphula. The sequence goes on from OY754338.1 coordinate 24,545,106, forward strand.
ACCAGGAGGGATACGAGCCCCTGACCCTTGGGTTAGCAGGCAAGGACTTAACCCTAGTGCCACTGGGGCCGGAGTAGTGCCAGTGCCGGATAGGGTGAGAAATGAATGGTTGATGACTTTGGAATGGTTGCTCCGGTAATGGACATGGATGCGAGGAGCGTGTTTCGTTGGTTTGGCACCGAGGAAAGTATGAGTGGTAGTCTAAGAACGAAGTAGATTTACGATAGAGGCGTGAATGGTGTCAGCGGAAGGGGTGAACCGAGAATTTCGACGGTGAATGTGATGACAGAGACTCTTAAACATGAGGAGAATTAGAAGGAATGAGGAATGCTAGGAATAATAGGTCTTGCATGCATGTAAACGTTTATGAGTGTAGCTGAAGCAAAGGAGGTACGCAAGGACAGGACATTTTGCAAGATATTATTATGAAAGAGCCTTCTTTTACGACCCTCTACCTATGGAGTTAATGTATAATAAAAATGATAACCTAATCAGATGTATCACATCAAGTTGCCAACGGAGATGTGAACGTTTCTCAAAATGATTTTGCACTCTTGCACTTTCTTGAACTCTTAACACGTTGGCTGCCACCATAACAGCTCTCGGAATTTCCCCAGGGGTCACGAAGGAAAAACTTGCATTCTTATCATAATGTTTTTATGAAGCTTTTATTACCGTTAAAGTTTTAAAAATACCATTTTATGCTATACTTTTGATCATTTTATTGATATCACCCGTGATACTCATGGTACCATGTGATCGATATTTACCCAGGATACCATGAGTATCACCAGTGACAACGTGCTAATTCTTTAGGTCAGGCTTCCCTAGGCTCGTATGTCGGAGATTTTCAGTTAACTCATTTCTATTGACACCCTTTCACCTCGTGGTGCCATAACAAACGTAAAAATGTCAATCGATGTAGTCAGAGGTGAATGTCAAACACTTGAGGTCCGCTGTAATTATGGGCGGATTAATTTTGATTGATACTTTCCGTGGGTCTGGGGGGGGGGGGTAGAATACTTTATGATTACCATTTTTCCTATTTACCAGTAATTGTTGGAGGGGGTGGCCACCCCCTCCCCCGAGAACCTCCCCCCTCAATCCACCCCTTATCTACTATAGTAGTGATTATTATAGTCATCTACTATAATAATCACCGATATACGTGTCAGTAACTTTCACTTAAGAAATACTAGTGAAGCTGAATCTTCATTTGGCTGCAGACCTTTTTGTATTTGCAAAATTAAATTTGAAATAGTGGTTTTTTGTTGTTGCGAAAGGAACCAATAGAAGTAAATAAAATAAAGATTCTTATTCCTTCGAGTGAATTTCGTCCTGCGGTCGAAATTCCGAAATGTGTGCTAAAACGTAACGATTTTTTTGCAATATTTTAGCGTTTTTGAGTCGTCGTCCCCATAACGACCATACTTATTGTTTAAGTCGAGATTCCGTGTATAGCCATTAACTCAATGATTCTTTGCACTATATAAGATATGAATGGTTTATTAAAATCAATGTAAATGATCATATTCTTCCCGTTGATATTCAACGGGCACCTTCTCTAGTTAATAATAAAATACCAACAACCATGAATGTTACGATAATCCGGTAGTATCCGAAATGCCCTCTCAATGGGTAAAAGTTGGAAGAGCTCTGGGCCGGCTGTGGCTGGAGATAACAAACAACATGTTGCGACATTTGCATCACCAAAATAAAGAACAAAAAATCAATGGACCGCGTAGATAATCGTTTTATGTTTTCTCCTTGGCAGACTTGTTCATGACAGCGGCGGCATTATAGTGTGGGGGGGGTCAACCGGTTGCACAAACACCAGGGGGAGGTAGAGGGGAGTTGTGATTGGACAAGAGAGGAGTTGGGACGGGGAGCTATGGGAAGAATGCGCATGTTTTCGCGTGCGATCGACGCTATTCCCGAAATTCGGAATACTTATCCAAAAGGGTAGACTCCGTGGGAATAGGGCGGAATTCAATGAATAATGCATGTCTCTCTTTCCGAAACCACGTTCCAGAAATGACGTGGAAAAATAACATCCATTTTTGGCCGAAAGCTGGTCCAAAACCTGCACCCTCATCGCTGCACCGCGTTACAACACATTTTGTCATTATTATTAATATTTAACCTGAAGTAGGAAAAATGAACTGAAAAAAAGCCTCTTTCTTAGGGAATTGAATTTTAAATGGAGAATATAAAATATTTGAAGGAGCCTAAAGAGAATAGTGACTCCTCCAACAATTAAAGAACACTACTTCTTTGCTCTTCCTATTCCACAAATTATTGTTTAAACTGTAGGCAATATCAGCGGTGATAGTCTGCGTCATATGAACAAATTATTTTATACTTTTTCTGGTGATACAATATTAACATTTTGACTCTTAAGTTTTTGTAAAAATTTAGTTAAAGATGAATTTCTGCCGAAAAATATTAAGTTTGCATCGAAAGGTAATGCTGGGTGGCATTATGCAGTACACAGAGATTTTAGTGAACTGCTGCGCAGTAATTATCCATCAAAATTCAACTAAAAGAATGTACCTATGATATATTTTTGTATGAATTATGCCATAACGTTTTTAAGTTTAATTAGGCTATGGATAGTTGGAGTTTAAGTGCGAATCAATTATTAAGTTGATAAAATAATCAGAAACTCATATTTCTTAGATAAGTATGAATTTCCAACAGAGTTGCTAAATATTTATGTTTTTATTCCCGTACACCTTTGGCTGAATCGTAAATTTACCTCTATTGGCTGTTTCACCCGCAGTCTCACAATTTTTTAAGGGGTATCTTTCATTTCAAGATATTACATTTAATACATCAGCGCAATTTAGCACGCATGAACAACGATAAATAGAAAGATGTGTGAGAGAGAAATGTTCCGTTATCTGCTGGTGGGTAGCATTAATTAGCGATACAGTGTTCCCGCCATATGTTTTGTAATTAGGTGGAAAATTCATCCAAAGTGCATGCATGATTATCAAGTGAGTATTTTGCAGCGTAGTAAATTTTAAACTTTTCCTTCCCCATGTGTGACACCTTTACTGTAAATCAACCACAAAACAATCGCCTATCCGATTACCGAAGTAATTTTCTTCTCAAACACACTGTAATGCTCATCAACAATGCTTCCCATCTTCTAAAAGTTCGCTGCCTAATGCAATTTCTGAAATAAATGGAAAAACAACCACGCTGTTCGAAAGAAAGTGTGCGAAGTAAGCAGTGATCTCTCTCGAGGTCCGTGGTTTTTAGCGTAAAAAAAATTACTAATTCGGAAATTTTTACAATCGTTTTACTACACGTGACTTCTCAGTCTTACAACCAGGTTACAAATGACAACTGCTTAATGTTCAAATTATATTCCTTCGTATTTAAAAAATTGAAAAACCCACTGCGCTTGCTCAGCTGCCAACCTAAGGGAGTTTCATTTTTCATGACCAACTTTTAAGCAATATTTTAACAATATCAAGCTAATAGAAAGCGCCCAATGGCCTGCAGGATGAAGACCTCTACTGCTAAGAAAGAGGTCACGGTTGTGATTACTGACATTCGTGACTAGGCGCCCAGCAGGGGACCTTCAACGTCAACTATGATTTCAAACATTCTACACGCAGAGAAACGGAAAAATACCTTAAAATACGAGTATAAAATGCTGAGAAAACACTAAAAAATAAGTTTGTTAATTTTTAAAAACAGATTAATATTGGAAAACTTTAAATCTCCAGATTAATAAGAGCTTTATTCGATTGAGTCTGTTATAGCATGAAACTTTCAAAGTTTGCCTCTATGTCATGTCCAGCCAATTTCTGTTGTTCTGTCTTTTAGCGGATGGAAATGTCGTCCAAACAAAGAAAAAATAAATATCGGCGGGCTATCCAATGATGGATTTGCAAAAGGGCCAATCCATGAGTCAGTCCAAATACGGTAGGTCGGACGTGAGGTGGCTTCAGAAACATTGGGTTGTTCAAACGATCAATATCAGTCATCACGTCCCTCAGAATCGCGTGGGTTTTTCATCTGTTTTGCCATTCGAAAAATTCACGAAAGATTCCGAGCCGTTGCGCTTACGAATGCATTCGTGTGTCGTGTCCAATTACCAATCCAGCGGTCACAGCGAAAAATATGCATCTCCCTTCAGTGAAACAGAGTAATGTTTTTTAAATCTCCCATGAAACGAGTAATTTATCAATAGAATCTGAGCCACAGAGCACATTTACACGGAGTTTATATTCGTGCATGTTGGCCTCTCTCAAGTAATAAAAAAATATTACCTTTATTTTAAAACTTTATATCTTTAATGTGGCAATTCACTGCCAGGCGATAAAAGATCGCCATGCTTTTGATTCTTTACTCCCAGAGCCTTTTTAAGTCAACATCGTGCGCTTTTCAATTTAATTTAGTTTATTGCTGCTAAGCACCGAATAAACATGTTGAGGAATGGTAGAGGAAGAAATGGGAGACTTCCAAGGAGTGTCTATATTCGTGACATTATGGCATTTGACACATAAGTGACAAAGTTTTCAAGGCCGGTTTATTTTGATCCTAAGAGCGAAGCGTAACTTTGGAGATAGTAGGAGGCTTTTCCTTAACCCTCATCTTCCACAATGTTTAGGGTACACTGGGTGATTTAACTGAGATATAAAGTCATCGGCTGCATCACTAATTTTGAGATTTTGGATCAATCTCCTAGACTGTAGTATTACATTTTTGTGCATGGTTTGGCCCGAAATTTGTTGTGAAATTTTCAAAAGATGCATAGTTTAGCATAATTTTAAAAGCGTAACCCTGAAAATTGTGTACAGGAAGCCATGAAAACGACATTTATTCCGGGATATTAAAGGAGTGAAAGCTATTTCATTAATTTTTCTAATTTTCCAATGAAAGAGAAATCTGATGCAAATATAACCATTTTCGTTAACTTTCAGTATAATGAAAGATCTTCCTTCTTTGATAGAGCTATTTAATTACCGATGACGATTAGGTTGGACACCAATAATGGACTTCAAATTAATGATTAATTTAGTGTATTATCAATCTTTGGCAATTTCAATTTTGAAAGTTATTCTCACAGAATATTAATGTGAATTATAGCCAGCAAGGAATTTAAAATATATCATAAAATTATATGTTGTATTTGAAATAATTACTTGCGGTTGACCTTATTATTTGTCGTTCCATTAATTTTTATGGCTTCAATTGTTATGTAAATTTTCCATGAAAATAAACAAATTGTATCAGTGACTCCAGCATTTTCTATTGTGAGATTCATATCGGATCTTGCATTTAATTTTTCAATGTTAACTCCTCCGTTGACAGAACTAAAGAAGCACCCTTTCCGTGTGAAATGACAGCCTGCATATTGCCCTTGATTTCGTTTGTACGGATTTAAAACTGGTGAACTCGCTCAGTCAACAGTGCGGCCAATGTTTAAATATGGGAACGTTAAAATCTTCGTCAACATATTACACTTGGGGAACATGCGTCATCTTTCTTCCTCCAATGGAAGAGAATACTACATTGCCGTGCCAATTTGGTTCGACAAATTTTGACATTTTACCTCAGTTCTGTTGAGGGAGCCAATTCCCAAAACAAACATTGGTAAATTGGAGAAAATACGATTGGAGATACCTATTGTAGTCAAATAAATATAAAAGACCTCTCAAACATTATTTTTCTTAAATGTTATTATTCAAACTCTCAAATAACCTATGTCTCTGCATATTCCAACTCTCGAGAATTATAATTTCCCACAACCCATGAAGCCACTTGGCCGAAAACGATGTCATTCTATCCGCCTATTTGCAAATGGATGCTTGTATTTTCCGGAACATACATCTTTTGGCCAATTTTCAAGTAACTTCATTGGTGGTATCTTGAATATCTTCTACAAACCACTATTTATCAATAAATCATTCCATTTCCTTGTTTTGAGAATAGTCGTCAAAATTTCCAAACAAAGTTCTTGGAGAGTTCTTTTCTTTCTCTTTGAATCATTTTCTCATTAGAGAATATTCTGGAGTTGAAATTGGTAGTGCTTTTCATTGGTTTCACCATTCATGTAGCCAGAGCATTTTGAATTGTATCACTTCAATCTAATTATAAATTAAATGCCTTATTTGCTGTCGATGCCCACAGCCTTAGAGTTGCTTGGCTATCAGACGAAAATAATATAATTTACAAATATTCTACAAACCATCAGGTAAAAGAAAATATTTCCGGAGGAAAGTTAATCAAGCGGCCTCGGCTACGTTGATTCAAATTGGTTCCTCGCATATTCTCTTCTTATTCCTATGGTTTTTCGTGCTGTAAAGATGCTATAATTTTTCCTCAATCCCTGTTATATTGAGTCTATATTTCATTTAATAGCGAATGACTAACTGCCAGAAAGTATTAAACTAGCGAAACTCACAGGAAGCTTGCGAATTTTCAGCAAATTGATAATATGCAACACGTTAGTTCAAACGTTAAGTTTATCCAAAAGTGCACTTAAAAAGTTCGCAATATCCACTGAAGATGCTGTAAAAAGCTAAACCGGTCGTAAGAAATCTTACCACAGTGGAAATTGCTCAATTTCATTAAGTGCAGTTATGTTCCGTTTCCACTCAATCACGCCTGAAACCTCAGATTATGTTAATTTGAAAGCATTGATTAATATGTCCGCAAAATACTTTGCTCTACCGCAAGTGCATTATCTGGCTCATGAAACGAGAGCTACATTCAATTGCTCAAGTATCATTATTTACAAAACAAATGTATTTTTAGGCTGCTTCTTGACAAGCCCGTTTATTTTAACGATTTCAAGAATTGATACGGTAGCGCCACCTAGCTGACTGATTGAAAAATTCAAGAGAATCAACACAGAACAAAACATTAATAACACGTGCACTTTTTCTAATTGGACTTTTCATTCAATTACATTTAACCGGAAATCCAGTGCAAATATAACCCAAGAGTGCCATAATATAACATTTCACAATTTAGCCACGATAACCATTTCGCCAATAGAGCGAGTCGAGGCAATCATCCTTTTCCTTCCCTCCTTTCTTCCCCTCTTTCCCCCTGGCCCCTCCCCTGCCCTCCCCTCCACTCCCTCTGGTTCCCTCGCCCACCCCTTTATTTCTCATACCTCTCTCTCCACCTCTCATACTTTTTACAATGATGTCTCGTACGTTGTCCATCCGACCGAATAATTCGGCCATTGCATGGAATGCTATGAACGTAAAAATTGTCGAAGAATTCAATCATTATTTACCTAAAATTCCCTTAAAATGCAGCCATGAGCTGTGTTTCAATCCAACGACTGTTAAAAAAAGACTGCAGTTTTACATTCGTCTATCCTCATGGCTTAATCTATCACATATCTTCAGGAAATTCTTCCTTCTTATCTACCGTACTCTTTGTCTGGTCTACGCAATCATCTCTTGATCTTCATCTGAAACTTCCTTCTATCATTCCTTTGCTAAAATCTTCCAACAAAATTGTATATATCTTTGGGCATATCCAATCCACCTGGTTCTCCTTTGTCGACATTGAATTCCAAATTGACCGACCCTCTTCTTCAGCTCCTCTGTATACTTCCCCATTTTCTCAGCCCATTTAATCTTCAGCATCCTTCTCCAATAATAAGTCTCGAAGGCTTCTTTTTTTCTGTTCAGCTTTTCCGATGGTCTAAAGAAATAAATCATACCCTCCAAATCTGATGGAGGTTTTTCTATTTTAACGTTAAAAAACTAACATTAAATTTTCTTGTTGACATTTAAAACAAATAGTTTTTTCCTATTATTTTATAAATCCGAAATTTAAAACCATGCGGTACAAAGCTAAAAGCTAATACCACAACAATGCATTTATAATCAGTACCATCAAATCCTGAATATACCTTGATAAGAGTGCATTAAAAAAGTAATGTTCAATGTTGAGAGCAAATATACGCAATTTTCTGTTATTTGACTCAATATCCAATAAAAATTCCCTGGCGGCTTCAAGAGAAGCAGTGTCTAAAATATTTGGCTGGAACAGACGCATTACATTCGAATGAAAAATTATTTTGTACGAAGCTCCTAAGCCAGATTTGTCGGAGGTTGAACTCTTAATGACATTTTATGGTAACCGTTAGTGGGCTTGCTTGCGAAAGAAGTTATGAAAGCTTCTATTTTTCATTACAAATGTTACATGAAACTACCAATTAGATACAAGCACGGGGTCAGAGGATGATTATTTGAAACAAAATACTGCTGCCGAGCGGACAGACGCACAGAGAAATTGACACATCATGTTTTGTGCGCGTTAATGACAACAGCTATGTTTTATGTTCTCCCATGCTAGAACGCATAGAACCTTGTATCCAGCCAAACGAAGACAAACCATTTTCATTTTTTAAATTTCCCAATCGTGGGTGCGTCATTGCGTCCGGATTGTAAAGTGGAAATGGACGCTTTCTAATAGTAATGGCCTATCGAATATTCTCAGCAATCGTTGAAAGAGACAATATTGTAATCTACAAGCTGCTTTTGTTAGCAAAAATTGTTTACAGCATTATAACACTGGCATCAAGGTGAAATTTAGTTACACGTTGGCAAGCATTGGAACAATTTGTTAGCGTCAATCGATTTCTACTTTGAGATGCCGTGTTAACAGAAAAAAGTTTGGGGGATTTCCGTTGTCTCCTCACGCCGAGTGAAACCTTGCGGTGTTCTTTAGAAGGAAAATAGTGAACCCACAGGTCCACACAACTAAAGCCTCCCAGCTCGGAGCCGTATAAATTACTCCATGACGTATCGCACGAGAAATTTACTCTTAGGTCTCTAAAACCATTATAGCGGAAGAAAACATCGTAAACATTTTAGAGTTTGAAAGAAATACTAGTTTTAGCTCATGTGAAATCAGCATTTTAAACTCATACATTTAATCAATATGACTTTATGTTATTTGCACAATTTCTGCGAACTTTTACGCAACAGACAATGACCACAGTTTCGACAATTCATGCCAGTCTCAATTTATATTATCTTTTTTGAACTTCAAAACAAAATTAACTGTGGAAGGCACGGTCGGTTGTTTATGTTAAGTTGAATTTTCAAAGTTATTTTCATTTAATATGAATGTCACGAATTTTCAGGTGCTTCATTATATGTTCATTTGCAGCTGAACAGTGATAACATTTTCGAATAATCGCGGTTTAAATGGCGCAACTTGCTAAAAACGTGCTCCTTTCCAGTTCTGTATCTCTCAAACTGATCTAGGTGAAGGATAAATTCGACGATTTTGAGGAGTTGAGAAAACTTTGTTTGTAGAGCACTTGCATTTTCCCTGCTTATTGAGATGTGTGGGGTATTCTTAGTCAACCGTTACGCCTCGCATTTACAAAATTTGAAGACATTTAGGTACAAGTAGTTGAACTATGAACCATAAACCGGATTTAATATTTCATCTTCAACGACGTATTTTTGTAAAAAAAACATATGGATGGTTTTAACATGACTGCTTTATTGCATGAAAATGTTTCAAAAATGATTTCCCTGAGAGAGGTTGAGTAAATTTATGTTTTATATCTTTTTATCAAAAGTAGTGCCAATTAAAATTTATTTATATATTTTTTAGTCTGTTTTTTAGCCTCAAACTTATGACGTCAGTCCTTGATCGATAATACATTAATTCGCCGATATAGGTGAACGGAGGACGGCCTACCAAGTTGGTAAGACCAAGAAAAAGACAGTTGCGTAGTTTCATGTTATATTCTTTCGTTTTGAGGCGGATCAAAAAATATGGATAGTCACGGCGGGAGAGTGAGTGGTCTGGGACTAGAGTATCTTCCTTCCATTGGCCTTCATCTCATCCTGCTTTAAAGTGGAAAATTTCCCCGTGAAAGAAAAAATGCATGTTATGCGCGAATCTTCTGCCGTAGCCTCTCATGTCACGTAGCATATATACGTGTGGTTGTGCACGTGGGAGCAGTATTGGAAAGGAGGTCTGCTGGTTGGATCGATGGCCTCGTCTTTGCTCCTCACTCTTCCTATAAGGGTTTTTTTATTTCGTGGTCGTCCTCAAGCCGCCTCACTTACTATACCCACCACGCCTCTTAACGCCTTCGTGACAGATCCGTTTGCGTCTGAGAGCGAAGCCTTGGAGCTTTTACTGGGCGAACCAACGATGAAAGAGCACTTTGAAAGCAGTTTCGCGCGATGCTTATTTCAGTTTCCAAAACCAGGATACCCACTCGAAGTTTAATGCGAACAACATGTTACGTCTTGGATGATCTCTTTTACTCGATATTCAACTCTTCTTTTGGCTCTCTCAGATTTTTACGCATGTACCACCGCTTTCAATTGCGGTCTTTGCCATCGTGATTGTTTTTCAATTAATACGCAAATTATATGGAACAACTAACAGTTCAATTCCAGTCACACTTCAAGGATGGCCCCAACAATACTTGCGCATTAGAAAGTGCCTCTCGGCGTAGGTTGTACGCGTAATTATTCAAACTACCGTTGTAACTCAAGTAAGTTCCAGTAAACACTTTGTAAACATCTTGTAAAATTAAGTGATTGGTTAGAATTTCGCGAATTGCATTTCTTCCGCCTATATAGATCGTAGTTCCATTTTTTCAAAGCTCAAAACTAGTGCATGGAAGAGCGAAAAATTGGTAATCTGGAGGAAATGCCATGCCATTGATCTAGCCATCCAGATGACCTGTGATCATTGTAAACAGCCTTTGCAGTAAATGTTTTTTTCTACTGTTTTAATGGTATCTATCTCATTATGCCGCATTGTTAATAAAAAATTGATTCGCCCATGTCGATTTCATCATCATACACGGAAAGAATTTAGCAAGGATCAGGTTGATAAGGTGACTAAGAGTGCTGGCTTCCCATCCAGAGGGCGCAGGTTCGAATTCCAAAAGTAGCACAGACGTCTCAGTGGAATCTCTATCCCTACTGGAGTATCATGAGGTGAGCACTCCAATTTCGAACTCCATCCGTCTGGCGGGACGCTCAAATGTGGACCCGTTAATGCCATCGTTGAAGAGTGGGCTGATTGCAACACCGAGTTTCTCTCCGGTCTTCCTCCATTTCCCAAAGAACTCCTTCCTCGCAAACCTACTCAGCAATGATGCAAGTTACCATAGCTGTTGGCCACCTCCCAAAACCTCAAATAAAAAAAAATCATTTGGTGCATTTTCCTGCGCCTGCGCAAACAATTTATTCTGCTGTACTTAATATCAAACACAGAAGGAGAAATGTTAATGGAAAATTAACTAAACAAGGGCGTCACCAGGAGGGGCGATATGGGCAACCCCCCCCCCCCCAACGATGGAGAAAAAGCTCAATTTTAATATCCTACATTCAAATTTTGATAAATGCAAATCAAGCGCATGTAATCGGTTTTGATGTGTTGTAGGTAGAGTCCTTATAAAAGGTACGTTTTCCAAGGAGCAACTGGCGATCATCACTGGTGAGAGTCTCCGAGGGGATGGGCACCAATACCAATCGCCCCCCCCCCCTCCCAAAGAGGTTTCTCTGGTTACGCCCTTGCTATAGCGTTAATTTCGCTTAGGCAAAATGAATAGAGTTTTTGAACATATTTTTCTAACTTAATTACTGAACTAACTGAACTTATATGTATGTGATTAATTTTTGTGTACCTGTGTTAATAAATACATATATATGTGTATACATGTATATTTAAACTTGTGTGCATATAGGTATGTATGTTATTTTTGAAATGTTATGTTAGGTTAATTTCTCTATATGTGCTGATTGAAGGGGTTCTCTAGAATATGAACGCACAAAATTACTTAAAAATGTAATCACTGTATCACTTATATAATAATGAAAGTGATAAGCAAAAATTAGCGCCTGCTCTACCACTGTAAAATTATCCATGATGGTAACCCCGAAACAGGTTTTCCTCTGGAGTACCTATTTTCCATCACTTTGTTAAAATTATTCAAGTCAATACTGTAAATGTATGAATGTAATAAAATATATTACTATTTTTATGAAAGAAAACCGCCTAAAGAAGCTAAAATTGCAGCGTACTAAAGTGATGGATGCGTAAGAAGAGAGGGCCCATCGTTGGTGTTTTATTAATTTAAATAGGTCGTTACAGTTAGATAATTGGCCTGGTGGCAACGGTGAAGAATATAACATAAGGAATGGAGTTTAATACGATCCAAGCAATATAATATCTGTGGAACTCATGACTTATACGGTTTGGCCATGTTGAGAGAATGGGCGAAATTCAAAAATTGAAACAGATTTTTGAGAGAGGAGTGAATAAATTAAAGAAAGCTTTATCAATGCTCTGGGGTACCCCATTAGAGCAATTAACTATAAACAATGTATACCTTCTACTTAAATAATCGTAATACATACCTACACTAAATAAAAACGAATTTAACTAATTTTTCACCAATTTATCAAACGAAGTTAATTACAATACACTATCCAAATTTTCACTAATTCAATGTTTAGTTTTTAAATGATAATATAGAGTTTCTTTGAGTGGTTAGAGTGATGAGGAGGATTTGATGTGAGAGGGTAACGAGTTCTTAAACATGGAAGCAGTGATAAGGAAGGTTTAGGATAAGGAAGGCAGTGATAAGGGATAGAGGGCTTGGGGGATATGAATTAAGTTAGGGTCTGATCGGGTTAATCTTTGAGAAACACTTCTTCAGGGGGTAAATAGATCATAAAGGTAGCCGGAATCCCGATTATGAAAAAGGGAGAAAAGAAAGGACCCCAAGAAGTATTTCCTTCGGGAAGTGAGAAGTAACCACTTTAGATCAATGTAATATTTAGACAAATGCTCATCTCTGCGAAGGTCAAATATAAATCTAACACAAAACTTAATTAGTCGCTGGAGACGTTTATAAAGAACACTCGTTAAGTCACTATAAATTAATATACAATAATCCAAAATTGGAAATACATATAAGAGAAGGAGTGAAGGGTATGGAAGAAGTGGTCACCAAGAATGTCATTGGTACATATTGCATTACCACAAATGGAAATAATTTTACAACAGTAAGAAATTATTAGAGCTAAGAACCTGCGTATGCAGCATTTCACTCTCTTGCTCGAAGCAAAACGCAAGTGCCTCTACAAGCTCACCCGTCGATCGTAACCAACTGCAGGTTTGAAAGTAGGACGTTTATTTTTTCATCCATGCAGAGCGTGCCTTTGAGAGCGTGGAGATATGCGGGGAGGATGAATAAAGTCGCTATAAACACTACATCCGCATTCACGGGGTACAATTATCCTCTGCGTCACCTGCTTACCGCATCAGCAAAAGAGGAATCTTGATGCGTTTCGTAATACATAAATAGCACTTCATTGCCAGGAGTTAGAAAAGGTATGATTTCAAAGTGTATAGTTAATAACATAATATCACTCAAATCGGAAATTCATTCAACGTATTTCACCGATAATATTGGAAGAATAAAGGATTACTCATACCAAGTCCCCGACCCGCAGATTCCTTTGTTCATTTCAACACCATTCTGTTAATCACCATTCTGTTAGAGATTGGTAGTTCCTAAAAAACTAATAATAATGAAGTAATTGTTCACTTTTGTGAACTATTCAACATTTTGAATCGCTTAGTTTGGATTAAAAATCCACTATCTGCCTCCAAATTTATCAATTTGAAGTGAAATTTAGATTTAGATCGTCGTAATGTGACAACAGTTCGTTCAGTGACTAGATCTCAAATGAGATGAACGTTAAGTTTGCAGCCAGACGGCATCATGTTTGTTTCGTTAAATGCCACCATATCTGAATACTGCCTGAAATCGTTAATAACGCAAACACCGTATCTTGATATATTTATGAATCTTCTTCCTTCAGACTTTTTATTACTGCATGACATATTAATGCTATCTTTGCAGAATGAGTTTACTTGAGGAAAAGCACATAACTATTCAGTTTAATGAAGAGGTATATTAGTTTAAAACTATCGCAATTCACTCCTTGCTTGAGCTGACATTTAAGTGGCTTAAAAGGCTATTTTAGACGCAATTTCGTAATTTCACAGAGTCTATAACTTGCTAAAAGTGAAGAATGAAACCAGGTAATCTACCAGTTCCTATTAAAGCTTAGAGCCATTTTTCACCCTTGATTACCCTCTTGACCCTCACCCCTATTCACCAACACAATGGTGAATAGTTCGCTTGAAAAATTCACAACATTGAACTATTCCCTAGTGTGAACTCTTAACTCCCATTACTACTTCATATGCCCTGGCCTCCAGGAGTTCCCTCTGACGTTTCCTTCAGAAAGGTCTTGTTTTCTGATATTAAATCCCTCTTGAATTTTTCATGACTTTGGCCTCCTTTCATAACTCCCTGTGTTCCTAACCTTCACCTCGATTGGGATTCATAACTGTATCCCCCGAATTCGGGCCGAGAGGTTTGACCAAATGATCTCCTGCGGCGTCCTCTTCAACCGGAAATTTCTTTCGGGTGTTGAAGGAAGTGCGGGTGTGTATTACGTTGGAAACATCAATCGCTTCGACGCGTCACCACCTCATTCTCCATTCTAATGCACCTTATCGTATTGAAGTAGTTCAATGTCGTGCAATGTGTGAAACGAAACGACTTTGGTGCGGGCGGGAGGCATTGAATAATGGCAGTGAAGGGTCGAAAGGTATTGTTTTTAGAAGTAGGTTTTGCAAATAACAATAACTGCTTAATTCTTTTAATGGCACTGAATCGAATTTTTGAAAAATAAACCAATGAAATAGAAGAAAAATCAAAAGTAATTCTTATTCCCGTAGTGAATGTTGTTCGGAAAGTAGATACGATAAGTTAATCAATTATTTTCAATTAAGGTCGTCAACAGATACCTTTGCTGCTTTCAAACTCAATTTTTAAACAACTGGACGGTAACGTCACCGCATAAACTTGCACGAACTGACTCAGAAATTGGTGCGCCTATGGTCGTCCCCATCATTGAGATGCATTTCTATACGTACATTAATAGATTAAAGAAGGGAGTGGATGACGCCTTGGCACACGAAAGCCTGTTTTTTATCAAAAAAATCATCCGCCGAACATGAATATCGCGCGATACTTTGTCATGCAGTAAGTTTTTGTTAGTTAAATGTATTCTGAATTTTTATAGGTACATAACTAAGGTACCGAAAAAATTCCGCCACTAATACCTGGATTTCGGCGCATCAACAGTATACCCTCTCCTTCTATTTAAGTTTAAACTCTTCAGTCATCTCGTAGCATATGTGCTATACCGTGTTACCATTTTGTTGGACGCCTAATACGCATTGGACTTTAATGAAGGTGATTGTATTGTATTCTGTACACTCGGTACGTTCCATTGAAGCAAAAGGCAAAAAGCTTCTTTTTATGCCCAAAAAGTCCCTTTTAATGAGTCATGTCAAAACAATTCTGCAGACAGAGAGTGCCTGGATTGAAGAGGCTATAATGGTTGATTACGCATTTTAATGGCTTCAGTATTCTCCTGTGCTACCATATGTACCATATAGTTCTATCCATCGGAGTTGCTGAAATGCGTGAATCAGACCAACCTAGAGCTAATATTTATATGATTTCCGCGTGAAGTGGACCTAGATGTTCACTGCAATGAATTAAAATGCATTGGGGATGCGAAACGCACCATAGCCTAAGAAGATAAATCCTATTTAAAGCGGAAGGGATGTTCACCTTAGACGAAGTGCACTACAATTTACTTGAGCGGGGATTACCCGCTGGGAAACACGCAGAATGTGCGTAATTCATGGTGAAATTATACTTAGTTATTCACCATCACAGTCAGAAAATATGGTGGAAGCTGGAAGGATCCCCGGGCTGGTTACGGCAACTGTGGGAGATTTCCATGCAAAGTTTTGACGTTAACACAGATCGGAACACATAGCGCACTTTAGCGCACGCGAGCTAAGTTTTATGGAACATTTTGTGCAGTCGAAATGTTCGGTAACCAGCCGATAGGTAGCGTTCTTTAGGTTCACAAGAGTCACGACCGAATGCTTTGTCTGTAGCGATCGAACTCGTTCAAAAAACGTATTTAAGATATTTTGAGCGAAACAAAACTTCACCTGGAATGTGATGAATTTGACCTCATTTTATAGAAAAAAACTCCCAGCTTTCATATGATATTTGTCGGCCTTGATGGCGGTGGGTAACGTTCACGCCTGCCAACCCAAAAGTCGCGGGTTCGAGTCCCGCCTGGGGAGGATTTTATTAAGTTTGATGAAATAAATAATCAAATAAATAAATATCAAAATATCCTCTTTCCGAGCTACTTTTTGAGCCATTTTCCTAAATAAATAAGCTGTTTTACATGGGATAGATTACGGCTGTACTCTCCAGAGGGAGAATATTGAAAAGTTAGGAATTTTTAGCACCCTGATTTCGTTAAAATACTAACGGTGTGTAGTTTGTATGTTTCCTCAACTATTTATAAACATTAATCAAATAATCACTGAAGTAATTTTCACAGAGTCGCTAAAAACCTGCTGTTTTTTAGGCTTTTGCAACCCGGCGTCAGGATTAGCCTGCTCTCAACGAGAGGCGCCCAGCTGACCACAAGTCAACGTTCCATTCGACCGGCGGAACACTATTTCCTTGAAGAGTTCTCCAAGTATAAGGTTCCCATTATGTATTTTAGAAAAAACGAGACATTTGCATTTTTCACTTTTAAAAAACTGAGACATTTCGTAAAAAAGCGGGAAACATTAGAAATGAGAAAATTATAATGAAATTCACCATGCTTGTGTAATGACTTACAATCGCACTTACGACGATTAGAAGAACGGAATTTCAAAATATGACTGATTAAAGTTCTTGTTTACACGATAGAAGAATATTTATCATAACCATGAACCTCATCAAGAAGTTTCTTTTACTGAGATATTTGGGCATGGAAGTCAACATGAGAAATCCTTGAAAACAAGTATTTGCAATTATTAACGCTAGTACTGATTCATTTGATACAAAACCATGTGGAACACTGAGTAGAAACCAATTTACAATCTAGCAATGCCGGCAAGGAACTGACGTCACGTCACATGCGACCGGGAACCGTGCGCATGCAACACTGCCAACAGAAGAATGGGGGAAAAAAGAGCATCGTTATTACAATTACAAAATTCTTAATATACCTCATCTAAGTTTTATGAATTCTACACCAAGAGTGCTACATATTTCAAATGAAGACCTTAATGCACTGCTTTCAGAATGATACTTATAAAAGAAAAACAGCGGGAAATTTGGAAAGAAGTCGGCACATCGGGATATTCTATCAAAAAACGGGAACCCTATCCAAGTAGCATGCAAGATGGACACGGGGTTATTCTAACATTCAAACCCGGGTGTCTTGGTATAGAAGCCAGTAATGTAGCCACCACATTAATTCGATCCCTTATTACTACATTAAATTTTTACTGTGATTTTCGTGTGTACGTGTACTCTCAGCGAGGTCATCGCCCTCCCACCAAAACTAAGGGTTCTTCTGCGAACTCTTTTCAAGAAGTGAGGGATTATTGCGGCATCGGCCGATTTCACTTCCTCCTGCGATTAAGAACCCCTTCGCCCTATATTCCCAAAGGGTTTGACCCTTCCCCACCTCAGGATCTCGATGAAGAAGGGGGGAAAAGGAATTGCAAAAGTGGGAAAGCATCCGAGCGAGACACACGAAGGATTGGAGGGGATTAAAAATGGCGGGTCGTTTTCTCCTTCCTGGCCGCGTCTGTATCCTTTCGGCATGACTGAGCAGAGTTGGCAAGGGAGTAGGGGACTGCGGGCGTTTAAGTCCAATCAGTTGAACGTCTTCTGGGTGAGACAAAGCAGAAACAGACATCTGTATCGCAGTGACGCCAACCGAACGGCGACTCATAATCGGGCGGGAAAATACAGGGGTGTGGTTGCCCACGACGACTTTGGACGATGAATTCAAGGGTTGCTACCCTACCGCTCGGAGGACGATCTCACAAGGTGGAAATTAACATTATTAAGAAGGAAAAAGGAACAAGACGGACGAAAGGATAAAAATATGGTTTCTTTAATTGAAAAAAAAAGGGAAATTTTAAATGTCGGTGAAATAAAAAAGAGTTTCAGGGAGAAACAAGAAACAATCCAATCACCGAAATTCTTTTGCCATGGTCATTATAATTCACAATTAAGAAAAAAATAAACAGCATACTTTTAAGGTTTTCATAGGGCTATTCATCCATACTCTGAAGAATGTTTCCAGCTTCTCTGAGCTAAAAAAAGAGAGAAGGCGAAAAATTCTTAAGGATATTAAATTTGAATGCACGTTATATAAATAGCTATTCAATTATTTTTAATTCCATTATTAAGATTCACCGCTTCTCAGTTTCCAATTACCCAGTACTCCTTAAAATCGTTGAATAATGTTGACTTTTTTGGAATCCAACTTCCACAACAAACATTCCACGAATTCCCATAAGTTTAATTGTCACGAATTTTGCTTCAAGTATTGGGATTTCAGAGAGCCAAAAGTATCGGGATTCTTTACATACGCCTCCGCATATCTGATTTTTCAAGGTTTCCACGGAAAATGGCTTCTCTGAATACGTATTCGGAAGTTTCGAAATTCCAAAGTTCTGAAGGTTCTTATAAAATTATAATCAGCGTAGAATAAGAACATTTTTCTGGCTGGGTCTACAAAGGTGAAAAGTGTGATATGAAAATCATTTTTCGGCCTGACTTCTTTAAGGCTTACTTATCACTAGTCCTAGATTCCTCATATCTCTGCAAATCTACACCGAAATCACTTAACAATTTAAGAATAAATATTGGATTCGTATTGGTTAAAAAATGAATCATTCATATGTAGTTCAAATAAATCTCTAGGAGGAACCCACTCTCTTATTCCTTTGAAAAATATCCATTACCATAACTGTAAATATTCCGTAATGGTCTTTAAAGAACAGGGTTCCTTATATTTGCATATTCATTCAGTGGTTCTTGCGTCAATACTGAGCTCGATAACCACCATCTGCCATGGCGAATAGCTATTTGACAACATCCAGAAAATGTCCCGAAAATTTAATGATCCAGGTAATTACAATTACAAAATTCCAGCGACTCCGATGGCATTACCCTTTCGAGCTAACCAAAAATAAGCGCTGTTACTGCCGTGAAAGTGAATAGGAATGCAGACAAGACCGCGACGGATGTGAAAGAGCTTGAATTTCATGTTTATACAAGTCTATCAATCGTAATAATGGGATTGTGTCGGAGAAATAATAACATGCATTGTTTAAACACGCTAATTCTGAAGCAAAGACTATCCTAGTAAAAAGCCTGACTAGTCGATATTTTAAAAGCTTTGAAGTGCCGTTGTTTTAATTGCTTTTATAACGCTACCGATAGATGTTGCCTTAGATGTGCTTCGAATGTTTTTAAACCTTATCCTATTGGTAAAACAATTGTTTCACCATCAAAAAACCTCTGTCTTCCATTGGCTATCAAAAACCATCTACTTCTCTCCATCCACCACATCTTCCTCATTTGTATTCCACCAATTATTTTATTTTTCTTCAATTTCCTCGAAATATGCAATTTTTCAATTTTAATTTTAATGAACCGGATCTGATACGCAGACAGACTGCCTGAATTTTGTTCAAATATACGAAGAATATGAAGGTAGTACTTGTAACGAAATTGGATTTAAATGAATTGGATAAATAACAACTAGATTGGTGCGTTAGAATGTGCTAATTCCACATGGCATCTCTAGGCGTTCGAGGGCTCAACACTTCACTCTTTCAAAAAGTAAAATTATTACTCCAATGGCCGCTTTGTTGTTTGTTGGCTACTGCAGCTTTCTCTCAAATTACGCTAAAAAAGTTCCAACTGTAATCTAAGATACATCCCACAAAAATTGATTCCATCTGTCTGTCCTCAACAGTTTGATTTGCAATTAGTTGCACTTTGTATCGGATTTGCACAACTTGCACTTATTTGAACCTAACCTTCTTCTCCCGGAAAATCTCATTGTTTTCATTCTATTTATATTTAATCTTCGCCAAATGTCCGTAATGTTCATGACCGTAGAAGAACTGCAATTCCTCTGCAGATAGGCTAGGGTATGCTTGATCACTTGCAATCGGATCCAAGTCAGTTCTCGGCTTACTTTAAATCTTATAACAATTAGAACTCTACCGCGATTTTTAAAGAATTACCTCATAGCACGAACTAAGTTATGGCACTGACTCTATGATAGAAAACCCTATTTAAGGAAGAGCAGTAAGCACTGTGGAACTATCGGCTATAAAACTCATAGACATCAATCGCACTGATGGTACATTCCTGATTTGCGCTAACTCGTGAAGCGCACGCAGGGTTATTTCTGGCTAATATCCGTATGATCCTGTGATTAAGAGAATTAAATTAAATCTTAATTAAAAGTAATGAAAGAGGAATAATTCTAGTGAATTTTTGGTTTTGCAGAAATACCAGAAAGTGAAATAGCGGACTCAACAGCAAAAGAGGCTTAAAACGAACGTCTTCCGGACAATGTCGAGGTTCCTTATGATCACGTGAAGGCTAGGCAAAGGGAATTTTCTTACGAGGCATTGGCACGACGTTTGAAGAAATGTTGTGGGTGCAATATGGTGGGAGACATAAAAAATGTGGCCAGCGAATGGGCATCTTCAATCAGTAATAGAAGGAGGCAGTGCAGCTTGAAACACCCATTTGGCTTTTCTCCAACTCGTGACTTAAAGCGGAAAATATCGGCCAGCGCGTGAAAAACTAAGTTTCGCCAAATAGTAGTCCCATGTTCGTCAAATTTATCATTTAAAATTGGGTATTTATGGTTGCTGAAAAAATAATAAGTGAGAGCTAGCTTGAAGCCAAAACCATTTCATTTTAATCGCTTTGAATCGGGAAACACATTATGTTGCCATGTCAGGATTCTCCATAAGTAGTTACTCTTTCCAGACTCAGCTTGGTGATGTAATTAGTTAGATCTGTTGATTTTTAATCATATACTACGCAAATGTTTCATAAAATTTGCCATTTTTCACGCACTAACATAAAATAAAAAATAACAAAAATTAAAATTTGCATATATGCAAATTGCATTTATTGTGTGTGCAATACATACAAATGTGTTTCGACGATTCCATTTAGTTTTCACCGAACCTAAAACGCCTGCATTATAGTAGCATATGTATATACAAGTGGTATCCAGCTGGATGTGTCTGAACTGCTCCATATGAAATAATAAAACGGCAATTTTCCACATTACAAATTAATTCTTTCAAATACTTGCATATTCGGAGCATTGGGATATAGGCGTAGCATATGATCAACGATTATTGTTGAAAATAAGTGGAATTCAAGCGAACGTTCTTTCACATGCAGTTAATTATGCAAACACTCGTTTGATGCAGAACTATACCCAGAATAAGCTTTCCCTTTAGAGTATCGACAAATTTCATTTGCGCTTCATGAGTGTAAATTATCCAATGTCTTGTTCGGAATGCGACATTAAAGGTTGCGAGAAAAATAATAAGTGAGAACTAACTCGCAGTGAGAACTCTTCGATATTAATCGATTTGTATCAGAAAATTCATCATTTTATTCACCTGCATTGATAATTCCTGTCTCTCCCACGCAATGGTTGACCCAAGGGCCGATCTTGAAAGATTTGATGAATGGCGCAACGAAATAAATGAAGGACAGTCACACGAGCGAGCTACATGCGGGAAAATTTCTTGGGTTAACGACTCAATGTTCGTTAGCGTTTCGATGCCCGACTTGAGCATTTTTCTCAGGGCAGATGAGTACCCGGTGGAAATATCGAGAAATGTACCTTCACATCATTCGCCGGAAAAGCACTAGATCTTACTTCAAGCGAGCTATAACTTTTCCTTCAATACGATTCATCATCATTGGCTGCTCTGCCATTTAGCAGGTCCTTGGCGTTTGCCCAGGACCAACAACTTTGTACGTCCGCTCCGTCCCATTCGGCTCCTTCCCTCTACTACCCCTTCGACCGCCGTCTTCAATATTACCCCATGTCTTAGAAAGTGACCAACGAAAAAATCTTTTTTTAAAAACGGCAATACGATTCTCATGAAGAAAATTTCATAGGTCTAAAAGAATGAGAAAGAAAACTTTTACCGGGTAAAATGGAAATTTTTATAATTCTATACAAGTTATATTGTTTGTTTTCTATTTTCATTGCCATAAAAATATATTTTCCATTAAATTTCCGTATTTTCATTGAAAAGATCAAGGATTTAATGTCATGGCAAATAACTGCTTTCATACTCTTTCATTACTTAAACTCTCAAAAGGAAAACGAAGAAATTGTCCCAGTGACATAATTCGCGAAAAATAATGTGCAAGCAGGTATAAAGTAGTATCCCCTTAGTGCGAGTCTTTTACTCTGATAAAAAGTATCTTATAGAAATAAATTTATGATTACAGCAACATTCCTCTCATAAAACAGCTCCATTTTTATGGGAGTCGATTTTCAATTCCAAGGGTTTGGGCTATCAAAAGCAATATGCCAAACTTTCGTAATTTTTTAGCTTGAGCCCAAAGGATGAGTATGGTCTCAGGATAAAAAATTTTTAGAAGTTGAACCTTGATTATTCTTCTGCGACTATCCTTTTACTCCTAGAGAGGATAAAATGTGGAAATACAGTTGATTACTCGTATCTATAATCTGTTCATTTGATTTTTGCGTGTGAAGGCGGAGCGAAAGGCTTCGAACGTTCTTCCAATCAAGTTCCACTCTAAAGGCACTGTCGAGAATGGAGGGGTCCACGGAAAAGAAAAGTGAGCATGAGCGTTACTACATCCTCATGCCACTCTGCAAGCATCGCTATCGCATTCTTCCCAACAGAGTATCCGAGAAGACAATGCGTCCACCTATATTAGAATTAAAATATCTAATAAGACGTATGCCTTCGTGGTGGCCCGAGGATCTTCGCTTGTTGGGGTTGGGGAAGTTCAAGTAGTGGTTGCAAAATGTTCTCTCCAGACCAAGGAGGTTGGAATGTACTGGAGGGAACGCTACAGGTCTTGGGCATGCAGCGGAAGCGTGGCAGGAATAGCGGTGCTTGTGTAGGATAAGCCAAGCCTACTTTGACAAAAAAAATTGACATTTGCCCAAGGATCAATGATAAACGTTTAGTGAAACTTCCGATTAAAACTCGGAAATATACTGTAATACACTTTCTCTCGCAAATATAAGGCCTTCTTTTGCCACTTTTATGGTACCTAACTTTTGCAAAATTATTACCCAGATATCTTTCTCTATTCCAAAATAACTATAAAGCCCCTTGATTACGTTTCACATTTTGCCCAGCTAAGAACAAAAGTGAAGCCCGATAAGAGTAATTTTATGGTTCCAGATAAACTATTATCCTGCATCTCCAGTGAGTGATATTTTATTCAATAATTGTCAAAGGATATATATTCCAACCTCCTTGGTCCAGACAGAGAGAACGAGGGGGATAAAGGGACTTTTGGCAACACAGCATACAAGAGCACGATGTTTACGCGACTTAGGTTTGAAGGCAACTGAAATTTTCCGAGGCTACGCTTCGTACACTCACACCTCATTGGTTATCCTCTAGTTACGTGCCGTAGAGATTCCTCTCCCCTTTTCCTTTGAATCGCAAAGAATTTGGATTCTAGTAGTTATAGGTGACTCGAAGGAGAGTTAAACTCTCAGTGAAGGTGACAAAACTTGGTAGCACTCAGGTTTGAGTGAGCTGAACGAGAATTTGAGTTCGCTGAAGATTAATCATGCGTCGATGAACGGGTAAAGGTACCGAAGGACTCCCGGAGGGAAATCAGGAAGAATGGGCCCCTATGTTTCACCTCCCTTGCATGCTTCCCTCTTCATTGACGCATGCTCTTCACATGCAAGTGCCACCAAGTTTCGCTACCCCTTTAACCCACCTCTAGACTTCTGATTAGTGCCTCTTCTCACTCGCGCCACGGACCCTTTACTTTTGCCCACCCTTTACTTGCAAATATAACTGACAATAGTGAAAAGAGGCTGGTCCTAAGCAACGCTTGCCTCCGCCGTCTCTCCCGGCGATTGCTTTGGGCATCATGCGACGTAATGGCCAGCGATCTGCCGCACGCTTCGCTTCACGCTCGAAACCCAGTTCATCAGAATGACCACTGTAAACAGTACAACCAACCAGAGTCTCATCCCCGGGGTTGATTTGATCGATGAAGGTAGAACTCGCAAAAACTGTAAAGTACAAAGGCTCGCCTTTGGGTATGAAATTCACACATAAACAGAAGGAATCCAGTTTGTGACCGTGTGCTAGCTTTAAACATAGGTTTTGCTGAACGTTTTCTGGAAGGTATTATCGAATTCGAACCGAAAGCTTCTAGTCACAAGCAAAAGTCTCTGTTTATTGGGTAACAATTCTATTTTTTACGATTTTGCACGCCTTAATAAGTAATTAAGAGAGATAATAGTGATTAATACCGTATTCAATTACCGCGTGCGTTTTCTGCCAACCTCACAGTTTATGCTTTTTTTGAAATTAATTTTACTTAAATGCCTTATTTATAAGATAAACAAACCGATCCCCAAGATTTTTGCTGGCATACCAAACCTCCGTCGCATTCACCACACGCACAAGGGACCGCTATTGTGCTTCCATATCGAGTTTAGTTCCAACCCCATCCGTTTAATTACTTCCACGAATTTACGGCCCATTATCTTTCACACAAGCTCAGGCTCTTTTTGACTAATTAAACTAAGCCAAAGAAGTACAGTATGGCTACATTTTTGTGAAACGTATGAGTAACTATTGAATCGCTCCCGTATTCTTCCATGATCGCTCATGCATTTGAAGTGTATTATAATCTGACCCTATTGCACGTATTTTAGGCAGTCCGAGTATGACAAGATATCCTTGGCCTCGTGGTCAAAGCGGTCGCATTATCTAGAAAAATGTTAACACTACTCTGGAATAGATACATTCTCAAGAGCACCTAAGAATTTTAAATGGCTGCAATTTGATATTTATGGTGCAATTTAAGTCTTATCAAAAAAAAGGAAAGCACTCCTTGCTCAAGAAAGGATGCTGTGGGAATGATGCATGATAACGTTGTAAACTTTGGACATATTTCATTCAACGGGCAAATATGACGACTAAAACCATCAGCTTTTGAACAGAGGATTCTGTCGCACAACATTTCCTTGCAAAAATTATTATGGCAGACCCATAATTCAAGCAAATATGCATGAACTTATGTTTCGTTCTAGGCAAATATAAACTATACCCTATGTATCAAATTCATTGAATTTCTCAGCTTTTTTTCTCAAGAAAATATTTTGAGCCCTTATACTCTCTTCGCAGCATACTTTCTTGAAATAGGTTCTGCCCATTTGGGAAAAAGAATGTGATCGTGGGTACATTGAAAATGGCACTCATCAATTGAAGCCATTTAATTTTAAATTTTACTCATGCATTAAATTGCATTTTATTATATGCATTGGGTGTAAGCAACTAAGTGGTACAATTAAGGTCACTCATACCCTCATGAAGTTGGGGTTATAACATCCAATTCTTAGAATTTACGAAAATGAGAGCATTCAATTTCACTACGATAATTATTAACTTGGTCCTTCATTTTTTTTACGGTTATTCAAATAAAATATTATTGAGTCTTCTTTAGAATCTTAGCAAGAAGCATAACATTAAATCTTCACTTATGTTTAAAAATGACATTCCCAATGGTCACCTCTTGAGCGTGAAATGACTACACCGTGTACGTCAAGGTTTTCATACAGACTCGTTGACGTTCGTCGGCCGGCCAAGAGAAAGCGATATGAATGCCAGAGAGTAGAGGCATAACGTTCGCCCCCTTGAGAAATCTTGAGAAACTGCCGGCGGCCTATTGTTAGGGAGCCATTGTTGTGTGCACCTGAAGGGTCAAAGTGGGTGGAAGGAGGATTTTGAGAGCATGGAGGATGTAGGGTATATTGCGAATAAGAGGAAATGCGGTGCGCTCCCTAGAGAAAGGACTACAGGAGATAAAGAGGGCAGGATTCAAGTACCTATCCCCTGAATTATTTTCTATAAGCCTAACACAGAAGGGATGTTCCATAGATGGGTCAATATACTGTACACTGTACAGTCACTACCATCCTCGGTATACGTTTTTCGCAGAAAATTTGACCCGGAAAAAACGGAGCTGAAAATGATTATCAGGAGTGTATATTATTATCAGCCGGCATTAATCCAAAAATCAGTTTGCTTCAGCTTATCACCCCATTTTCATTTAAACCAATCACTTTATTATTTTTATTTTAGTATTTTTATTTAACTTTTTTATTTTAGTATAACTCATAATTTACTTCATGAATTCCATCCTTGGAAATCCACGATAACTCTTCCCATTTATTTCTCCTTCCATTATTGTTTTAATGAGGGTATTACGCCTCAGAATGTGTCCAGTAAGTTTCTATCTCAAACTTCGGTACGTTTTCATTCAGCATCTTTTCCCCATCAGCTCTTCGTATGACTTCTTCCTTGGTGATTCTCTCCATCCAATTAACCTTCATAATCCTTCAAAAGCAACTAACTTCCACAGCCTTCATTATTCTCTGTTCCGATGTTGTTATCGTCAAATCTTTATTACCATATGAGCTGATTAATTCATCTTGACTTTCAGGCGTTTAAAACTTACTGTAAGTACTTAATCTTTACCTATGACATAGTTCCACCTTAGTTAGGGGTGGTCTGCTTACTTATAAGTAAGCACATTAATATCTTTCTTATTCCATCTCTGGCGATCCTACTTCCCGTCGCAAATATTTTCCACAAATTCCAATACCTGCTGCCCAAGACTCATTTGTGACCTTGTTCTCAAGTGGTGTTACCTACGCTGCACATTTTGTAGTTCTCTGCGTGCTGATTTTTACACTTTTAAAGTATTAATTGTATTAACAATTCATAATTGAATATGAAAAGTCACGTGAATATCCCGGACTAGGCGAAATACGACGGTGATTTCATCTACATCT
Organism: Pyrrhosoma nymphula; assembly: GCA_963573305.1. NCBI lineage: Eukaryota > Metazoa > Arthropoda > Insecta > Odonata > Coenagrionidae > Pyrrhosoma > Pyrrhosoma nymphula. The sequence goes on from OY754338.1 coordinate 24,572,141, forward strand.
ACATCTACATCTACATATTACCCCGCAAGCCGCCTCAATAGGCGTGTGGCGGGGGGTGTTAGGACACCAGCCGCTTAAAGATAAAAAGGAAACGCTCTAATGAAATTACGCCTAGCATTTATTGAAGTCCCTTATTGTTCGGGGGAAAAAAGAATTCCCATACCTATCCGTTCGGCAAAATATCTCTCTTAATTTATCGTTTCTATCGGACCTGGAAATATAGTGGGGTTCTAATATGATGTTCTCCGTGTCGCTCTGAAAGATATCTATTCTCAATTGTTCAAGCAATCTAAGCCTAGCGCGCAGCCTCCGAGTCTCTAGCGGTTCCCAGCCTAATTCGTTTAACATCTGTGTAACGCTGTCAGTACGCCCGTAGCTGTTTTTGACGAATCGCGCAGCATTCCTTTGTATTTTATTAAGTTCCCGGACTAAGTCTTTCTGCACCGGATCCCATATGCTCGCTGCATATTCAAGGTGTGGCCGGACGAGTGCGAAATAGCACCTCTCTTTTACTTTTTCATCCGAAAATCTTCCCACAATACGCTTGACGAATCCTAGCTTCTTCAGAGCTCTGCCACAAATATTTCTTATATGTGCTCCCCACGATAGGTCCGAAGTTATCGTAACTCCTAGATACTTCACTTCATCTGTCGCCTTTATGTTAACACCATCCACAGCATATACATGGGAATAGTTGGACGACTTCCGCAAGAAATGTACCGCCGTGCATTTGCTCAGATTAAGTTCGAGTCCCCACTCTTGGCTCCACACATGAACGTTGTTTAAATCCGATGATAGAGTTTCAAAGTCAGAGTGATCACTAATTTCACGATAGATGACAGCGTCGTCGGCGAATAGACGTATTTTACTGCTAATTCGAGAGCATAGATCATTTATGTATATAATGAACAAAAGGGGTCCGATCACGCTTCCTTGCGGGACACCTGATGTCACTTTAACGACATCAGAGCTAATTCCGTCAAGAACTACCTTTTGCTTACGATCACTCAGAAAGTCGCGTATCCAGTTTACTACTGTTTCGTTTAGGCCGCATGACTGTAATTTGTATAAAAGTTTGTTATGAGGTACCGTGTCGAAAGCTTTCTTAAAATCTAGAAATAATGCGTCAACTTGTCTTTTCGATTCACCAGATTTGATAACGTCATGAAGAAAGAGCGCGAGTTGTGTTTCACATGATCTACCTTTCCGGAAGCCGTGCTGACAGCCATGGAGGACGTTACGACTGTCCAGGAACGTCATGATATTGCTAACGACGATATGTTCGAGTATCTTGCCTATAATCGACGTTAATGAAATTGGTCGATAGTTCCCTGGGTCGTGTCTGTTTCCCTTTTTGAATATCGGTGTAACGTTTGCAATTTTCCAGTCTAATGGTATCTTTCCTTCAGACAATGACTTCTTGAATATTATGTCTAAGAACGGTGCGATCTATTTGGTGTGAATCTTCCTCGAAAGATGGGATGACGATCGTAGACCGCTAGGCCGACCTCATAGGCATGTATCGGGAACTAAGACGACCTATGGAACACAAGGGTCCGTCCCCTTCTGAGTCTTCTGTTCCCTTTCCACTGCGAAACCCGTCACAATCGCAGCTGCGACTCTCAGTAGATGTTCCGGCGCATTTTTTTCCGAACATAATATCGTTACAATTTTCGCGTCATCTTATATATACTTTGTATCTCACTTTTCAGAGTCACTGACAAAGGAATAACATCCCAGGAAATCTTGTCAATCCCTTGCAACCCATACGAATTCAACAGATTTTCTATTGCCACGAAGCAAATCCCGTGGGTATCCCATCTGCTCTAAATCGCGGAAAATGTCCTTCACACTTTCCATTCCTCATATTATGAAAACTATTTAAACGGCCTCCTACACATTGATGGATAAAAAATATAACTTGTTGGCCTGCCTATCGAGTGGGAAGAAACAAATTTAACAGCCATCAATATTAGTTCTCCATTAAAAAAATTTTTTGTGCCCATTAGTCAGTGATACCAATGATTTAAAAATGAAATGTTCTTATCCAGACTTTTCAAAGATTTACTAAATTTTCAGCATTTTAATTCAAAAGATATACTATACGATTTAAGTTTTTCCCGGTGAATAATATTTAGGTATTCTAGCCCGAGAAGAATACCAAAAGATATACTGTATCCGGAACTCTTGTTTTTGGTTCGTTGTAATTTAGCTATTCGCTTTAGTTTGTTAGTCTTTAGATATTCTTTCATTTTCAAAAACTGCCAACCCCTCGCGTTGATGCACAACGTGCAGCTTCAACATCGGTGCCTTGTTAAATTTTGAAAACCTACCAATTCACATCAAGGCATAGAGCATGTACTTATCAAAGACTTCCAATTAACTTTCATATGAATGATTAAAATTTATTTTTCTTGTCTAATATACATTGATGATATAAACATTTTCTCCCTTATTTCTCATCCCTTCCCTTCGCCCTTCTTTTTCATCTGGGCTTTGGAGCGGCATTGGTGAAGTGAAAATGTTTTTATTGAATTTACATTTGTTTTTTTTTTTTAATATTTTGAAACTATCATTTTAGGAAACAATTCAAATCAATTTCAAATATAACGTTATCCGAATGCACTAATAATGATTTTTTCATGTGGAATACCTGAAAACACGGAGTCACACAAAATCCAAAGTTGAGATTACCTCTTCCCGCCGGCCGAGAGGGGGGGCTTACCCAAGAAGTAGTTATTTTTGACACCTTGGATCCTTTTTTGTTCGCTTACGTCTCGCTTGAAGGAAGAGCCGTTTTAAAACGTCGATCATTTTCTTGCTTAGAAATATTCACGTCTTTTTATTAAACCGTACCTTCGTTTACGCAGAAAATTTTACGCCATTCTAACACGGCGTTCGTAGTGTAAGGGTTATACCCTTTTCGGTGCAATCGTATTTTGCCTCAAGAAAATTACACACAAAAGTTAAATTCCCTCCATTGCAAGCTCCAAAACGAATGCATTGAGGTTATTTATGCACGAAAAAAAAACAAATATATTAATTTCTAAGAATAATGCTCACGTAAAATGACTTTGATTCTGTTCCCACTTGCAGGCTTAACGACATCACATTATCCAGCTATAGGTTCTTCCTTTCTGTCCGTGTAAAAATAACCAGACGGCCGAAGGGGTCGTCAAGGCTCATTTGAAAACAGGAGCAGAGGAAGAAGTTGGATTAAGGGTGGGATTGGATGGTACAAGGAAGATCAACGTCGTGAGATTGTTTAGGGTGTGACCTGAGAGGTGGATTAATCGAGGGTTGCCGGGAGAAAATTAAGTAACGAAAAGATAGCCTACCGGGGATGCTAAGAAAATTAGCATCACGGAGAGATCAGGTCGTGCTCACTGAGGTCACGGAGGATGTTCACTAAAAATAGTATAATAATTGCATGCACGGATCGCAACAATGACAGACATTGTGGAAATGCTACCGCCAAAATTCTGAGTTTCCAGAAAATCTAGGGGCCTTAATCTGAGGTTGAACTTCACAGCAGCAGCGATCAAGGATCAGCCTTTTGGTGCAGACATAATTATAAACCATTTTGTATATTCTGCTATCGTCTTCACTACATTATTTGTTCGGAAATATTTAAATTGGCATGCATTCGTGCCTGATCCATGTCTAATCTCTTTAATCACGTCAAATCGTAATGCACCTCATAAATTACTGTTCTATTTGATCGAAAGGGAAAGTATAGGTTGGGTAAAATAATCTTTTGCGTCAGTTAGAAGCAGGAAATTAAAAAAAATACTTTCTACATTTTTGCTACAGCCTAAGTTTTACGTTAGAAACTATCAGAACCATAATATAAAGGCTATATACTACAGAACTGATAGATTTAAAATGCCATTTTACCGCGGACGAAAAGGGACCATAATAAATTCTAAAAATATTTGACACGAAATTCCCACCCTCCATAGAAAGACTAGATTTGGTACTTATGTTATGTAACACATCATTATTACTATCCCCTCACCTCGCGTGACATGTCACACATTATATGATTTTCTTGCTTGTAACGTCTCTTGTAATATTCATGAATTAATAGTATTAGTGGTAGTTACTATTCATTATTAATATCTTAACATTTGTATTGCTAATCAGCATGTTTGTCCACGTAGTGATCTTCTGGTTTCAGGTTCTGCCGTTCATTGTTCTTCTGACGTCCGGGCCTAGCGGCAGGGGGAACATGCAAATTTCAACCTTGAATTGGAACGAGTAAAGCATGGCTGGTGGGAGGATCACCCCGTGCCTCACTTCCTGGAAGTGGCTTGCAAGGTACTTCGTAGATGTCGATGTAATTACTGAGTGATTCCAAGTTCTTTTCTGAGATTGAGAAATAATTTATTTTTTATGCATTCTTGATTTCAATAATAACAATTCATGTCATTTATATAAACACGGGGTTTGATATGCATTTATATATATCTCCATATATAACAGGCTGATAACTTTATGACATGAGCTATCACTTTTCATACTGAAAATAGGATGGTTGTAAGCCGTTCGATTTATAAATTCCTGGGGTAATCTTAGCTCTACGATCCATTCCGATGTGTTTAATTTGTAGGATGGCCCGCGGAATGAAACACCATAGGAAGATTCAAATGGACGCGAAGTGTCGGCTGTTCAGTTATAACCTTGGGATGCGCGATAATAAGAAGGGAAGTGAGAGGACAAACAACAAACAGACAGTAGTCTTAACGCAATGGAAACAGCAGATGAAAGCGACGACGAATCCAGATGAATGTTTTAGACCCTTCCCTCTCCAATTAGGGACTGGAATCAATTTAAGGAGGACGCGGGCGTGGAACCCAAAGGTGTATTTGTTAAGGGTTCACGGGGACCCGTTCCCCACCACCGCCAGCTGTCCGACCCTTATAACGCCCCCAGGTTGACCCGTGTCGTGTCCGAGGTGGAGGAAAGTGGATTCTGACGCGCCCATCTCCGGAGGATAATGAACCGTGGAAGCCATCAACGTGAGAGGAGTTAGATGTCGAATGATTGATCGGCCGATCGATAAGCTTCAAAGCTACACACGCCCTCCGCTTTCTCGATACGAATTCTGGGGGACGCGTGAGGCTTCTGACCCCGCTCCCCTTCCGCTGACCGTTTCGCGATTTCCCTATTCTCTATCCCGGAAGCGATTAGAAGAGAATGGAATAGAAATATTTAATTGTTCTTAGACTTCTTCGTCCACTAAGAACGTACTAAAAACGCATTAATGTTTGAGCTCGAAACATAACCTGTTACATCCATAAACTTGACAGTAGCAGGATTTACTTCGTAGAAGTTTATTATATTAGTACTCATGATTAATGGTAACACTTAGTACTTTTCTACAAATTTTTATTGTACGACGCGTTTCACCGATTTACGGCATCGTCAGGTAGAGAAGTTTGTTATTTGTGTTAATTGTTGTTGTAGTTACGGGGTAGGAGGAAAAAAACCGGGCAGGGTTGAGGAAGGAGAAAAAAAGTTGATTAAGGGCTGGTGAGGCGGGAAAGGTTAATTGTATCGGAAAGAAATGAAAGGAAAGGTTATTTTATAAAAATTTTATAGAAAAGTACTAAGTATTATCTTTAATCATGAGTAATAATATGTTAAATCCATTTGCAAGGAGGTTACATATTAATCAGATAAAGTAAAACAGCACATTCTATAAATTGAAACATATATTTTAAATTATAACCCTTCCTGGTTAAAAATATGCCAAAATATTTTTAAAACAAATATTGAATTGGATTCCTTAACCTCGATGGGAATTTTATTTCACAACCTGGCCTCAGCAACACAGAAGGATTTTTTATGTGTAGTAGCCTTTTGTAGTGGAACAATTAAATTATCAGGAGCAATTCGGGTGGTAACATTGGACTTTGATTTATTTGGGATGAAAAAATTTCTTTAGATAACAAGGTTTCTGATTTTTAAAAAGCATTAGGTGATTAATCAAATCGCAATAGAGGCTCAGTGCTTTTCATTTGAGTAAGGCGATAGCCGATTATCGGACGCAGGTGCCGTCGATCGCCGACTCACCTCAGAGCAGAAAGCCACCGGCAGCCGGCGATTCAGCTAAATCGAAAGTAACGCGGCTCGGCGTGGCGATCGCCGTCTACTGCCGGCTATAGCCACAAAGCGAAAGCACCCGCTAAAGCCGCCTTTACACTGTTACTGCTACTGTCACAGAAGTTACTTCCATGGCAGTAGGCTTGCAAGTCACCTGCAAGTTGTACTTCGAAGTGTAAGCACGTACTTGTTGGCAGTAGGGGTCAATAGCGGAACTAACCGACCGCGGTTTGCACTTGCAAGGAAAATAAACTGGCTTCTTAGCCTGAAAGTAGCATTTCACCAATGCAATAGTATTGTGTAACCTACACTGACATTTTCTGCCTGGTTAGGCTCCACTGACAAACCACAGTTATATTAAATAAGAATTTTCTTAAGAATGATATTTGATAATGTTGAAGTACTAAATTAATTATCAAATTGTTAATCTATGTATATTAACTTTGTAGCGTGTCAGTCAGTCAGTGAGTCATTCTGTATCCATTTTGTTTATTTTTCTCTTAAGTTTTGAGCTAGAGAAATAAGGTTTGGTGCATTAAATGTGGATTCTCTGTCTGTATTATTTGGTAGTAGTTTTGGATTTTTAGCAGTTGGTGGTGCAAAGAAAAATGCAAAAAACCGTGGTTTTTGAGAGTTTAAATTTAGTTAGAATCCGGGGACTTAAGTATTTCGGGACTTCCGGGTGTATGGGCATATAAACGTTGTTAATTTATCTTTTTCCGGTAAATATTGATTGCACTACGATATCTGTATTACTTTGTTTTAATTTATTTTATTTCCCTTGATGTATAGCTATTTTTACGCGAATGAAGGCAAAATTCGGCAATTAGTCGAGTTGAAAATGAAAGGTACAGTTACGTGTGCCAATCGAAGTTATTTAGTGAAGATATTTAGAAATTATCCGGGTGAATGTTTAAATGTATGCCTCTCTAAAACAACTAGGTTCATGTCAAATTTCTGTAAACTCAACGTTAATATAATCAATTAAGTTTTTTGATATTGCCGTTCCCTTGATTTGGGTTTATTGCATAATATATACGGTTAGCTAGCGTAAGTGTAACTAGAGTGAGTTAAAAAATAAAGGAGACTTTGGAATTTTTGCCCTCATCTTTTTAGCTATGACTAACCGACTGTTGGAGTGACTGTATCTCAAAAATGTTACTCTTCTCAGACGACTAGAGCGTGTTGTTACAAAAAGAGAAAGAAAAGGAAACAACTCCAGCAAATGTATGCAAAAAGGTAAACATTGGCTCTCTGTGTGATAGAAGGTAAAAAGTTTTCCCACATCTTCTTAGCTATGACTAACCGATCATCGGAGTGGCTGTATCTAAAACATGGTACTCTCCTTACACTACTAGAGCGTGTTGGTAGAAAAAGATAAAGTTAAGGAAACTTTACTACAGAAAATGAATGGAAAAAAGTAAACAATGGCTCTCTGTGTGATAGAAGGCGGAATTTTTGCCCTCATCTTTTTAGCTATGACTAACCGATCATCGGAGTGACTGTATCTCAAAAATGCTACTTTCCTCAGTCAACTACAGTGAGCATTGCACAGAAAAATGAATATTATGAATTCTTTTACTCATTTACAAATTTTTGGACATTGCTTCTTTCCTAAATATAAGGATTTAAAGGAATTTGTTGCCAAATTAATGATCAAATCTACAAATGCAAATTTATTTATTTTTACCTAAATAAATTTTCATTAATATTTTATAAATATACTTGTCTTAAATGGTGGCAAACATTTACTTCATAACTGCCTAAATTTAGAAGATAGCAAGGGTGGTTGAAATGTTCGAATTAAATTTCGTGGCTTTTAATTATCTGCTTTTTTGCGTCCAGCAAAAGGGAATGAATTTGTTCTGTACACCAATCCAAAATTTCAACACTATTGATGTTGGTACATTAAGAAATTAATGTGAAAACTTTATTTATATTTAGGAGGCATTAACATAATTTCCCCATTATTTCACCCTTTTTTCTCATTGGGAGGAAAATTTTCAGTTATTTAAAGGTGACAGCTGGTTTTGAATAAGAACAAAATTCTGAATGGAAGTGAGGAAATATAAAAACCAGAGAAAAAAAATAAACGAACTCCTTTAAGTAATCTGGGATGCGAAACACCAGGGGACAACTCTCTCAGCGAAACTTTACATATTTTATTTCCCCAAAGGCGATTCGCCTCGTTTTTTCAAAAGTTCGTCCCTATAAGAGGAGAATTTACGGGAAGGATTATGCACCTATAGCTTGATACGAGGGCACGCACTTCCAAAAGCCCCGTGCTCCTCAACTCCATTAGCAGGAGTTCATTGACAAACACCGAAGATAGCAGTTTTCTTATGAGATTAGTGCTGCCTACTCCACGGGTCCTGATTTAAATTAGGAGCTCTACGACACCGTGATCCTTCCCCGATTGGCTCATAGGCTGCACGTTCCAGGGGTATATAGCGGAGCTCTATGAGGATAATTCTGTAGCCCCTCCGTCTTGGCCCCTGTACCTAGGGTGGCACTTATTTTTAGAGTTTGAGGAAAGCTATGTTTTCCACCCCTAAAAATTATCAAAGTGGAGTGTAAATTCACGTGTTAAAATCCTGTCACCAAGCCACGCAAATAAGGATGGGAGGCTGTACCAATTGTCAACGTAGAGGTCGTGGCCTTTCCCTAAATATGGCTGCATTAGGGTTAATACAATATCTCCCGATTTTCCTAAACCCTGATTTTGCTCCATTATGTCGCTGCTCGATCCTGTGTACACCTCAAAATCTATAACTTAATCCGTCTTGCAATCACATAACTCAAAGGTCTTTGTGCCAAACCTACTTCTTCTGGACGGAATATAATGTTTAAAAATTAATCTTCCTTCAACCGATAAAAGACTTGCATCAATACACGAATTAGCGAATGGAGATGTAGCCTTTTTGAACGTAGTGCGTACTGTATACAAAACAGGTCAAATTTTACGGAGATGGTCTTCGTTGCTCTACTTGCTGATGCCCTAAAAATCCAGCATTCGCAAAATCATCAAATTCTGTCACCCTTAATCATCCCCGTGCCCCATGCGCCCTTACTATGTTTGTTGATAGGTAGTTTAGCTTTTAGTAGTAGTAGTACTCCCTAATACTTGCATCCTTATCTGCTACCTAGTACTTACAGCACGCCATGATTTTTTTCATCATTACTCTTATATCTTTGCATCAATAGTCGTGGTTACACTAACTTCATGGTAAAGCGTAATGCATGCTGGTGACTTCTTACCCCCTACTACACACCCTTGAGATGGCTTGTAGGATATTTTGTAGATAGATAGAATACTTGGAAACTAAATGTTCGTGCTTTTGGGCGGGAAAATCACTTTTCGTAGGTATAACCCTGGTCGAACAACACCCATGTTGACCAAAAACCCCCATGGGTGTACACCTATGGGTGTTGACCAAAAACCCCCATGGGTGTTGAGCAAAAACTACCTATGGGTGTAAATGCTTACATATGGGTGTAAATGCTTACATATGGGTGCAAATGCTTATTAAATACTTACAAGTATTTAATATACTTGGAAAGAGCATGACATTTTCTATCTCATTGTTTTGGTGTGCCCTTATTATTAACCTTACCTTCATTGGTGTGCACCAGTTAGAATGAATGGTTACGCACCTATATGAGGGTGGGCGTGCACCCATGAGGTTGGGGCGTGCACCCATGAGGGGGAGTGTGCACTAATGAGGGTGGGGTGTGCACCGTTGTGGGTGGGTTGGGCATTCATGAGGGTGGGGCGTGCACCCATGAGGGGTGTGTGCACCATTGAGGGTGGGGTGTGCACCAATGCGGGTGGGGTGGGCATTCATGAGGGTGGGGTGTGTACCCATGAGGGTGGTGCGTTCACCCATGAGGGTGAGGTGTGCACTCATTCCACACCCATGCATGTGCAAAGGAATGCATGGGTGTGCACCCATGAGGATGGGGTGTGCACCCATGAGGTAGGGTGTACACCCATGAGGGTGAGGTGTGCTCCCATGAGGGTGGAACGTGCACTCATGAGGGTGAGGTGTGCACTCATCTCCATGGGTGCACACCCATGCATGTGCAAAGGGATGCATGGGTGTGCACCCATGAGGGTGGGGTGTACACCCATTGGGATGGGTGTATGCACATGAATGATGGGGGTACACCCATGGATGTTGGACGCACCCATGGGTGTTGTTCGACCAGGGAAAGCAATAGTAAAGATCTTCAAAACAGAATTTTCGTTTGTTTTTACGTATCACGTTGTGCGTTTCTGAGCTATTGGCCCTCGCAGTTTGACCCGACTCTCAGGGTGCCAGTGTACTTGGTCCCTCAGGCCATTATTTCCGAGAAGGCCCGGTCGCTCTGAACACAAGAGCATGGCTCATATTCGTGCTGCCATTGCCATGGTCATCAAAGTAAACAATCTGTATACTACCGTGCTAGCCGCCGAAAGGATGCGTGGCAGGGGGAGTTTGAGTACTATCATGTGAAAATGAAAGGGAATACCGTAATAAATACGAAAAAGTCATTTTTAAATCTCTTCCATTCCAACCCTGAAATGCCTTGCATGGGTTCTGGACCTCTAACCGACTGCCCCATGTTTGGTGTTGCGGATTAACCAATAAAATTAGCAGTTTGTTTCTTTTTACTACTGCTTCAGATCATCCTTCAACAGTAAAAACATTCACGAAAACACAATCTCCCCACCTAGAATATAACAGTAAACAAACATCTGCCACATGGCAACCACCTTCAACATCTTACGAGAAAAATATTAACAACCTCTAATGCTAACGATGCGTGGAAAGAAGGAATACTATAACACTTATCAGTAGGGAGGGGGGCTTTCTTATTTCGGCGCTTCTATCAGTTCTACAGATGTTGAGCTGTTTTAAAATAATAGCCCTCCGTGTCACCCCGTTACACGACCGATCTGAAATTTTCCTGTAATCTCAGCTTAGCGTGTAACCTCAGAGTCTCTAGCGGCGTCTGAACTTGTCCTTTCATCAGCTGAGTCGCACTCTCTGTTCGATCGTAAACATTTTTAACAAAGCGTGAATGTTTACATTTTATTTTGTTTACTTCGCATGTTGTGTTTCTGTGCTGGGTCACAAATGTTCACGCAGTACTCGACATGTGGATTTGTTTTAATTAAATCTTATGGTTTGACATAGAAGGTTGACAGAAGCTAAAATAAACTAAATTCCATCATAAATCTTACAGAGACGTTTCGCAAAAAATTTCTTAAGTACAAACATTATGGCAGGTGCTGGGTAACCAGAGTGAATTATCCGATGAAAATACTTCCTCGTTTGGTAGGTTTTGTTTATTTGGGTATTTTCTCTAAAAACGCGAGGATAGGATTGGAGTGGTGGGTTAATTATTAGCTTAGCATAGTTGGGGCCTGGGTTTGAATCATGGCAGAGGCGGAGATTTTTAGATGGTCTTTACTCGAGTGTTTAGTGGAGAACTCTGCAAACGAAGTACTCCATCCGTCGGATACGGTGTTAATCTTTTGACCTCTCGGCACCTTTTCTTAAGAATAGGCTAACGCAAACTCCGTGTTCCTCCCACTTTTCCGCCATTCTCTTAAGGAGGATACAACGAGCCTGTGTTAGTCAAAGCAAATACCAAATTCCACTTTTTGTTAGTTTGATTTTTTTAAACTCTGCTTCCACTGATGACATGCCTTAAATATTTAAAGCCAAAACTAAGTTACAAAATATGCGGATTATTCAACGCTTATATTTTTATCGGATGTTTTTTTCCAGCCATAGTCCAGCCGGCTGCAGCACCATTTCTAATGAATTACCGAATTGTGACGTCAATCATTGCAGTAATTATCAAAAAGCAAAAAATAATTATATGCATAGATGCTCTTATCTTATTTTTATTTAACTTTCCTGGAGTTTTTGCTACTTATAAGCAGTTTTATGAAAATATGGCATGTATATTATGTGGAAAATGCTATTCGTTCCATATTTCGCCCATTGTCGCACTTAAACCACGTAATTTAAAATTCAATTCGCGAGAAAAATGGCGTGGAAAGGCAAAATTATGTTCTTTGTATTAGATAGCGGATGCGATTTTTTATTAGTAGCCAGAAGATGAATTATTGACATTTAAGTCATTTTATAGTGGAACCGACTGAAATGATCCTTCGCTTACCGGACAACCCACCTGCCTTCAATCGCGCTAATATCCTCAACGAATGGTCACCTACCCCAATACTCAGCCAACAAACCAGTCATTAGAACCGCGTAGTTTGAGGTTGGGAAAACCATTCAATATTGGTGACTTGAGGTAAGCAGTTATCTACGATGCTTTTGCATTAAAATTCTTGCAATGCATACTCGTTTATTCGCTCGATCTTCTCAAAAGTAAACCAATGGTCACGGGAATCCAGAGACAAATGGCAACCACTCAAATGAAATATTACTGGGCCGTGGGAAAACCTCGTCTCAAAACTTGAGAGGTGGACAGAGTGACATGAATTACAGAGTTATCGTTCAATATTTACGTCAAAGATTCATCGTAATGGATGGAGAGAGCTTTAGGACGGGAATATTTGGATGGATTACCAATTTAAATACTTTTAATTGAATCATGTTCTTATAGTTGATTGGTTGACTGGGGAAGAGACGTGCAAATAAGGTCATTTGCAACGTGTGAGGATGGGTATGCTGGAAACGAAAGAATTAGTTTTTGGTGTAGAGGAAGGATGGAGAGAAACCCGACGTCAGCGTTAGCCTTCCTTAAACGAAAGTTGCCAAGGTGTACAGAATTTATCGTTTCATTCAACGAACTGATTTTACGCGGTACTAAGAGTGCTTTCCTCATGACACTCAAGTAGGGATAGGGCACTGAAAAAACCCGGTCCTTTAGGGGTTCAAACCTTAATTTTCAGTCCGACTCTTAGAATACATTTCTCTTTTCTAGAGTTGACCAGTCGGATTCCTCGGTCTTTTCTAATATACAAATTTCAAGAACTTTCTAATGGCACGAATGGAACGGATTTTTTAGGAAACGAAGCATGGTCAAACGGTTCTTTATAATTTTCCGAAATGATAATAATAGTAATTTATTAGTTTCGTTTGATCATGGTACATGACATTGAAACAAGTCAAAAAATACGAAGCAATAATTCTACGATGGTACACAGATAATACATAGGTATTTGATATGAAGAAGTATAAAATACAATATACAAGTTCCCTTCTGCAAATCATCCTTTAGAAGTTCTTACACTCTATAGTAAGTAGGATTTACTAATTATAAATATCGCCCTGACTTTCACTTTGAAAATATTTATGGAAGTTCCGATATGAAACAATATTTCATTGATCAAATTATTTAAAACTCTCTGAAGGAAACAATATCGACTATGTGTCAATTATTCTTTGTATAGCTGAGTCCTTTGACACGGATCTTGTTCTTCTGTCTCAAGTTCTCGAGGATGACCTGAATGATGTGCAATCCTCTCTTCAAATTCGAATGCGATATCGGAAATCTTTGGAGCTAAGAACAATGCTTCGGATCGCACCTTTAAGAAGAGCAGTCACGTCGGGCTGGCGAAAAGACGTGCTTAAAGAGAGTTCATCGGGGCGATAGCATGCACTTCATTCGGGTAAAACACTAATTTCCCGAAGATTTCCCAGTTAGAGAGGTATTAATGAAAATAATTCTCATCCGGAGTAAACACCCGGATTAGTCAACGAAAATTAGCGAAATTTACTGTGAATTCCCCGAAAATTCCGTTGTTAAGCATGCATTCTCAGATCAAAGAGTAAACTAGATGGTAAATGACATCTGTCCAGGCAGTTTAACAGCTAATATACAGGCAACGCTGCATTTAAGTGTCAAATTATTCCTAAAAATTACAAGACAAGCAATAGACCTATAAAATTAGACTTTATATTCCATTACTCGACGTCTTATATTACGTATGGGAACCCTACGCTCCGCAAAGTTTTAACGTTTATGTTTTTTTTATTCCCTCGAGAGAATTTTCACAAATAAAATGCCCTTCATCTTATATATCGTTTCCTTATTTCGTATTCACAAATGTGACAGATATTTCCTCAAAATTACTAAAAATAAAGGCAACTTTTACGGCCTCTTTAGATTATAGAAAATATATATTATACATAATAACTTTTGTTATACTCTTAAAAAAGACCCATTTCTGTCAATTCCTTCTATTGTGTGTAAGGAATAACTGTGAGATTTAAAGAACGATAATGAACCAGGATACATACTTATTTAACTTCTAAATTGGTTTATATCGAATTTTGATTAAAAATACATCAAGAGGGAATAATCGAAGTGATTTTGGTGTGAGAAAACTACGGAGTAGGGATATCTCAATAGGGGTTTGAAATCCACTTAGTTCTAGCAACACGTGAAATTGAATCATTTCTTCCCGCACCAAATATTCCCCTTAAGGTTCAAAATCTCCGCAATTGGTCTCAACCAAGGGTCATTTAAGTGAAAGATATAAATAAGCCAACCAATATCAAACGGTGTAAAACATCCTCAACTAACTTTATTTTAAGATTACTAACATTTCCATTAATCGTTGGCCCAGGCAATTAAAATGGCAAAACGTTTCCTTGATAAAAGTTAGCTCATACTAATATCGTCACATCAAGTTGTACAATATATAAGAGACTTGTACCTTACATTGTAGCAAAAGAGATACTGAAATTTTATCAAAACATCAAAAAAGCCAATGCCAAACAACGAGTTGCATTCTATTCCATCTGTCTGTCTCTAAACAGGTAGTGTGAAACCCCGAGTGTTAAATCGTAGCTCGTCGAATTACTCATCTTTCTTACAAGTGCATGAGTAGGAGTATGTAATTTCCTATTAAAATTTAATAGAACTTGTTTGCGTTGTATCACCTGACTTCCAGAACTTCTTTATTGCCCCACAACACTGAATTTCAAGATCGCAGCTGAATCATTAAATTGATCGCGGCCTTTGCGAGTGATACCGTTATCCAGCTGATTTGACGCTGTCCATTGTAAACCTGAAAAAGCAATACCCTTTTCTCATTAAATGCGATATAATGCGATGTTCGCAAAATAATGAAACCCCTGTAAAGATGTCACCGGATGGTTTGAGAATATGGATACAATTAAGACTTTCGAGGATGTTGTCGTAATCTTTGAGACCGCTATAAATTCACTTTAACAGGGGTGAGTATGCGAGGGGCGTACAGACGTCAAGAATTAAGCCGTAAAACTCCAAACTTGGGTAATTGTTTCACGGGATACATTCCGTCGAAGTAATACTTTCAGTGATATCATGCCTACGAAAATTAAAATTAAGGCACTGAAGATGCATATCAGAGAACGAATATATTTTTATAGAAATTTTTTCATAGTTCGACGACTCGGTTGTTATTAGGTACTTTTTAAATTGAACACATTGTTGTGCAATTAATCTTAATACTATTAACAATGAAATGTTATTTATGAATAGTTATATTAATTATGAAATGACTATTAATTATGAAATGCAATTTCCCACCTCGGTTTCAGCATCAATTTTTAAACTGGTGAAATATACCTCCGGTGTAAGTTATTGTCTCAATAAAATGAGTTTATGCTATCTAAAGTAAGATTTTTGTCTCACATGATGTCAAAAGCCATTTTAAAAATGCAGAAAGAGTGAGAAGAAAAAGTACAATTCTTTTTACGAAAAAACTGAATATTAGTGAAAGCTTAGAAGTTTTCCACAAAAAATAAATAATGGCATGATATTAGTCTTAGCGTCAAACATATCCAAGAAGTACTTAAAGAATATTTCGGAATGATCGGCATGAATTATTTCAAGTTAAACTAGCCTTGCATATTTTTAAGGAAATAATGAAATTAGTGCTAAAAAGTGATGAATTATTTGCATCTTTCCATAAATACTCCAGTATACTAGCAGATAAGTTGAATTAAATTGCCCGATTACCAATTAGATGATACTTTTTAATTGTACTTCACCGGTTCGGGTAGAGTGCATTGGGGAAAGGCAAGGGAACAATCAAGAACTGCCAATGGATTCCATAAAAGATTACACTTCCGGCTTCGTTTAATTAATGATGCACTTAATTAATGAAATAGATCCTACAATTTATCATTTCCTACACATTGGACTAGGCCTGGGCGATACATCGATACATCGTAAAATATCGCGATATTTTAATATATCGCCAATCCGATTTTTAGTTTTTAAAATTGACGATATATCGTTGCTCGATAAATATCGTCTAATCGTTCCCCGATATTTTATAGGGGCATGATAAGATATCGGGGCACGATACATATCGCGATAAATATCGTGATCACGATAAATATCGCAATAAAATATCACGATATCGTTCCCCGATAAAATATCACGATAAATATCACGATAAAAAATCGTGATATTGCTCTCCTTGCTGAGTTTGTTTCGGTGTATTTAGATCAGTGGACAATATATACACTAATGTATAAACAGTTGTTTTCAGTTCCTTCCAAAATTTGAACAAGACGTCACCTATAAACTATCGGACCACTGAAATTGAAAGAGAGAGAGAGAGAGAACTGCTGAGAATTTGAATTAGCAAATATCAGAATAGTAAGTTTTCAAACGTGCTTGCTCCAGCTTAAGAGAAGGCCAACCCAACGGCTGTCTTTTTCCGACACGATTAACTGGCGTAATATCACAATAATTCATTGGGTGCGTTTACGCGATATTTGAACGAGCGCAATATCACCATCTTTTATCGTGATGATATATAGCGATATTTTATCGGGGCGCGATATCGTGATATTTTATCGGGACGCGATATCATGATATTTTATCGCAATATTTATCGTGATCACGATGTTTATCGTGATATTTATCGCAATATTTGTCGTGCCCCGATATCTTATCGTGCCCCGATATCTTATCGTTCCCCGATAAATATCGGGGCACAATAAGACGATATTTATCGTCACGATATGAGTTATCGATAAATTATCGTATCCCGATATTGAATTATCAATATCGCTCAGGCCTACATTGGACCCACCGAATCAGCCCTGAATCATATTATAAATTATTCTGAAATCTTGTATCCTCCATACCTTTATCGCTCCAAATTATCACCTTGCGTTGCAAAATACATGAGATAGGGCTAATTACGTACCCATGATTGCTCCAGTATCACCGTATGCTATCTTGGCTCATTTGTTTTATCGATTCAGTATGGATCACATGGTAGTTGATTCAATACATAATGTAGTAGCAAGTATAACAGCATGGAAGCATCATCTGATACAGAGCCAGCGTGATGGATTTCACTCACGCCTATTAGCCAAGATCTTCGATTCCATGATTGATGCTATTAGTGGTTTAGTGCAATTGATCTCATGCCAGAATCCAGTCTAAGGATCACTTTCACTTGCACTAATCAAATCTTCTATTTTCCAGGAAATCTCAATTCTCTCTATTTGTTTTAAAAACCTTCAATGGTTGGGTGAACGCTTCTCCGACTGCATTAAACATGATCCGGCATCGGCATCACGTGCAAGATAGCATAATGAGTCTTTTCCTGTATCGATTATCGTGATACACGGGCTTATATGAATCTATGAATCACGGCTATGAACTCCTGATGATGCCAATAAAAAGAAACTAACGACCAGCTGCAAAAATATAGCCGCATAAACATTTTATATGCCCTTTGAGATTATTTTATTGCCAAGTTTACACCGAATGAATTTTCTCCGCAGGAACTTGAGAACATTGTAAAAGGATATCGTAGATTTTAATAAAAGTTCGGTCTTTAAATTATAAATTCTTCTAAAGCGTCATTTCTACCTTATAGCACATATATATAAGAGGTTAAAGACAGTTAATTTGCTGGTGGTGAACAATAAACTCAACACCAACTTTTTTATCGGAGGCGCTAATTCTCTTAGCCGTAAAAACAAAAACTTTCCTCCTCGTTCGTAATTGTGTTATAAACTCCTCTTTTTATCGACTCTTAGTCTCTTTTTTTCATTCTTTTGAAGAGGTACCGAATGGGGGCGAAGAATTAACGACCGGAAGGAATGGTTTTTTTCCTCCCCCCCTGTCAGCATGAGAAGGGCTTGAGAGTGGAGGGGAATGGATATGAGTAGTTGTGTTGAGTTGGGAAATAAATTTCTCTTATTATAGTGCTTCCCATCTTTCTCTCCTCACCCACGCCCGTCTTCAACAACAATGACGCTCTGTTTTGCAAAGAAGATTTAATCATTAAAAGTTCGTATTTTTGCAACCTTTGATTGGTAAAGCTCCCCTTTTTCTTTTTTGTTTAGCCATTGATTGAACGAAAGCCTTTGAATACAAGTAAACTCAGCTGACACTCAGGTATTACTTACAATTAGTTACAAAAATATACGATTTTAAAATGTAATATTTATAATATTATTGACGATTGACCGTAAATAACTGTGTACCAGTTGGCATTATGAAAGTAAGCAACTACCTCAACCCGAGTTGTAAGTATGTTACATCGTTTTCTGTTAAAAAAAATTCACAGAGATATATAATTGGAGTTTAAGTCGACCACTCTGGTTGAGAAAATGTTTAGCTTGAAACTATAGCTTCTCCCATTCATATGGTTAATAGGTTTTAAAATTATTTTTGAAGTGCAAATCAACATTTGATATCTCACGTAAACGTTTGAGAAAAATCTCACGTGGAATTTTCAGCATTTCGAACTGCAAAACGAAGCTGTTAAATAATGTATTACATTTCTGTTTGCTGCATCTTAAATATTAACAATAATAAAACGCAAATGAATTATTGAGAAAATTGGAATCAAAGAACACTTAATCATGCACAACCTCTATTTTGAAATTTTAATAATGATCGGAACAACACGTTTTAAAATTGATTTTTTCAGGATTGACTTCGTGAAAGTCATTGATATCCATTTTGAATAAAAAAACTTCGCACTTTACCACACTTTATTTACCTTACTCCTTATAATGCATCTAGATGCCTTATAAAGATAAAACCGGTCGCAGTTTTTAAATAAAGTGGGGAAAAGTGCGAAGTTTTTTATTCAAAATGGAAAAACATGTTTTACGAATATGTCATTCAATGTGCTGTTTTAAAATAGATTTTTTACTAGGAAATGTATCGGTATCACATCAAACTAGTTTTTCGTCATTGGTAGTGACACTAACAAGTTCTGAGTAAGAAATTAATTTTAAATAATAGGGTCATTACAATTAAAATAATAACAAGAAAATATGTTTTCTTTTAATTTATGAGAATTAAGCTGCATTTCGACAGTCTCGTATGGCGCAACGGAAAAATGTTAAATTGAAATCAGTAAGTCGCTGATATGAAACGAGGGTTGAACACCTTCGTTTTATATCAGCGATTGGGAATATATCAGTGTTCGGAGTGAGTAGCTGATTCAGGTCAATAAAAAATTACGCTACCTTCTGAGACGACAATATTTTTTGTTTTTCTTTCCCCCTAATTTACTCCGCAGTGCCTTTAGTTAAGGTTGGATAATTCGTATTTACTTTGAAAATTCCACTTGGATTAAAAGTTGAAAAATGCTGCAGTGAAGGTCATTTAATTGCTGACCGTTAAAAGGACAGCAAGGGGACGCCACCCCACTTTCATAGCCTTCGCAGCATTCCGCCGTGGGACATCCTAAATCCACTCAAACCCCAACCTTCGCCTTATCCAGCCATCCGGTCTCATTAACACGACTTTCCCTCGACCTTAACACCGACCCCTCCCCTTCTCTTAACACCCCATGCCACGCACACCGACCCCTTAATCCCCTTTCATTATCCTCACTCACCAACACCATGTACGGGCCAGAAGTCGATATGGGACGAGACACTCTTTCCAATTAAACCCTTTTTCCTTTTCGCGCATTCCCATGGAAACGGCCCACGCCAGAGGTATCTAAGGTCCCGAAGAGAGGGTGTTATGCAAAGTAACACTCATAATCGAAAAACAACCTTCCAAGATTAACGTAACTCCGATAGAGCTACATTGTTAACATTATCATTGATAAAAAAAATAGAACCATGCATAAACAAATGGCCATATTTTACGTTTTTCTCATCTTAACTGTAAAAACGTCATATTGAAGTGTTGTTTATGATTTAATTTGCTAATAATGCAAGAGAAACGATTAGTGAAAGACATTTTATTTCAACGACTATATATTTGTAACTCATGAAGGTACTCAATATTCTGGTATGCAGGCTTAATAATCCAGGACTTTATCGTTAGGTCGACAAAAAAGATGTTTGTTTTCTTATAGCTAAACATTGAGCAAAATGTTGTTTATTATTTTGACTTGCATCCAAGCAACCAGATGTGCTTCTCTGCTGGAAGATTCTTCCCCTTTAAGATTTGGGCTTATCGAATGGGAAAGGAATGAATTGCAGATGTGTAGGTAGTACCAGGGAAGTCAGAAGGTAGGGAAATTGAGTTTTTACACGATCTCGCCTCTATGGGTGAGGCTAGACATCTATTTATCTGAAGAGGGAACAATTTGGCTTATCAGGGCAATTTCAGCCGAAAATATTTCTTAGTGCGATTGCAATAAAAAAATTACTGATTTATGATACACATAAAACGCAAATGCCAACTATACCTGCACAAAATATGGGATCAGATTTTAAAATTAAAAGTTTAAAAATAAGTCCTGTATCAGTTTCATATATAAAATGAATGTGATGGTTACCAAAAAAGAAGGTAAAAAATAAAAAAAAAATAATAAATTGTTTAAAGTGATTAATAACCTAGGCCGCCAACTAGCCGAATTCACCAAATTCGCCAACTACCCAAATGTGGATTTTTCTTTTATCCGCAACTATTTCCTGGATAAATAAAAATGGAATATTTTTCCCCACTGTTCGCATGTTGAAATTATCTATCGGTGATAAATTAATGTGAAACGCGGAATTCAGTTTGCGTAATAGATGCAGAAAATATTTTTACAAATAACTGAAAATTTAGAAACACCGTGTTTTCATTATCATCCCCTCATGATTTAAAAATATATATTTTTGAGCGTCACCCATGTTTTAAAAGCTCAGATTATCTCCCATCGGCTACTTGCAGTGATCGTACCCCTACGAACCCGAAAGTGATTACATTACCGAGGGCGGCAAACTTTGGCGGGGAAGAACGTGGGAAGGCACCGCAAGGAGGTCAGCGTCGCCATTTCGGGCGGCTGGTCGAAGTTAAGGACGCTATCTAATTATGGAGGATGGCGGGGGGATACGACGCCGTTAAAACCGCTCACAGCGAAATCCTTCTCCAACAGAGATCCCTCACATGGTTCTGAGGCCCCTTCCAACGATCCATTGGTAAAATGGTGCTGCTGCACGAGATGTTTACGTTGTCTTCGAGTCAGAATTCCTTTGAACGGCGAGTCTACCATCACATAAATCCTCCGCGGCGAAGAACAGAGTCTTGGCGGTCATCCTTGAGGGAGGCCAGTCACACCGCTCAAGTCCTAAATCATTAAATCTCCATTTCACTTAAAGATTGGGAAAGCTACATACATGTATGAACATCACGTTGAATTTGAACTCGTAGGCTTCCGCGGAGTCGTTGAGATGGCAGTGAAGTTCTTTCGGGCTTTCTTCCGCGTTCTTCTGACCTGAAGAAGATAGTTGCAATGCTGTAGGAACTGACGTCTACGACAATGGAAGTACGCGGAAGAAAGCCCAAAAATCCTTCACTATCATCACGTTGAATTTCCAATTATAATGTAGGTATGAGTAAACGGGCCTACATATTGATGAACGGGAGTGATTGCAGAGTCATGAGTCTCGTGGCAGCGTATTTTGTGAGAAATGACTCTGGGTGGGTTTTCAGGTAAACTGAGACTGACCTAATGAATGTATTGAGATTGAGTCGATATCGCATCGATCCAGATTTAAAAATATTCTTCAAATACTTTAGTTTCATTGCGCATTTTTCCGGTGGACATATCATAATCAAGTTCAAACATTTTTGTTCAGAAGTTTGTATCCCACAATAGTATAGGGTTGAGGTTAGAATTTTGCTCCACCTATATGTTTGCAATACCTTCGCAGGTCTGGTAAAATGGCATAGGTTGACTAATTTCTACTGCACATTGCAAACCATCGCCTATGATAAATTCATGAATAGGCTCGTAATTATCCTGTTGTTCACGGATTTTGCTGAATATTCTGGCATAGGCACCAAATTTTCACATCCGCGAAACGAGGTAGAATTGAAAATTATTCTGGGACAAAAGATCGCGATTTTGGCTTACTTTGGCAAAATATCATTATTTAATACACACCATATATTCCTTGAGGCCCTATTTCTCCCAAAATTCTTAAATAGCTTACACTATTAAACAAAACTGATGGGCTATCTCAACATTCAACGAGGAAATTAGGCTCTTTCATTGCAACTGCGGCCTAGTGTTTACCTGAAAATTAATTTTCATAAATTAAAACTTATTAATGATGATGCGTCATGCATAGTGATGATTTACAGACAAGATCCAAACACTAGTTGAATTATGGATATTTCTCTTGTTAAAAGAAATAATATCAGGTTTGACTTGGTGGAATTGGATTTTTATTTTATAAAGAAAAATAAAACTTTTACAATCCACAATTTTCGGTCAAAACATGTGTGCACAATCCGGTCAATCACCTGATGATGATGCAAAAGTATTGAAATCCGGATTTTGCATACATGCTTTGACCAAAAATTGTGGATTGTAAAAGTTTTATTTGTCATACTTTTTTCTCTTGTTGCTTGCTGATAACTCGTTCTTGGCTATCGTTAAAAATCTGAAATAGTTTTTCACCATGCCTAGGGGAATTTTTTTCCAATCAAGACTTACATTGGGCACAATTTAAGCAAACTAAAAGAGCTTCTACTGTATCCGTTTGTTGTGGAAACGACAAAAGTTTATATTCCTTAATTGGGCCATTCAAATTCAATCCAAATAATTCAAAGTGGCCATGGTATTGAAATTTTGACTATAAAATAACAGACAGCAGAACAAAAAATTACTACAACAATTCAGACATTGGATAGCAGTGGACATTGTTTGATGATTAATTTATCAAGAATAGACATTTACTACAAAATGTTGTGAATCTTATAAATCCAAATTCAATATATGGCATAGAATAGAGTGGGTCATCTCGCTAACATTTAATATTGAAATGAGATAAATGAATTAAATATCTAATACAATATACCCATAAAAACATACTGTCAAATCCACAGAGCTAAAGCATAATGCTTTCACTACGGAATGTTTTATCAGCGGAAACCACTATTGTAAATAAAATAATCGCTAAACAATCACGAATATGAAGTGTTAGAGAAACTTAAAATTACATTGCTTCCACGAGCAACGAAGTGTAAAACTAGAAAAATCTATCTCAAAACAACACTCAAATGTCTTTCCTGTTACGTTTTCAAGACTTGGTCATATTAAAAGACGAGTTGGCATCCTTTTTAATTTTATAATTCTTCGGATAGCCAATCAAAAACTTCAATCACATTTTCAATGAAAAGGTCCTTTGGTTTTTTTTCAGAATTTATGAAGGCTTAAATTTATGTGTTTGCATATGTCCCTAGCCAAAATCTGTATTACTTCCACCAGAACCGAAACTTGTGTTCTTCTCTCCATCATGTGAGGTACGATGAAGAAGACGATCTGCTTTAAATCTGTCGCCGAGTGACGGCACAAATGCGACAGTAAATGAAGAGAACTGACCATCTTACCGAGCATTTGAATCGATATCTACCCTTAAGCCCAGGGAAGGTTCTTCCCGTGTGCCATGAATAACTCGAGACTGTACCTTAACTTAGGAGGTTAAAAAATACTCGTATAAAGTG
This sequence comes from Pyrrhosoma nymphula, assembly GCA_963573305.1. Taxonomy (NCBI): domain Eukaryota; kingdom Metazoa; phylum Arthropoda; class Insecta; order Odonata; family Coenagrionidae; genus Pyrrhosoma; species Pyrrhosoma nymphula. Next base: position 24,596,147 of record OY754338.1, read on the forward strand.
GCACACTGCGGATTCCATGAATGACGATTTTCTAATTTATACGGAGGAACCATGAATTTAAACTCATACGGTGATCGAAAACAATGATTACTCCATCTGTTTATAACTTTTGAATCTAACCATACCAAATAATTTTCTCCAAAATCACACTGTGAATTACATATAGAAAGATAGCATTCACTCGGGATAGATCGGGTTCACTGCAATAGCCATCGTGATGAAAATTCAATATTTTTTGGCATGAGTCCAGTAAAATGTTTACAAAGCTTTGTTCATCTGAATGGGCACCATGAATCCAAATGACGTGGAAAGACTAATTTTTCTTGTTATCCGATTGAGAGATAGAGAACGATTGCTGTATAATAATCTAGCGGATGATATCCAAAATCACTTCTATTGTTGACCACATTGATTTAATCCACATTGCAGAGGCCGAGGATTTTGTCAAAAATAAATCGATCAGGAGTTCATTTAATTTATAACAAAATTCTTAACAGTTACTATATCGGAAAGGACAAGCTTTAAATCCGGTTGAACCACTGGACAATCAGCATGAGGAGCAGTGAGTATTAGCAGAAATACAGATACAATAATATTGCCCTCACAAAAGAATGGATCTGGACTGTCACGCGTGTCAGAGACGCACAGGGCATTCTAGTTTGGACAAATTTTACCTACTTCGTGTTGAGGGGAAATATGATCTCTTAAGGGCTATGTTAAGTTTTTATCACTGGCATCAGCAAATTTCCCGAAATAAACCGAAATATATTTTTTAAAGAAGTAGTCCGTAACTACATTTATATTACATCTACTTGCACGCGGTCAACCTTATACCGTTGTTGTTATAGTGTTTGGATGGAAGATTTTATTTTTACTTAGTAGAGTATACACAGCATATTACCAATTTTACATGAAGAAATACTTTTATTCGCCTTTTTAATAGTCGGTTAGTTCGGAAACTCAAGTAATTCTACGATTTCATTTGGCTTTTCTTGGAGCCTTGGGATCACAAAGATCACCGTCCAGATGTACTCCTAAAAGAGAGCTGTCTTGACGTTCCCAGGAGACTTGGACGCAAGGAAGGCTCTGTCCTTAACTCCCTATCCACCAAGGAATTGGAAGAGAGGAAATACAAAAGGTTTGCATGGGTGACCTCTTGCGGGGGAATTGCTACCTTCAAAATTACAAGCCACAGTCCAAGTGAAGACCGGGCTAGAAGGAATAACATGGCGTCCACTGCGTAGAAATGTTTTTATATTCCATGAATTTTTCTGGTTTCCTATTTTACTTTGGCAAATTTACTTAGGAGCCGACGGTTATATTAAATAAATATTTACGAGTTCATATGGCTTTTCTACATGAAGCTGCTGTTAATAGTTCACCGTTGAGATACTATTGTTTGAAATAACTTACGTCTCATGCAGTTGGCATTGGTTGTACGCATTTTCTGAAGTTCATAACAATAGTGCAGTTTTAAGCTTAAAGACCTCATGTCTGTTTTTAAGCATGAAAGATAATTCTTCAACCAATCATCTGTTTGAACAAGGGCCGCCAATCAGAGGAACAACGTAAGTGGTTTTCAACGACATAATCATCAGCAGTCATCAAACTGGAAGGTTTGCTCTGTAACTGTCGTATCAGCTAAACGTTTAATTCCTTCATGACTCTTCATTCGAGTGTCTATCATAATTCGCCTGTATTAAACATTCGACCTTCCTTGCTAATTCTATTCACTCAGTTTTCCAACCAATATTGCTTTCAGGCATCTTCTATGTAGAAGAATGAGTCCAATTTGATATTGGTTCCGCACTTTCAAAATATCCACCTCAGTTGGGAACCGCACAACGACATTTTGTAGACCAACTGAACCAGACAGGCCAAACAGCTACTCTGATGACATATACATTGGCCATTCGTAATTTTCCTAAAATGCTCACGTAATTATGTAATCCACATCTAAGCTCTCCAAAAAAAGCATATTACGAGATAGTGACACACCTCGAGATATCGATGCAATCGGGGCATCCGTAGAAGACAACATCTGTGCGTAAACCTGCTTTTAGGGTGCGCAAGTTCGCCATTGTTCTCTTCTCGTAAGATGTTTTGCCTAGAAGGTCTTCGATGATATGGGCGATGTCTCATATTTGCGACGGCGTCGGCCGATAATCAGTTGACCACGCCGATACTTCAGAATCATTACTGACGTATTCGCGCGAAAAATAATTACTGCAGTCAATTATGGTGGTCGAGATAAAAGTTTGAGCAAATGTTCCGTAAACGATTCGTATTGCTGATTGCCAACGACGAAATGTTCAAACTTCTCAGGCAGCTCGCGAAGAAGCCAAGGGTTGCCATTTCACAAAATGGAGGCTGCGTATCATTGAGAGACATTTTAAGCGCAGAGGTTTAATAATGAGTGGATTACTTCGGCAAAGTACACACATTGTCATCAAAGAGAATACACACAGTATTGGCGACTTAGGTAGATAAACTGACCACTAAATTTATGGTGTCGCTCCTTTTGCATGCAATGAACAATTGGTCGCTCTCGTCTCATTCGACTCCCGTAAGAGTAAACCAACCGTCACGCAAACAGCGTGGCAAGATGACCAATGGCCACATCAAATATTCTCTGATCATGGGAAGGTCTTTAAGTAGAGTGCATTGCGAGTCTTGATAATTCGGCGGTATGACATGCTTTAATTTAAGAGTTATCGTTCATTATTTCTCGGTGAGTTAATAGCAATGGGGGAAGGGAGCTTAGACATGTGTAAGTTTAGATGGTTTACGGACCAAAGTATTTAGAATTACATTTAGCATGCATACTTAATAATTAAGGTATTCTGCATGATAATTTCAATAGAAATGCTATAGACTTGATAGTGATAGGCCTCAATTCATAGAAGCTAATTATATTTTTTAAGTATTTTGTAGAAAAGTACTAAATTTGTCTTTAATCATGAGTACTAAGAGTTTTTATGCTTTAATATCGAAATTTCCTGGTACGTAAGTCCAAAAATCTTACATAGCGTTGCGAATGTAAGAGACAAAGAGATTCAGGTCCAACTTACAAGAACAAAGTCATGACATTGAAACAAAAAGCTTAGTATTCGTCCACACTTTTAATTTGCACTCGAAAACTTTTCAAGCTACGAATTTCCACTTTCAAGTTCAAATAAATGCATCTGCATGGTCGGTTATAAATTACAAGCTTACCCTTTGGATTTTGAGACTTCTGGTGAAAATATAGAGCACAGCGAATTTAATAAATTATTAAATAGAATCTTAAAGAAAACGTTTATCAAAGAAAGTTACTGGTACAATATGTATTCTTTTACAATGGTAATAGTTTAGCAATATTAGCATAAAAGATTTTAAAAACCCTATAAATAAGAAAATGCTCTCACTAACACCCGGCATATACCCGGTTATCTGACTTTTGGAGCGCTACTGATTTTACGTGTGGATTCGTACTAAGCGGTAGGTTTTAATACAATAGTTACACGCATTGAAGAGAGCAAGGAGGTGGTCAAATCGGAATTTTCCCCAATTGATTCAAGGATGAGCGAATGGCCTTGGCAGTGAGTGTTCCGCGAAGCAGAAAAAAATCTCCCCTCTCCACACCCATTCTTTGTTCCCATCATCCTCTCATTCCAAAACAAACATCCACCTCTGAGACCTTACGAGCAGAGAAAGTCTCAAAATAGCTGAAACTTGGACTGGTGGCTTCATCTTAGAAATGAGCGAACGGGCTGGCAGGTACAACATTATACTTTCGTTTCAATTTCAAAGATTAGGATGCCCAAACACTTCACAGGGAACTCATCCTTGTGGAGTCTTCTTTTTACCCGTATTTTCCATTAAACTTGCATTTAAAACTTCTTTTCATACACGTATGGCGTTTTTACTTGAAAACTTTGTTCAGAGAAAGTTAAACCTGAGGAATACTGAGTAAAATTTGAACGTTTAGTAAAGAATTTGGTGTTTTCCTAGCGCATGATGCCTAAGATGTCTTTCTGGATTTTCATAGGGTTAGGAAACCGACTGCTGCGTTCATTTTGATCCGGTGGAAAGTCTCAGAATTGTTTAAAGTTTAAACTTAAAAAGAAGCCGAGTACATCATTTATTCCCACTGTAATTCTCACAACAGGACCTAGTAATATCTTTATCCTAGATTTACTCAGAATCCATGAATACGGCCACATAAGCTTCAGTGCCCAATAAAAAACAGTCATTCCGAGCGAAATTATGCTATCGTTCCACGTCTTAATAATCGGCAAACAGAAATCAAGACATCCTTTCGATTGTATTCTTCTGTTTAGCTTCTCAGTCCCTAGTGCTCTCACTCAAAGCGCTTCCATCGCCATCTTCTGCGTCTTTTTAAAATTTCCGGCAGCACGAGTTCGCGCAGATAGCAAGTTCTTTCGTCTTTAACCAACCCCTTGACCACTGCCTTATATTACATTCATGGCTGACTATATTAAGTGTGAAACTCCAATATAATCATAGCCAGAATAGCAGTGTACATAATAATTAGTCATCAGTCTATGGTGACTCTACATTCTCTAAATATTTATGCGTTTACTGATGCTGACACCAGCTACCTGGAGAGATATTTTGGCCCTTTTCATCAAGTGTGAATGTATTTAGGAACAGATAAGATAGAACCAATATAAATGAGTAGGTTTGGTTAAAGTTAAATGTCTGCAGTTTATTTTTTGTTTTTATCTTTTGTTGCAGAGTGTGATTAAGATATTCACTTATACTTTCTCTTTTTCTAGCATGCCTTTGCAATAATATTAGTATGGTTGTAATGTGCTACCTGACTTCTAGTCTAACTGCGCACAATGATTCCATACATACATTTTAGGAAACTTTAGGTAGCCTTAAGAATAACTGAGCTGAGACTACCTTCACAGTAATTCATAGCTGCATAAATCCATAAAGAACAATAAAAATTGTTAATAAATAAATTCTAAGAACAAATAATTAATACAATACGAATTTGCGATGAGCCAAATATGATTAATATAATAAGTACAAGAACTTCACACAATAATATTAAATAGATAATCTACATTGGGCTGAGTAAGTAGCCATTCCACTGCCATTTGAAGGAATTTAGTTTTGTAATTAACGTTTGTATTCACTGTTATCAAGTTATACACTTTAGGTCCCATATAAAAAACATCTTTTAAAGAGACTTTTATTTGGTTAAATTTACGGGACATAATAAACTGTAGCATTATGTGGTTCAGAAACCGTGGTGTCGAGTAAATATGGTGAGAATAGGCTGAAGACGTTTATGATGTGGGTGGAAAGGAGAATCGAGAAAGTGCGATGCGGTGGAAAGGAAGACGAGCGAGGAAGTGTTTAGCATGATGATTGGTGAGGAGTGGAAACTGCTGAGGAAACTGCAATATGGAGGGAATACTGAAGTCCGCGATTGAGAGTACTACGCAGAGAAGGGAAGAGTAGGTTCCATGGAGAGGATGAAGGCAAAAAAAGATAGAGCGTGTTCAGAGCTGATGACAGAAGTCCTACGATAAGATAGGGCCTTAAGTGCAAGAAACGGTTTCGGGCATAACTTTGTGGAAGTCCTTCATACTACGAAACTACGAAGTTTCGACACAGCTTTTAACTCACGTACCTAATTTTATTATTCACGAACATGGTTTCGCAACGAAACCATGGTCATACATAGTAAAATTACATGTGGAAAAAGCTGTATCGAAACTTGTTCAAACTTTGTTAGAAGGGTCCTTAGGTTGTTTGACAAATTTAGAGTGAATCTAAATAAAAAACAACCTGATTTGGTAGATTACTTCCAGTAATAATAAATAGAGGTTGTTCCATATTCACTGGCCACTGGGGAGCTATTTTGTATGTTCTCGGAATTTCCGAATATCGAAAGTGACGAAATTTTGACGTCACAACCTCTAAAATTTCAAATAGGGCCATTCAAAAAGTTGAGATTTGTCGGGGGAAGTGACGTCACATTTTCGGATTTTCCGAGGTTCGAATATGTCGAGTCCTTACTGAATAAGGACCCTGATTACAGATATCGAGATGTCCTTGACCCAATTCCAACAATAGCAGTTCGCGAATGACAAGGAGCATATAAGTGGCTAAAATTGAATATAAAAAGAACTATCGCAGTTTCGTTTATATGATATTTAAGGGATTTTATTCAAACAATAATGAATTTTTCATGTAATGAGGGTATTATTAGCATAAAAATACGCCATTATCTTACATTAAATATTCTTTATTTATTAGAACATGCAAGTGACTAAATTTACTAATTTTTCAATTTTCAATTAGTACTGTTTTGGCACTTACGACTCAAATGTTTGCCCATCGCTGTTGTAGACCAAAAGATGTATACATGTAATCCACTACTTCATCACGATTCTTCCGGGTTGATTTTCTTTAGTCTTCGCTCCATTTCCGAGAAACACGTATTCTGGTAAAATGCTTTTCCTGGAACAGCAGATGAACCATTATCTTCTTGAGAAAAGATACAAGGGGAAAATAACAAAATCTTCTTTCGATTTCAGCTATTTGAAGCTGTGGAACCATTTATGTCAACGATTCCCTTTGGATGGCCACTTTTACTCAATCTAAGTGGCCAGAAGTAAAACGCTTACTACTATTGCCAATTTTAAGTAATCATCTTAAATAAATAAATTTTTATGATTTACGTTATTTTTTATTGGTTTTGATTAAAATATATAACTTCTGGTCCAGGCAGTGCTGATCGTGCCAAAGGCGCGTAGATTATACGTACCGTGTGGGTGAGTGCGAGACTCACCCCTACCGTTCAATTGACAAATAGCACACTTGACATGAGAAGAGTGTAATTTCGTGTTTGTGTGAAAGACGAAACTTAATAACTAAGTAATATTGTGAATACACAGCAGAATATATGAATTACAGGCTAAGAGATTACATGATATGAAAATGAATAATATATAGGGCAGCCTCACGACAAAACAAAACAAGAGGGTGAGGCATGCAACTATAAAGAAGAACAACAATTTCTCATTACGCTATTTTTATTTTATAGCATACATATGTAGGTATAGATTATTTTTTGTTTTGTATTTTCTCTTTAGTTTTTAACATATCTTTTGATTTTTTTGCTATGCATATTTTTTTGCATAAATACTAGTATTTTTTAGAAGTTAGTGCATGTATTGTTTTTTATAACTACTCAAATTGGCATATTGGAATTGCGGCGCGCAGGCCAAAAAGAGAATGCAGTCTCTTGGAAAGGAGTTTATGCTTCGAAATGGCACGATACGAATGCGGTATCAGGGTGGCAGCCGTACCCCACCATTTACAAAGAAAATCATACAATAAGAATTAACACTAGAAGAAATATGACAGTAAAGGCATAGGATAGACGGGATAGACACATAGGAGAGTGATATGGTGAGGCAGTCTGTATGTGGTTGGGATATATGACGACGTCAGAAATGGCTGTATATCAGTCTTCATGATCGAGGAACGGTGTACATGTTCGCCTTACGCTGATGAAAAATACCAAATAATATTTGGTACTACTTCCAAATATTATTTGGAAGTATTTCATCACGAAAAATAATTATTTACATTTTCTCCATAGTATAGTTATGCCTGAGACAGGATTATGTTCCCAATTTTATTGCAGTGTTTAGTAGTGTGAGGATTTCAATTGAGGTCGATGGTGATGTCACCTATGTCTTATATACTAATAAAATACATTTTTTACCAGAAGAAAAAGTCTACAAGTAAATAATCCTCTGCGGATTGCCGCAGAGGCGTGTGGCAGGGGGGTGTTGGGGCAACATTCACGTGAAGGTGAGGGAATAGGGAAAAGTAAGGGGCAGAGAATGAATGCGAATTTTGAGTCAATGATGTGTCTCGGTGTCATGCTTCTTTCTGTTGTAGCCGCTTGGAATGAACGAATTTTTGTACCTATCTTTTTGGCAGTGTATCGCTCTTACTCTGTTGTTTCTGTCAGTTATTGAGACATAATGAGTGGCTAAAATGATATCAATCAATCAATAAATTTATTTCCAACGATGAATATACAACATAAAATAGGCTTGGACATTTACTGTCCGCGTTTTCCAATAGTGTGGTCAGTGTACAATAGAAAACTTTTATCATATAAAAACAAGGTCATTACAGCAAATGAAAAGTAAAAAATACAAATGAGTTCGTCTTCTTTACATAACTTATGACGCTTCCTGCATCGTTTTTAAGTATGTCATTATAAAATTTATTATATTTCATGTCAAGATTTTACAGAAATATCTTTATAAACAACATTATTACCTAAATGCTACATTGATTACATTAATTCATCGGAGCCATTATTCTAAAATATTACGCAAAGAATTTACATCTCTTATTTGAGCAAACAAATTTATAGTTGCATTATTAAACGATTTAATTGAGCTACATTTTTTATTCCAATTGGTAATTTGTTTAAGATCATCGGTCCTAAAAACAAAAAAGAGTTCTTAAACAATGACTTATTCACCTTAGGGCTCTTGCAAAGTAACTTATCTTTACTTCTAGCTCTATAAAATAAAGTTTCAGTTCCACTATTCCCGCTTTTAATATAGAACAACCTACTCTTTAAAATATACACTTTAAAAACAAAATGATTTGGCAAAGGTTGAGTTTTTAATTCTTTATATAGGTACCTAATGGGAAAGAGCTTTCTCTAATTGGTTTTCGTAATATTATTCTCAAAAAATGATTTTGGGTTCTCAGTTTTTTAACTTAATGTGTTGTTTTTTAATATCCTCCAAGTAATTCTGAAAATCTGTACTATTCATAAGATAAGTCCTAAGTTTTTAATGTATTCTCGCAAATATTTCGTATGTATTTCTCCCACGTTAGATGTGTAGTTAACGTGATTCCCTGGTGCTTGAGTCGCTTGTTCAGGCTTTGCAGAAAGCACCAAATTCAAGTTAACATTTAGACATAGATTTGGATGATTTAATCTGCTTCACCTAATTATAGTAAAATTGAGAGCAGGCAAGCCAATCAGCTGCGACGTTTCGTAAATCACATTACGTTTCGGGGGTTTTCGGGATATTGGAAGAGGTATGCGCACCACGGTGCTGAGAGAACTCATGATTTATTCATGAATGAATTCCCCAAAAAAAATATCGTGGGGCATCTTTATTTTTATAACTTTGGCTTAAGGCATTTCGCTCGCAGTAGATTACACCTCCCTCCAATTTTCAATAGCGTCAATTTACATCTGTATACATAAACGGGAACTGCCTTCACCCTCTATGCCTATATCTGCTAATTTTGAAAAAAGAAGCCCCGCAGAAATGGATTCCGAAAGCTTACATCTGCTTGATTGTGCGTACGTAATGGTGAAAGGGGGTAAAATTTTCATTTCGTATTCAATTACGGGAAAACTTGCAAAGAGAACGTGTTCGAAACCGCACGCTTTTTCTGAAAAAAAAGGGATATTTCCATTTATGGTGTAAAATTAGTGCAGATTGTAACGCACGAGGGCTCATCAGCGCTTAAAAACGACGACGAATGGAACTATATTTGTTGGTGAAACGTTCGGTAAACTGCAAGAAGTAGATCATGCTTCACGTACGCAACGGTCGGGACTTTATATTTTGTTAAAGGTAACGAATTCATTCAGACTATATACTTAAAATGGAAATTTTGATGTCAAACTATTTTTTCCCTCCTCCCCCGTAACTACAACAACAATTAACGCATAAAACAAACGTTCTGTACCTGACGATGCCGTAAATCGGTGAAACGCGTCGTACAGTTAAAAGCTTGTAGAAAAGTACTAAGTATTATTATAAATTATGAGTGCTAATATAATAATCTTGAACGAAGTGAAGCCTACTACTACTGTCTTGTTTATCTTTGACTCCTTTGATGAGATTCAAACAATCAGCTACAATCGGTGATGCTATTATCGACGTTCATTTCGTCTTTCATGCGCGTTGTGAATCATTCGGTGACTTTCGGGTCGGTATCATTCTAAGAAAACACAAAGATCACGGCCAAATTTTTGTGTAAAGAAATGTTTGAAAACTATGTACCTTTAGAAATTCCCTCACATTATGCTAAAAATTTAAACTATCCACGATGGTCTTTTTTGCCGGAAATCAACACAAAAACAGCATTTGGTGATGCGTTTATCGATTTATTTTTCTCAAACTCACTATAGAGCATTTCAACAATGTTCCCGATCTGTTATGAACTACGCTACTTACAAGCTACTTACTGAGTCTGAGATAAATGGAAGCAAGTCTGTGCTTGTGATGAGAGCAGCGAACTAGAGCGAGCGGAAAGCTCTTAAAGCTTCAGAGGAGACGGGGCGAGAGGACGTTACCCTAAGACAACCGTGATGCCATGCGATCTTACCTTCAACAAATCATTCCCCTTTGTTTTCCCACCTCTTCAAAGTCTTTACGGAAGAGGAGGCTTTGCTTATCTTTGAGATAAGTGTCTTTTGAATAGAGTGCATACATGGAATCGAAGTGTCTTCTCTCATTCCTTCGCAGGACTAACTTATGGTTTTCATTCACGCCCTCTAATCCATAAAAAACTTTTACTGTCACCCATAATGGGATGCCAATAAAATTATACGCCGTGTTTCTGGCAATGCCAATGCCAAGGGGACGGGTTGTCCCATCGGGTTAAATGATACTGGTACGCAACTCCATGCGAATTAAAACTGTTTAAGAACTCACGCCCTCTGTTGGATACATTCATCCATTCATTTTATATTCTACCAGTAGGGACTGTATTTAGTCGCAGTCTGTATTTCAGACTGTGAATTGAAATGCAGCATCTACTTACTCAGTCAAGTGTAATATAAAATGCATGACGCAAAAAAATGCACTCAAAATATGGGTGTTTCGTTAATAAGCTGTATCGCGTCTGAGTGGTTGCTAGATGTTTTAATGACAAAGATTCGATGTGTACCACAAAGTGGCGTCAAAATCAAACCCGACGTGGCCGCGTGCTTATTTTAGCGCAGCGTCAAAACACATCCACCTTCAAGTGTTCTATGCATTACTTGACGTTTAAAATGTTCGCATCGACTATCATCAGTATTTCTTTTTCTGCATTACCGTTTGATTCGCAAAAGCTAAAACAAAATCCCATAGCACAACTCTATTGATTGGTAGGCGTTTAGAGAAACTCTAAAATATGTATTTCATTGCAGAGCCGTCCATAACCTATCCCCGCAACTTCCCACGCAAAGTCTTGTTCGCATAACCGCTGCTTAAATTTACCTTGTGCTAAGATGACTCTGAGATGTAACTTGAAATTGGGAGAACTGGGCTCCCGGAGAATTGAATCCCGGTCAAGTCAAATAATTTGTTCATGGGGAAATTATCCCTTTGGTATCTGAATATGTCTGTAATGATCTTTCATTCCTCTCCCAACGTAATTCATGTAAGTAAAAGTTTACTCATAAAAAAAGAAATTAAATTAGTTCTTGGCTAATTCGTTCATTCAAATTGGAGCGTGAATAGGCAAGGCCTAGCTTTTAGCACATCATTGAGTAGCAAATTTCTTAGTGGCAAATTTTTTGCAGCGGAAAATTTCCTGCACGAGGGTCACAATGAGACAAAATAATATTAATACGCTGATTCATGTTGAACATTCCTACATTTTAATTTGTACCTGCTACCCCAAGGATAGAGAAAATATTTCCTCAGACAAATCCGTGGAGAATTTTTTTTGCTTAAATTAGGACCATCTGCAAATATTCTGTGAGATACATGCATGTATATTAGCTTAATAGTGTAAAAACAAACTAGTGTTTGAACATCATGAGAAGTTTGAGGCAATGCTATCACGCGAGCTGGAAAGGAATACTGTATCTGAAAATTTTGCTTTTAAAATTATTTCAAAATTCTAAGATTAACCTTAATGAAAAAAATGAGTAATTAAAATTGAGGCACATCGAGTTCGTGTGGTAATTTCAGTCCTGGCTTCCCGCAAAAACTTACGATCCTCAATCGAGTATTATGTTGAGAGCACTTCGAGTTCAATACTCCGTCCGTTGGATGGGCAGTTAAACTGTGGATCCCTTTGCGCCCCACGTTAAGGTAAGGATAATACGGACGCCAGGTTTCCCTTCGCACTCCTTCGATTCCCCATATAATTCTCCATTTACCAAACCGACCAATTTATCCTTAATGGCGTCAATGAAATCCTTTGTAATTCCCAAAATAATATACCAGCCAAAATGGTTGATATTGATGAATACCAAGTCACTTATTCAGTTCTTTAAATAAGGATTTTGGAATTATTTCTTCAATAAACGTTGTAAACAACCGGCACAGATATTTTCACATCATCATCATCACGGTTAACATCAACCAACCTTTGTGAATTGTCCCTTTTTTTAAACCCTGATGATGATATGAGATCATCGAAACCGTTGGGTTCCCATAACTATTGTATGGGGTACTACAAAAAGTTTTCACTTACACTGTCGATATTCCGCAAGGTCACTACTACTACTATCAACTTTATTTTTTTAATACTGAGAGAAAGAAAATGTCATAATTAAAATTAAAATGTTTGGCGAAGTATAAGGGCAAAAATATCATTCGAGAATTCTGTGCGCCATTTTGATTTCGATATTTCAACAAAGAGACTCGCCAACGGTCTCCTGTAAATCCATACATCAATTAATCCTGAAGTATCAGTTGTGTTCCCTTGTGGTGGTTTCCTAGTGGCATCCGCCTATGGAGCCATGAAAACACGGGCTGATATCACCGGGAAAAGTGATCAATGTGTTTCCACGGCATGTACCTCAAAACGAATGTTTCATGGGACACGGCTCGCCACGATGGAAACACCGATCCCCTCTCTATCACCGCTGTTAAGAATCGTTAGGCTCGGCTTGAATTCGGTAAAGTGATACTCCTACTCGTTTGAGTGCTGTTGCCCTTATCTGCAAGTGGAAAATAGTAAGTACGAAATGTCCTTCTTCGTCGAAGTGTGCTAAAGTAGTACAGCGAATATTTCCTTTGGAATCCCAGAGCTGAAGCTTTTTCGGGGAAGACAAGTATTTCGTCGATGTAGATTTATCGGGTTTCCCTGGTGGTGATATTGGTGGGTGCAACACACCACCCGGTGAGAAACCCGAGAAATCTACATGGACAGTATTCAATGGGAAAGCTTTAAATCAAATATTTCGTCAACCACATTCGGGTAGGTAATAGATAGGTGTCCGGACAATTATTGTATTTAGCTGCATTATTTGGATATTTAATATAGAATTTAGGAGATGCACCTTATAATTTCTATATTATGTTGAAATTCTACAACATCACGCCAGATACCTCCCTTTTTGGATATTTGGATATTTTTTTTTAAATCTTGCAGGTGGGGTAACAACAGCCGAGAGCAAAATGGTTAACCAACTGCCCCAATTAGAGCAGAACGCAACGATAATTAACATTTTTGGTTAAGAGGGAACTGGTGTTTCAACAGTTGGTATAGTTTAATAATATAACACGGTTGAACTTGAGTTTTTGTTAGTTAGGTAGGGAGCGTTCTGTGGGAGTTTTGAAGCACCTCTCTCGCCTTTCATCACTCTCCATTCCCCTTTAGGGAAATATTTTCCCTCTGCGGACTGTTTATGCCGGGGACTTGCCCGAGGTGCGTCTCACAAGCGCGTTAATGACAGCGTACCAACGACGCCAGCAATGCCCGCGGCCCAAAATTACATTCCTACTTTGCATACCTTTTGGCTGCGGCACCTTCAACAGCGAAATTTTGCGGCGACTTTGGCCGCGTCTTCGGCCGTGACTCCCACACCACATTTACAGCGGTCAGCGTAAGAGGAAGTGCCAGCACTTCGGTCATTCATAGCGCGGAACAGAGCGAGGCCGGGGTCGATTTTCACTGAGGTGATTTGCAAACGATAATAGTTACTCAACAAATCACATGACAATTTAAATAAGTGTTATAAAAACCTTTTAAGTTACATGGTTTTATTAAGTATACAAACATAAGTGAAACAAAAATTTTCCTGCCATGGTCCATGTGGAGGCGGGCTTCTTAAAATGGGGTGCGCCTGGTGCCCCTAGTGTGTATATTCTTTGTTCCATTTTTTACATTTATAAGTAAACATTCACCAAGCACACCAAAATACGAGTAATCTTTTCGATAGCAAACAATAAAGTAAACAACCAATATAGCAACCATTTTCATGGAGCTAACCCGGGCCTGTGGGAGAGAAAGCCGTGACACTTATATTGTATTGTTATCGAAGTTACACTTGTGTGCAAAGTTTGAAGGAGATCTGATGAGTGTAAGTGGGTGAAAAATAGTTAAATAGGTTCCACCCAAACTGACAGAAACTCAAGTTAAATAAAACCATGTGAAAAGAATATAACAACTAATCCATATCGTGGAAATGGAATAATTTTTGGACAATGAAAATCTAAAAAAACTCCTCCGGAAAAAAGTTTTCGATTCCTCCTCTGAGCAACGCCGCTGCAGACTATTCTTCCGAGCTGAATTGCGGGCGAATGGTGTAATATAAAGATTCCGGTTTCTGCATTAACGTGTATAACGGCTGGAACTCGACTAATGCATTATCAATATTCTTTATATTATTTTTAATTCAGCACTTAGGAAGAAGGCTTGTCCATTTTTCGGGTTCCCACCGCGTTCATTGTTGCAACTGGACAACGGTTTCGTCCGGTATCCTCCTCGCGTCTTCAGGTCGAAGTTTCAGGTCATTTTGACCTGAAGACGCTCGGAGGATACCGACCGGGCGAAACTGTTGTCGTATTGAAGCAATGAACGCGGTGGGAACCGGAAAATGGACAACCCTTCAATCAAGCCCCGCGGAAACCTATGCCGCAATATCAGCGCTTACAATTAGTACTTAATCAGCAAACATTTGTTAAAATTTGTAAATTTTCGTTGCTTTCTAAATCGATCTGATACCTGAGTTTCCCGAAACAGACCCACATATTTATCCTTTATCTAATGATTAACTTAGTTACTAACTGCTTGCATAAAGTATTTTACCTAAAATTAAGTTCAATGCGGATCACATATTGCGCTTCCTGAAGACCGAAGGTAGTTTACCTGAATGTTACATCTGATAAAATGACCTCAAGGCAAGGGTTACTTTCGTAATAGCCGTGTTGGATGGATTTGTCATTTGACATTTTTTCACGATGTAATTATTGAATTATTAAATTGTGTACTGAAAAAAATAAATAAATAAATATATATATATATATATATATATATATATATATATATATAACTGTAACTGTAGCACACTCGACCGGCAATTGGGAGATCCAGGTTCGTATCCTGGGTAAGGTGAAATTTTTTCTGTCTGGATTCGACACATTTTCATCTTCCCCACCAAACCCTGTGTTCATCCTTTTATGTGTTCCTGTCCCTTTCCATTTCCTATGATTGTATGAATTTATTCGCGCCTTTGAGCGTCTGATTTTCGAATGGATGAGTATGTATATATATATATATATATATATATATATATATATATATATATATATATATATATATATATATATATATATATAACCATTCATTCATTCACTCAAACCGCTCACTGGCGTAAATAATAAATATTTCGTTCAAACAGGTGGTGAAAGAAAGAGGATAGGAAACATAGAAAATTGTACAACACAATGGTGATGTGAAGATGGAATGATGGCCGATTCCAAGTGAAAAAAATTCGTCTAGACCGGGAATTGAACCACGGACCTTCCGATTTCGAGTGGATCTTGAATTTTCAATGCAATGGTTCTTATGTCATAATTCTAAAAAATAGCCTCATAAATTCAATATATATATTGAATTTATGAGGCTATTTTTTAGAATTATGACATAAGAACCATTGCATTGAAAATTCAAGATCCACTTTTGTCTGCTGATACGTAAACGCCCTAAGCCGTTTCATCCATTGATGACCCAATTCCAAAGCTAGAGAGCTGAAAATATTTACTGAAGGTCTGCACAAGAGTGAGGAAGGGACGTTTGCAATATGCTACATATTACCCTGCTAGTCACCACTCGGGCTTGTGGCAGGGGTGTTAGGACGCCAGTCGTGAAAAAGAGAGGTAGAAGGAAAAAGGAATTGGAAGGGGGAAAAGGCGAATGTGAACTGCATGCTGAAGAAGCATCTTAGTGTCTCTTTTGAAAATGTACGAACATTTCTTCTTTTCACAGACCATTAGTGACTATAACAGGAGCACTGTTATAGTCACTAATGAAAAAGAAAGTCACTAGTCTGAGAAAAGAAGAAATTTTCGTACCATTCAATTCGGCAGTCCAGCTCTCTTAATTTGTCGCTTAAATGAGTTCACTAACCGCATCCAAACTCACAGGGCCTCGTTCTAACACTACCCTATTTCTCCATTCTAGTCAGGATATCCCTATTTCGTAGATGGTCCCAGAATCCACTGACCGAGCGAATCAACGTCCGTCAGGCGGGCGGCATGCCAGGAATGAGATCCGCAAGTAGTCAATTGCGTTTCTTCCGATTCACTCGTTCGGCCCAGAATTCCCCTCGCGATTCTTCCTTCCCTCCGTCCCAAGGCTAATGGACGCATTCTTCCAATTTCCTCTCATGGCTTGCGGACGATTGAGTGGACGGGAGAGGTGTTGGAGAGAAATTAAGGGAGGAAGGTTGAACTTGAACTTCACCCTAGCAGAAGGAGACGCCGCAAAGGGAATGGATTAGCTCGTCCCCTGAGACTGACTCGAATTAAGGATTCCCTTTCGCGTGCTCCAACTAAGGAGTCTAAATGGAAACCAACACCTTAATCAGGGAAGAAAACGTCGGGGAATTGTTTTTTACCCGAAGACCCAACGCCTATCTACCCGTTTCAGCATAATGGTGGTGTTTGGTACTCACCTTAAGGAATTTTCCTACCGAGAAAAAAGTATTTACACAAAAAAGTATTGTTATGGGAAAAAATGTCCAGCATTCTATAATTATGACATTCTAGAGAAAGTGGATGACAGTACTTATTAATTATAACGGTATGTTTTTTTAAGAGTTATGGAGGATTTAGCTGCAGATAAAAGTACTTCTGCGATAAATCTATCCCTATATCTAGTTGCATGAGCAATGTTCATCTACATCTACATACTAACCCCGCAAGCCGCCTCAATAGGCGTCTGGCGGGGGGTGTTAGGACACCAGCCGTTTACATATAAAAAAGGAAACGCTCTAATGAAATTACGCCTAGCATTTATTAAAGTCCCTTATTGTTCGGGGGAAAAACGAATTCCTATACCTATCCGTTCGGCAAAATATCTCTCTTAATTTATCGTTTGTATCGGACCTGGAAATATAGTAGGGTTCTAATATGATGTTCTCCGTGTCACTCTTAAAGATATCTATTCTCAATTGCTCAAGCAATCTAAGCCTAGTGCGCAGCCTCCGAGTCTCTAGCGGCTCACAGCCTAATTCGTTTAACATCTGTGTAACGCTGTATGTACGCCCGTAGCAGGTTTTGACGAATCGCGCAGCTTTCCTTTGTATTTTATTAAATTTCCGGATTGTCTTTCTGCACCGGATACCATATGCTCGCTGCATATTCAAGGTGTGGCCGGACGAGTGCGAAATAGCACCTCTCTTTTACTTTTTCATCCGAAAATCTTCCCACAATTCGCTTGACGAATTCTAGCTTCTTCAGAGCTCTGCCACAAATATTTTTTATATGTGTTCCCCACGATAGGTTATTAGATATGTTAAGAGCGATTAGTTTAAAATGTTCTGTTTAAATTTAAAGACGTTAAATTGTGATCCATTGATGCCTTTCTTAGAAAGACTAGGCAAATTTAAGCGCTGAGTTTATCTGATAAAAAAATTAAAAGCATGAGTGAACGAATAGTTAGTTTGAAAATACATGAAATTATTTTAATGTACATACCTATATATGAGTTTTTATCGTGGTGATATCAAGCATTTTGATACAAAATAATAAAGATATCAAATTAGAGATAGTAAATTTCTATGCCATCATTCAAAATTGGATATCCGTGGCAACTGACGAAACGATTCTTGAGAAGTTCTTCTGAACCTATCTTAGCAGATATAGTCATAAATCATCTTCTAGACTATGCATTGAACAGAATTAAATTTCATGAACATTAAAAAATACAAATATGCACACAACCTTCCCTGACTATTACCCATGATAACATATATTTACTCATAAGTACATACAATTTTTCTCCATACAAAACTCAGATACACGTTAAATTCAGAAACTTATTGAAGGGCGATTCCTATACATTCTTGTCTAACCCAATGAAGAAGGCCGTATTTCTATACGTTGATTCAGAAAACATAAGCTTAACCGTTACCGCAATTTTCTTTCCAACGACAACAAATATTCATCACAGGTGAGTTAAGAGCTTCTAAGTTGCCTAAGACAACATCGCAGTAATTTTTTAAGCCCGCTTAAAAGAAATACGATTATTCAAAGTTGGAGTATTTTTACATTGGTCATATAGAAAATGAAAAACAGGCATAAATGTTTTTACTTTTAACGAATGTTATACGTACAGCTAAAAAAACTAACTAAAGATGTACTGAAGCCTTAATTAAATTTTTGAAGTATTTTTTAAAAATCCATTCTCAATTTTTATTATTATAAGCGAAGAGCTGACACCAAGCTGGAATTGATATGATGTGACGGATAAATACGGGGTCGTCGTATTCGCATTTTGTCTTTCATGTATTTATCTACGGTCTCCTTCGAGAGAGGGATTAAAGAGTAATAAAATTAATGGAAAAATCAAAGTTCATACAAAATGACAATAAACAACAAATTTAACTTGTAAACTCTTATCGGATTTCCCACTGGGTGACATCGTATAATCAGGCCGATACGACGCTTCAGTAGGAGATTTTCCTATCTTCATCAGGACTGTTGACAGCCCATTGGCCAATATGGAGTACCTTACCCGGCATGAAGCCTGAGAACATTTCACCTTTTTAATTCGCCGAGAAAACATAAGATCTCTCATAAAGTTGTTTGAAGATTTCGCTGGATTAGAGTTTGGGATAAACGAGTAGGTTATAAATATAACGTGATAGAAGGAAAAAATCTCCGGCAGTAACAATTAAGCCTTTAAAAAAACAATAAAGTACTTTCTCTCAAATGCATGTTTAAAAATTATTTTTTTCTGAGAAATTTTGGCCTCCTTGGTTTTCTCAAACAGTTTGCACAAGTTAGAATGAAAATGGAAATATTTTCCTTTACAGTCAAAGAAAAATGGATCCCCAAGGGTGGTGAAACATAAAAGGAACAAAACGATGAAGTATTCATTTATCGCCATGAAGCTCCTATTAAGATTTACATGATATGAGAGTACGCAGTACTCTTACAGCTACATACATGCAACCGTAAATTAAAAAAACTAAAATCATGGTACGTTACTGCATTGTACCAGTTTATAAACTTACGCTTGCTGTTAAATGATTTAATTGAGGCAAATATTTCGTACGTAACGTAATGCTTATGCTTTCATGAACTCAAGGACCGAAGTTCGATTTCCCTTACTTCAAGGTAAACTTATGCTTGCTCTACTGTATGTTGCCTGAAAGAGTCATGGTGAGTGTGGCTACCCACGAACCAAGCCGGGGGAAATTATTTATCGCCTAGTTCGCGAGATGGGGAAACTTCGCGGCCCAAAGGAACATCATCTCCGCCTCGCGTCTTGAGAAGAGCATCGTCAACCGTGGTTTGGGTGCACAATGCGTAGAGTGAAGTCCTGTGCGTCAATTATAGTTCTCCGTCGATGGGAGACAGCGTAGGATACACGTACGATATTAAAGTCCACGATAGCGCGCGGGATACCATGCGCTACCTCAGAATTTAACGAATAAAGCAATTACGGTTCATCTCATCAGCCAATATGCACGGAGCTAACGTTAGTTGTCCTACCGATGATTCCAGCCTCGCTGTATCTCCGCATCATGGATATTAAAGGAAGCTATAGTCCTCCGTTTTCGTATTATTCCCACTGGAAAATTATTTACGTATGGTAATGATTAAATTCAATTAAAGCTAGAATATAGATATCAATATTATCGTCATAATGGTGCTATGAGTTGGCATTGTGTGAGGTGGAAGCATAAATGCCAGCTTGCTCATGTAATTCATTAGAGCAAACTAAATCATAAGCGGTAACAATATAAGTATTTTTCTTGGAAGAAAACAAGATATATCTGGGATAATTTTCGAGTCCTCCCTTAATAACACCCTAAAATATTTTAGAAGGGAACAGGTGACCCGAGTTCACTTCTGAGACCGAATTTAACAAGAACCACAACCACGCCGTCAAATCCCAAACGATACCCCAACAGGTGGATTACGGCACACAAAGAATAATTTTGGACATCGGATAAGTGAGATGGTTACAGTATTGGCATCTGATTCTGAAGACCCGGGATCCAGCCCCGGCAGTGGTGGGGTTTTTTTATGGGAATCGAAATACCTGATTGAGTACTATGCAGAGAACACTTCAACAAAGTTTAGGCTTCTGTCCATGAAGACGGATCTTAAGATATGGTCTTCATGGAGCCTTTTGTTAAGAAAAATATCATTTTCACGCCGTATTTCCGTCCACCATTCCTCCCTTCCCGAAACTGTCCTACCCTTGACCTGCTACCCATGAATTTGGTAACCGCGGACCTCAGTTGTTGGTTGTCTCCCCATATAACTAATTAACTAACTAATGCAGTCTTCTAATTTTAAGAAAACTTATGTGGTGACAGTTCTTTATGTTAAGATCCATACTTCACAGCTAACCACGTTTAGAATAAAATAACGGCCTCCCATAAAAACTCCATTTGTATACCAGCTAAACTTGATTAGGAAGGGATGTAAATTCGGATAGACTTCATCAGGAACATGAGCAAGGCAAGCCCATGAGTATAAGGAGAAAGAAATGGCTCATATAAAATAATGCAATGAGTAGTAATTTAGCCAAGCTCCATTTACTTCAGCGGCGTCAATCGTACTTGAACTTCCTAAGTAGGTAGGTACTCCGCGACTGGAAGCATTAAAGGGAATAAGAAAATCTCATTCGCTGGAGGAAGTTGCCTTAAAGAGGACCACTTGAGATTCGTTTCATTGGGGACGCCGCATCCCAGCTTCCAATAGCTAGGACAATGAACAGACCTTTTCTCCATGAAATTTATTCCAATCGAGCAATGGAGCACGCTTCAAAAATGCAAAAAATACTGACTATTACGTGAAATGGAAGCCACCTTGAAGTTTTGGCGCGATTGATAAAGTAAAAAAAAAGTCACGCCGGTTTCAGTGGAGATTGCACGACGCGGTAGCCATTGGAGACTCATTGTTAACTCCTCTACTTACAATCTAATTTTCATCTCAAATTAATGAAGTGAATCAAATTAAGGTATAAAAAGGATGCAAATTAAAGGTAGGATAAAATTAAAATTTTGAAAATTTAGCATTGTTTTGGCATCACCTGGAGAGATATAGTTCAGTTTCATTTTGACATTAAAAGTTTTATCAAGTTTTTGGTTATTTTATCGGTGCACATATTGGTCAAATGCACATCAAAGGAGTTATAATTTTTCGTTCATGACATGACATGAAAAAATCTTAAATATGGTCAAAATTGAAGCAATTGGCTAAGAAATCGAACACTGTAAAAAATTAATTACAAAACGTAAGGCCCCTTTTCATACACAAAATTTTCTAATCAGAAATGGAAATTTGAAGATTACTTGTCTTTTGGATATCGAGTGTAGTGCATGGCGTAATTAAAAATGCCAAACAAAATCACCTATGCTAGCGGCAATAAAAAATAAGGTATAGATTGAGAATGGAGATCAAATGAGAGCTATTATTAAGACCAGCATCTTAAAGTATTTTTATTTTAGCAATGAAGTACTTTACTGGCGCTAATTTGCAGTTATCGCCTCCTCTTAGCCAATTTATAACCTTTTGTAAAGCTGTAAGTTCAAAATGGTTAAATAATCTAGCCATTAAAGGTAAATGTTTTGCACACCTCGATTATTCCAGGTTAATGAGTGCCTCCGTCAAATAACCTTTTTATAAGCACATAAAAGTGATAACTTGAACTGATGATAACTGAAGAATCGCCTCAGTGATACACGTAGGAATTAACATGAAAGAAAAGGCTCAGGTGCATATTTTCTCATTATAATTTCTTATTTTCTAGAGTTATACTTTGATGACAAGTGTTGAAATATGGAAATAGTATTAAATTACGGAGCCTTGCATATTTTTCAGTAGGTATTGAAATAATCAGTTGTCGATCGCTTTCTATGATAACCTTTACCACTATAATATTCTGCCGGCCCTTGACTGAGGTGAGGCGAAGGAATCTACGAGAGAGTAGGAGTATGAGGTGTGGCAGAAAGTCATCCGAGAATCGCTCTCCACATTGGTCCATCGACCGTCAAACCGACCGGAGAGGAGGAGTATAATCACCAGAAAGGTTGATTTCTCGATTCCAGCCGTTATCCCATTCTCTTCCAGTTATATGGAGAGGAGGGGCCATTAAGTCCTTGCTGCCCTTTTAGATTTAACGGCACATTCGACGTTTTCGAGGTTGGCCCTGGGCCGTGCGCCTCGCGACCCACCCGTAAAAGCAGCACCGGCGCGGCGGCACCAGCAGCAAGCAGCGCGCACATGTACTGATCCCCATCGAGATAGATCATTATTCACTCGCGAGCCTCCGCCCGGACTCCATGACGACGTGGTGAAGGGAAAGTTGTTGTTCGTGTCGTCCAGGGAGAGGGGGTGATGGGAAGAAGCCATTACTATTGTTTTCGACCCTCGATAAATTATGTCTTCTTCATATGCCTTTGTTGGCGGAAACTGACGGAAACTGAGCTATCAAAAATGAAGGGGGAGCTTTCAAAAATTGCTTCGGGGGCTGTGCGTTTCTCTGGCAGATGAAAAGTCTTCCCAAACACCTCACGTCTCCTCATAACACAAGACGGAGAGATCCGAAAAGACGAAAAACAATACCAAACTCCCGATGCGGTAAGCTTATTTTTTTCTAGATACGGTTGTATATCAAACTCAAGTGCAATTATAGCACAAAAAAGAGCAACAAAAAGGCAACCTTTCTGTGAAAATGAGAATTGTCCACATATTCGAAAGCTTCTAGAGGATCAGAGGCTACATGCCAGGAAATTATTGCATGGAAAATTCAAATCAGGCGAGTTTCAGGGTAGGTAGGATATTTTTAACCCCTCTTACAGCTCTTGAGCTTACAAAATATCTAAGTAGCTTTCTAGAGTTGGTAGAATCGACAAAAATGAGATACACCGTGAAACAGATAGTTATAAGATTATCTTCTTTCCGTAATACATGGAAACGGAGCGACTTAGAGCGACACTCAGTCACAAATTTTAAAGATCATATCCCACAATCCATGTTGGCACCAATAGTGTGTCCACTGAGAGCGAGGAAGGCTAGTGGTTTATTCAATTAAAAAAACGGGATTCGTAATTAGTTAGTGATTCCTTAGTCTAAAAATTCTGGAGAGTAAATAAATCTCATTTAAATGCCGTACTCTAAAATGTTTTAAAATATTAAGTTTTGAAGCAAACTTACAAAATAGGCATACGGTACGAAAAACATGCCACTCGTCCTCGGTCACTTCCTATGTGACAGTCTAATCCAATGTTTTTAAACCATGAATACGAAATGTCAGGTCTCTCAGGAGGGTACCTACTTCTTGGTAGCTTGAATAGCAATCGGTTATATGGAAACAGACAAAAAATGTGAGTTAAAAAACAAAACGGTTTCATGAAAGTTTCATTTCCATTTAAAGGTTCCGGAAAGTACAATCGACCATTGAAACCGAGA
Organism: Pyrrhosoma nymphula; assembly: GCA_963573305.1. Classification (NCBI taxonomy): domain Eukaryota; kingdom Metazoa; phylum Arthropoda; class Insecta; order Odonata; family Coenagrionidae; genus Pyrrhosoma; species Pyrrhosoma nymphula. The sequence goes on from OY754338.1 coordinate 24,620,050, forward strand.
AGGAGGCATTTTATGTGCTGAATAAAGTAAACAGTCAAACGGCTACAAAGTCCTCATTCGGCGATTATCAACAAGGATTGACAGTCGATCACGTGCGCAGATATTACTACTTCACATTCAAAATACTGCACTTTTCATTAATATTTTAACGTACTCGCACTCACATATAAGCAAACTCGCAATTAGAAAAACATTCATGTATATTTTTGAAACCCCAGCAGCCAAATTGTACAGAAGTTGACGTTGGGGATAAAGACGAGACCATAGAAGTTACGACACCTGAAGCGAGGTATTTTGAAGGGAGCAATTATCCCGATATTGTAAAGGATTTGATTTATGTTGTGTTCTGCTTGTATAGAGTGTTCTTATGTGTTGGGCACGTGATTGAGTCATAAGTGAAAAACATACGCAAGGAACTTAATCTATGTTGATGAGGAATGATTTATATGTGTTATTTGAGTCAAGTGTTTATTAAGTTGTTTCAAGGGGTACAATACAGTGTATTCACATGTGCATTCAGGTCAACAAAAAATTAAATAGATCTTTTAATAGCAAGCACGATTGTTATAATTATATTTAGTAGGGCTACCTAAAATTTCCCGTAGCGGAGCAGATCCAGTGACAGAAAAGGTTAGTGACATTATTATGTTAAAGGGTGATGTTACAAGTTAGTCCAAGACAAAAATTGAAGACTTCAGGAACTACCCTCTAACTTATTTGTTATTAATTAAGCCATTACATTAATGAAAATCACTAAAAATGGCTGTGATGCAAAACTGCCTCTTGAATTATACCCTTATTGAATCGATCTCTTTTGAATTTTTATTGTTACCTATTGATTGCATGAATAAATGAATGGTTGTATGGAAATATGTTATATCAGCTTCATAAGGTGACTTTACACAAGGACGTCAATTCTACGAGAGTAGCCTTGCAAGTCATTGGAAGTAGCACTTCGATGTGAAAGCTCGGACTTCTATGGCAGTTGGGGCTATTATAACACTTTATACACTGTAATGATGCATATTTTATGTAATTTATACAAATTTATGATAAATCTTCGAATGCCAGAGATACTCGAACAGAGAGGTACTAACGTAACTATAGCCGAATTAATGCCATTTTCGAAATTACCATATTCATATTTTTCTTCCTCCATTCATTTCTTTGGGAAAGACGCGAGTTATGTGTAAGAAGAAGGATGCCGTGCAAGCAGCAATTTCAAATCGAGACATCACTGCACTCAATTCTTCCAAATAGGTCAACTTCCATGGTTAAAGCCGCCTTTACAAAATGAATTTCAGTGCATGTGATCGACAATCAATCCAGGCCGAAATCGGCGGATGAGGACTTGATTGTTAACTTTCTCCATATTTGATAAATAAAAAAAAATGTTCGTAAGCTTCGATGGTTGATTTTGTCCTTTCCTGTAAACAAATCTCAGCTCCATGGATGGAGCAGAGCGCTCAATCAAATAGTTCATGTAGCGGGGTCAATTATAATGCAATTTTCGCTAAAAATTAAGGCGGGGAAATAAATTTCCAAAGGTAAAAATAAAAAAGTGATTTATCTAATTCTTCTGCTCGAATACTTTTTAAACTCTTTTAGAATAATAAAATAAATAATTCTTATTAGCAATTTTTTAAGAAGAAAAGTTTGGCCAATTTTTTTTACCATCTCAAAAATTGTACGCAACCAGCATAAGTAACGACATAAAAATAAATATACTATCAATACGAAGTAATAATCAAATACAACTCAGGTAAACTTACCTTAATTACTAAGAGTGAATTTTTCCTGTTCCTGTTGAGTACTTATGGGTCGTTTGCCTGGTACTGAGCGAAATGATTTCGTATTTTTCCACAGACAACTTTACTGGCAACCCGACCGGTATCAACGCACATACGTCACCAGCAAGGGTCCAGTTGTTCATTGACATTTAAAATATTTTTAACTGAGGAAAATTTGGCAGGTTAGAGGTTCGTTACTAGTAACCTGTGAAATGTAGATTAGTTAATGATCTACCATCAAACTAAGCACTATGAACGATGCATCAGGAAAAACGAAAGTAATGAATATAAGCCAAACAAAATATTTAATTTGACAACTGGAAAATAAATTTGAATGCATAAAAGAATATAATGGGGGAATACGATATAGAAGGAAATAATATGGGGGGAAAAGCTATCAATACACAGAAGATCTAGAAGTATTCAGTCACAAATTGGAGGCAGAGAATTTTCGGTGAAGATTATACATTTAAATAATGTGATAAAATATGATCATACTTAATGATATCGAAATAAAGTAAGTCAATATGCTACGGCCAAATTTTGAGAAAGTTGACTCTCTTATGATCGGATAAGCGAATTTGAATTTGCGAAGGACAGATGTAAAAAATATAGACCTGGTACTTGTTTAAGCTGATTATCACAACTTTCCTAACAAGTTTATCCTCAAACATTTTAGAATTGTAATTTTATCCGCTCGAAGGGCTTCGCAATCATTTCATTGGTGGGATAAATCGTCCTCTATTCTGTCTCGAAAATTTGCTCTTTCAGCGCTTGGAGAATATTTATTATTATTTTTAATAGCAATGTGCTAGTTTTATTTCTGGTTGAGGAAGTGAAAAGATAAGTATATATTTACATTTATGGAAATTCTTATGTTCGGATAATAATTATTCTAGCAGCCTGATGATCCTATGTTTTACAAAGGTTTATCAGCATGACAGAGAGTATTTAAAATAAGAAAATTAACGCTTAGATGCAGAACATTCACTTAAATGAGATTATTTTTTAAATAAAACGTATGACGCTATAACATTAACTATGTATAGTGTTAAGACTATAAATAAAATAGATCTGCCATGAGAGAGGTCATATGCGAAGAAATCATTCGATGCAATTCTCTCGCCTCTGTAACCTGGATATTTTCTAAAATATCCAATTATTTATTTTCTCTGAGCAGAGGGAAACCTAGATAGGACTAGGACACGTTGAGTAAAAACGGAAACATTGCTGCTATTACTATGCACAGAGGCATCGCTCTCCGCTCGGGGGAGTTGAATAGCCATCTCTCTTTCATCTGGTTTGCTTTCTTTCTGGCATTTTATGGCGCGGTTGAAAAGGGGTGGGACGGTGCCAAAATCTCATTTTAAATTTTCCGACGGAACCCCACGGCGCACATGTACATGAGAAAAAGACAGCCTGGAGTCTTCAAGTCCAACGCGAGTCTATAGTGATAAAAAAGCGAAGCAGTGATTATTTTTGCCAAAGAGGAAGATAGCCCCCGGATGTGACCAGAGACCGAAGTGCATGCCCTCAATAAGCAATTCTTGAAAGAGGTTTTACAGAGACACTTGATCTATGCATATAAAAATGCAAATATGAATGACTCACTTACTGACTGACTTACTGACTGAGGGCTAGGGACGGAGCGGCCGAAGGGCGGCGCCGCGGGTCGAGGGTCAGGGTTTTTAAATATGTGATCTGTTACACCAAATCAAATTACCTCCGGAATACAAATATTTGGTTTGAAATATTTTCTAATTCACATAGCATATTCATATTCATAGATATTAAATGGAGTTGTTCATTACAATAAAGTTTTGTACTTTTCTACGCTTATTATTTCTTTTAAACACTACGCGTTTCACTAATTTTATGGCATCCTCAGATGTGGTAATTTGTTTACATATAAATTTGTGTCGTTGTTAGATAAAGACCATTAAATTTTATTGAAGAAATGTTTACATTAAAAAAATTACAAAAAGGAAATGAAACAAAAATAAAAAGGAGGGGAAAAAAAGTAATAATATGAAAATAATAATTTTAGAACTGGAAGAAATGCAGATGAGCGAAATCGCGAGTAACAGCTAAAATATACTCTCTAAAATTAATCTCGCCAATTAAACACTCTCTAAAGCATCATCAATATGAGAACAGTACCAATTATGGTGAGACTTGTAGTAGTCTTTCGTGAAAAATAATTAGAACCCAGGTACATCAGCATTAATAAAACAATTTTTTTATAGTTTTCCTATATTTACCACCAACAAAAAATTTGAAATTTATATATTGACAATCGGAACTAAAATGGTGAGCGACATGAGATTCAACGTATATTTTTCTCGTTTTCAACCATCGCCCACGAATTTCAAATGCCATTAAGTACTGCTAAATGAAACAAAAACAGTGTGTTACTGTACACTGACAAAATAAAGCCGCCCGTGATTTCACAGAAAAATATTTAATTCTTTGCTAAGGAGTTTATATGAAGAAAAAAGAAACTATGGAAACTTGTTTGGTTTTGCTTGAAAGTTGTTTGGAAACTATGGAAACATGGTCTCACAATTATCCCGGTCAGACGAATTACAAGATTCGTTCAAGACATTGCGGATTTTGGCTGTATTAAGTAAAAAATAAACCTGGTGCATAACATATCTACATTTTAATATTTAATTCAAGGAATGAAAAAAAGGGTTGTAAAATGTCAATCAATATATTTTAGATCAGATTCCTAGTTCACTGAAATATTTACTAGGATGATGCTTAAAAAAATTCTAACGTCACTGATGGACGCACTATGTGATTTTCGGACACATTAATTGAAAGTATTTTTTTTACAATACCATAAAGGCCTAGTTACGCTATTCTATATGTATGAGTTCATGCGTGAATGCACGAGCGCGTGAATGAACGGAATTGGAACAGGGTCAATTAAGTGACCATGCATTCACGCATTCGTTTAAGTTTTTGTGGTTTTACGATAGATTTTTGAAGTGATGTGAATTCATGCATGAACTATTACATTAGATGAACATACATTCATGCATCGTTTAACAAGGTTTTAATGATTTTGTCAGGTCATTTAAGTAGTGTTTAGGCGAATGTTTCAGGTTGGAGTGCTTCACTAAGCGTACATCTTACAATGAGTTTAAGATATTTTCCTCTTATTTTTTCACATATGCCTCTCCTCTAAAAAATGGCAAATTTACTATTGCATAAACAACATCATAGTCCTAAATTCACGGAAACTTCTTTTAGTTATTAGCGAATGAATGCAATGTTTGCTAGTGGCATGCGTTAGAACTCGTGCTGTTGCCGGCTACTTGGGCTTAAAAATAAAACCACCGGAAATGCCATATTTGCCAAATTATCTACCTCTCTTTGTTTTAGAACAAGTTTTAAACAGTTTAGAGATATTATCTTTGTAAGAAATTAATTTTAAACGATGATAAAATGCAAAATATGGATTATTTTTATTTTTTTCTGCTTCATTTATTTTTTCTGCTTAAAAGATAAATTCTTCCTTCAACGTTTTATCTTCTGTATTGGAAAAATTGAAATTTTTGAGACTATTTGATGTTTGCGTGAGCACAAAGAATCTTTTTATATTTTTTCTCTTCATTGGGCTCGTTGCACTTGTGGCCAAATGTGGAAGTAAGATTTACAATTCAAGCCAAAGAACCCTGAGGCCATGGGATCTCATTCAGCCTCAGGCGTGGATGCGCCATTTATCTTAATTTTAAGATTTTAGGATAGTCATTGCGATAGAAATCGAAAAGTTGAACCACCAAAAGCTAAAAAAATCCACATGTGTTTATATATACTTTGACCCAAACTTTTGACTCTTCACTGAATGCTGTTAAACATACCCTGGTGGGAATCGATCTAATGTCCTCAGATTAGCCCGCAAGTGTAAACTCAGCAACCTTACAGGACAAGAAAAATATTTGAGTCATTGAATTTACCTGGATGGATTTGCAATCGTTGAGGATGCAAAGAGTATACCTACATTGGTAATATGATGCAGGATATAAACAACATAACTTTTGACTCATTTATTGAGAGTTGAAGGGTAATTTTTATGGTGAGGTGAACATTGATGGGTCATTGACATGACGAAGTGTGTTGAAGAGTCGTAAAAAAATAAATAAAAAGTGGAATGAAAGGCGATTTGAAGGGGGTGAATGAAAGGGGCCGTCTCGTGAGTGAATTGAAGGGGAAGGGTTACTTCCCCTGACCCTTCTTCGGATTTTAGAGAGGAGTTATAAGGGTTCTGTAGATTGCTCTGTGTGGAGGATATCCCTTGGGGAATGCTCGCGGCGATCACGACGTCACGAGGACATAAAGATCCGGCGACCAATCACGGCGAAGATGAACTTTCATCCTTTGCCCAACCTGCTCCAGATATCCCTGCCCTCGGAATAAGGTCGTAAGAGGTAAAACATTTGTCACGGAAGCTCATAAATTTCCCCACTTCTGTTATTTATTCATTATAGGACTATTTTAAGGTAAATAATATGAAGCTGTAAATGTCATTTATACTGATTAGGTTTAATTAAATAACATGATTGACAATTGCAAGGCTTGTAAGTTGTATTAACGCAATAAATATAATCTTGGTATTTGCACAGCAGACGTAGGTCCATCTTTACATTAGTAAATGCCCTGCAGTAGGCTTAGTACGAAATGTATCTCATCAAAGTCATATCTACAAAGTGGGGAGGAGAGTGTATAAATGTATCAAACGACGTGTAATTCCTGAAAATCAGTATAAAGTCACAACATAAAAGAAAATCGCTAGGATCGCTAATGAATAAAATTTGACTTTTTTACGCCATAAAAAGCCCATATCAACGTTGAAGAAGCATAGCAAAAAAGCTGAAAAAACGCAATCGCAATTTGCTTGAATCCGTACGAAATCACCCAAGTTATTCAGCACCCTAATTGCGTTTTGAGTAGTGACCTGGCTTATCCGTTTTATGATATCCAAATTAGTTGATTTCACAGTTATCCTTTTGCTAGTTTTTGGAATAAGATGCGACTATATATCACAATCTCTCTTTGCATAGCATCAGTGTTCAGCGATGTAACAATTAACTTTCGGGTCAAACCGAATCGAACGTTGAGAATAGCCAACGCATCAGGGGCTCATACTAAATAGAATAAATATGGGAATACCTCTTTAACTAGTTATTTTTGCAAAACTATTTTCAATTTTTCCTAATAAAACCAATAGTATGATAAGAACTTTATTTTCAATGAGTGCGAGATAAGGAAATGAAAACTATTTCAAGGGCGTCCATTTCGTCTCGACAGAATATCACATCACAAAAATATTTACCGATACTTCCGATTGTTAGTCTGCAATGAGGTCTATAAAAATATCATTGCCTTTTACCTGCACTGAATATCATTCGCACGTATTTATTAATATACATTAAAATTTGCAACTAAATTACCTGCGTTTAAGTGCTCGCACAAATAACATAAACATTAGACGCACAAAAATAAATAAATCTTGCATCACTTACGCTTTAGTTGCTTTCTATTTTTGAGCTGAGACATTGAGACTTCAAGAGTGATCATGTTTTTTAAATTCTCAGAAATATCCCGAATGTAGGTTCTAAAATTTTCAACTTTCAATAGGGATTCAAAAATTCAGAGGCAAATTATGGAGATGAGGTTAACGTGGATGAATAGTTATACGTGGTTGAGGTGGTAAGATAGTAACTTTGAGTTAATTTTAAGCTAGCTTTGCTCGTTATAATATTCTTAAAACTCTTTTTCGGGAATGCAATTTCTTAGACTCACAATCATAAAAGATATGGTCCGAAATAGGAAATGTAGATATTACCCGCAGAGATCAAATATCTTGGTTTTGTCCCTTAATATTTCATGATATATAAGAAGCCTATGAAACAACTTTTATTCAATAAAGCTCCGCAATGCGTATGGGGAGGGGAAAAATAAAAAATAGCAATTTTGATTGGATGGAAGACTTAAAGTGGGGAGGAAATTCGTATTATGAAGGAGCAAAGGAGGAGATGGAGGATACAATGTAATTCATGTTTGAAGTAAACGTAAGCAGTACGGATGTTCCAAACTATGAGGAATAAATTATAAAGAACGCAGGTTGGAACGTAATAACCAAGTTATCTGTTCTCCATATTGAAATTGTAATTACCGCATGATAAAGCGTGAAAATTCAAGTATATTCCAGTAATAAATATTGCCATTGATCAAAGCTTGAGAGTTGGTCTTAGAAATGAATTTCAATGTAGCGACAGCATCTGCTATTCGCAAATTATCAGTCCCAATATTACCTATGTTCACTAACGTGAGAATTTATTTTCGTGCTTATTAGAATAATTAATTCCAGTTTATGTTGACGTATAGCCCATTAGACCCAAAGATAGATTCGCGCCTACATCAAAGTATGAAAACCAATTCAAAATGAAAAACAATTCCGGATAATTTAGTGGAAAGATAGCATTTTAAAATTGCATCATACTTTAAATGGTTACTAAGCAATGTGTCTACAGTCCACAGATTAAGACATAAATGCCACCATTAAATTGCAGAAAATATCTGTGAACAAAAATAGGTACGACTGAAGTACATAAGGTCTTTATGATATAATTTTAATAAATGGGGCAAACACATCAAAGTCACATTATTAATTGACGCCAATGCGCGAGAGCAGAAAAGAGTTAATCATAAGCTCTAAAGCTTATATTGTTTCTTTGGCCGATTTCAGACAGAGCGGAATTCCGATTCTGTCCATAACCGTATGACCACGGCTTTAGAAGAGTTAACAAAAATAAAGGAAGCAACGTCGAGAAATTCCACGGCATATTAAGCCCAAACATCCAATGAATGGTGCTTTTAATAACCAATATTGGTGAAGATGCATATTTCCTGATATCCGAGGAGTATAAGATATTGATTAGTATTAAGCTATGTGAGGATTTCAGCTTGCGTTTATTCCGCTACTTAAAACAATAGAATAAAGAAAGAAGTTTTACATAATGACTAAATAAATTTACTGCCCAAATCCTATAGATTAGTGACCTGACCTCTAGTAAAAATGTTAATAGTCTTAGGAAATATTTAAATACTTTATCGCAAAAAAATTCAGCATACAATAGTTCAGAGGACCTTGTATTAATGTCCACTTGAAGAGTTAATTGTATACATCACCATAAATATGCACCGAATTTAACTATGGTGAATAATGATAATGCTCTTTCACTGTTGTATACGAGGGGGTACCCAAAAGAAACCGAACTTTTTTTTTAAATTTTTTAAATTTAATTTTTTAAACAAAATTCTTTCAATCCCCTTCAAAGTACTCTCCACTGGCACTAATACATTTGTCCAATCTTTTATTCCATTGTTCAAAACAATTTTTAAATTCATTTTCTGGGATGCCCGACAGCGCCTCCGTCGTTTTTTTCTTCACCTCAGCTACGTCGGTAAAACGCTTTCCTTTCATGTCTCTTTTCACTCGGGGAAATAAAAAAAAGTCACAGGGGGCAAGATCGGGTGAATAGGGGGGGTGGGGCACAGGGGTCATGCCATTTTTACTCAAAAATTGGCGCACAGACAGGGCTGTGTGAGCAGGGGCGTTATCGTGGTGGAAAAACCAGTCGCCCGACCGCCACAAATCAGGCCTCTTCCGCCGCAAACTGTTTCGCAATCTTTTCAAAACTTCCAGGTAGAAAGCCTGGTTAACTGTCTGACCCTGCGGAACAAACTCTGAATGGACGACTCCTCTCACATCGAAAAAACAAATCAGCATTGTTTTGACATTGGATTTCACTTGACGAGCTTTTTTGGGGCGAGGTGAACTTGAAGACTTCCACTGGCTCGATTGCTGTTTCGTTTCAGGATCGTAGCCGTAGCACCATGATTCATCACCTGTGATAACCTTGGAAAAAAAGTGTGGGTTATTTCGAAACTCTTCTTTCAAAGCACAGCATGCTTCCACACGACCTTGTTTTTGTTCAGCAGTCAGCAGTCGAGGCACGAATTTGGCAGCCACCCTTTTCATCTTCAAATCTTCCGTTAGAATTCGCTGTACTGAACTCCAAGTCACTCCAGACAGTGCCACAATTTCTTCAATTGTCCTTCGTCGATCTTCCAGGACGATTTCACGAATTTTTTCCAAATTTTCATCAATTCGGGCCGTGGAAGGACGACCCGAGCGAGGTTTGTCATCAATTGACATTTCACCTTTTTTGAAACGGGAAAACCACTCAAACACTATAGTTTTCCCAATTGCATCATCCTTGTAGGCCGTGTTTAACATTTCAAGTGTTTCTGTGCCAGTTTTTCCGAGCAAGAAGCAAAACTTTACGGCCACCCGCTGTTCATGATAATCAGGCATTGTAAAAACGACGAGCACACAAAACAATTGTTGCTAACAAATGCCTATAAACAAAACAGAAGCTTCCTTAGCAACGACGCTTGCCTTGTTGACTCACAAATGGTAGCTCTATATGCCCCTAGCGGCTTAACAGGGTACTTCAAAAACTCCGCCCATCACAACATCAGTTCGGTTTCTTTTGGGTACCCCCTCGTACATATATATGAATTTCGAATCAGGAATTTCATATTTAATGTTGAGCTACCGTTTAATAATTGAAAATAACATTAAATATTTCTGCCACAGAAATAACAGATAAAAAAATATTTTTGTCCCATAAGACAGGTTAATTTTAAGATAAATGCATTTTTGACATTATTCTTACAAAAAACCAATGGCAGTTACGTTAAATTAGTATAAGAAATTATTCCGCGCGTAAACCAAAGCCTGTCTCGTTTTTAATTAAAAAAGCTAATTCAAAAACTTCAACCCTCGAGTGGTTGAACAGAGAGCGATCGTGATAAAGGCTCTCAAATCATGATAATAATCAAATCCCTCTGTGCTGCCTTTATAACATCCTTGATTTGAAAGCATTTAATTCACCCTGAGTGACTACTGTCCTCCGCCCGACTACTCGCGGTTTTATTAAGTTGCTTCGCGGAAAACGATGAAGGCATGAAACAGGTATTAGTTGAGTCTCTTCATTTAAGTTCTTGGAATCAATGAGAGATTGGATTTACAAAAGACCCTGAGAGCAATCGCTTGGGGATTTTCGGAGTAAATCAGATGAAGGAATTAGAGCGAAAAGTATGGGTTAGGTGGAGAGGTGGAGAGGGGGCTGGAACAGGTAAGAAAAGAAGGAAAAGAGAGGACACAGGTTGGGGTAAAGTAAGAAAGTAAGTAAAGAAAGTAAACCAATCATTCCCCGAAGATCACTAAAGAAAAGGGGGGAGTGAATTGAATGGGGCAGAGTTAGGGCGTTGGATGGTTGAATTGAGCAAGGCCTTATTTCCGGATCCCCTTAAAATCAATCATCGCTGCCTAGGAAACCGCATGAAGGGGTGGGGGGGGGGGGGGCGGCGAAACGGAAGGGAGTGTGAGCGAGTAATTCGACGGAGTTATCCCTGGGGATAGGGATAAACATATATCGATATATCGAATACATATTGTATATTTTTTCTCTACATCGTTATATATTGCTATATATTTGAAGCTAATAAACCGGTGAAATAGTTGCTGTAGTCTTAGCACCATTATCAATACATGATTTACTATATAAATTGTTCAAAATAGCCACCGGAGAATAGTTGTATTTATACCATTACCTATATATGATTTACTATCTAAATTGTTAAAAATAGCCGCAAAATTATTTAAGAATTATAAATCTTTTTAAAAAATTAATAAATAAAGTAAATTTAAATCCATCAGTTTCGTTAAAAGTTAGCCTGAGGAAAAGCCTTTTATTTTTCCATCGCTGTATCTTCCATTTTATCAATGCACATGATAATGGCACCACTAATAACAATACAAAAACATGTTAAAATGTATCTACCGATACACCGGTCTTCTGAAGTCAATAGGCTGAATGCCAACATAATGCAAATCTCCACGCTATTACCATTTAGCTAAACACTCTTATATCTTCTAAATGTATCTACAGACAGTTCATAGACTCAACTTCCGAAGTGATGATGATGGAGGAACAGTTTATGTTAAAATTCGTATAATTAAAAGACTTGAAGTCGTTTAAATAAAATGTAGAAGCATAAAATGATTATATCTTTTGCAATTATTTGTGGAGATGGATATCTTTACCTATATCTCCGTATACTGACTTAATACATGGGTGAATACATATACAATTATTAATTTTTTTCTTCTCTCAGGAAATATAGGTATATTAATATGAATATTATTTATTTATCTTTACCAACGTTTCGTAGTCTCATAGATAAGCACACACATAATGCGTAAAAAGTCTTCATCAAGCATTCGTCAATACGCGTATAAAAAATATCCACTCCTATTGAGAAATCGGTACCTACCTATATTGGAAGCATACGATTTCCGATATACATACATTCATGGTAAATTTGTAAACACTCTCCATGCCTTGTTATTGCTGCTGTGACAGGGATACATGGTTGAGGAGAGTTAACAGTTAACACTGAGAAACTTAGACGGCGCCGAGCAAAATGCCTCATCCCAATCCATTGTTCGGATGTATGAGCCCATTCAATGAGATGCCAGTCTTTCCTGCAGTCCTTTTCAAAATTCGGACTCCTCCAAAACAAGAACTCCCTTTTCTGGAGAGAAAGAAAGAAATCTAATTAACACTGGTCCCTTCCCTTCCATTTTAAATCTCTCCCAAAGAAGGAAACAGATTTGCACTTCCTTCGCATAATTTCATTTTTTTGGACCTTATCCGGACGAATTCATGGGCGTGAATCTAATAACGGGTCATTATCTCTGGTGAGGAAAAGGGCAATTAAGACGATGTTCTTCGTGTCTTTCTGATATTCAATTACCCGCTAATCGGGCCGTCACATCTGTCCCTCCCAAGTAAGTGAGTGAGTAACAAAATCAGATTGGCCATGGAATATTAAAGAGTTCTTGGTTCCAATTTGGAACCAAGAACTCTTTACCAACCAAAAGAGTATTGGTTCCAATTTTCTTCTAAGATGTCTAAAGGTTTGAATAGCTTCTGCAAACCCATTACGCCGGTCTCTTTAAAGGTAGTAAATGCCAAAAAAAGTTAATCTCGATGATAGGGCTATAGTAACGCTATATATTGGACGCTCTTCTTTAGTAATAGCGTCTGAAGGGAGAAAACATGTCTTTCGAGATATGCATGGAAAACTTGCTGACACTTCATAAGTCTTACGCCTCTTATATCGCTTCTCTATCGCTTTTCTTGCTGACACTTCAGAAGTCTTAGTCTCTAATATCGCTTAAATATTAACCAAAGATACTGATGCATTGAGAACTAGATCTTATTTTGTGGCTGATGTACTCAATAAGGCTAGACTATCCCTTGTCAAGCGCTCACTTCACTACCGTCTCTTCTCCCTACTGAATGCTTTGCCTGATAATATTGATCCGTTTTTTTCTCTTTTCAAACTCATTTATCAATATCATCATTTCCCATTATCCTATGAATAAATAATGAAAATTATTTTTACCTTGTACTCATGATTTTTATTGATTTTTTTTATCTTTATTTAACGTTTGTTATTGCATCACTGTAAATGGGTTTGTAATCAATGCTGTATATGAGCAATCAGTTAAATAAATAAATAAAATTCAGCCAAAAAAGAATCACGTATCTAGTTCAAAATGCCTAAATATTAAAAATTCAAGCATAAAACATTACAGCTTCAAATTAAGGATTTATAAGATTCATCTATTTCTTTACCGGCAAAAAGTAAGTAAAAATTCACGTTTATCCCAGGAAAAGTAATAAAAACGTATTGGTACACGAAAACAGAAAACATTAAAATCCGCAGGGTGTAATTTTAAGGTTTTTTGTCCGCTTGGTTTTTTTTAAGGCAATGCAATGCTCCCTAAGAATGTATTCAGGGGAAATTTCTTTGAAATCATTTTGTATTAAACCTATTCTCAAAATGCAAATTATATGGGAAAATCAAGAACAAGTAATGGTTATTCACTTGACTGACACAAATACATGCACATCAAACCTTTCCTTTACTGAGTTGGCTCAGCCAAAAGAGCTTAATTGTCGATGTTGGGCCTGTAAAACAGGCCCATTTTTTATCAATCACATTGCTTTGTCCTTGCATACCTCCTTGGCTTCTGCCACATTCATACCCTGCTTCATACACGCCCTCCCGTTCTTAAAGCTTATACCAGGTATCTTATATACTTACTTATATCTATATATTCTTTTCTTTAAGAATCTTTTTCACCACATTTACCCTTCACTCTATTGGTCTACGCCTTCTCAAACAATTCACTACTCCATCATAGATCTGCTTCATTATTTCATGCTTATCCATTCTCTCAACACGGCCAAGCCAAAGAATAGCTCTCCTTTCACATTTTTTGTCTCCTTTCAATTTTTACCCGACCGGTGATTTCTCATATATTACTTCACCGTATCCATCGTATTTTTCTTCAACTTTCTACTGCTTTCCTTGCATAACCAGGTTCCACAAGAATATCTACAGTTTAGTGAGAAGGAGTACAGTTATATGTTTGAATTTAGCCGTATTTTAAATCACATGCTAAATTACATTAACATATATGCACATAATTACAAGTTCTAATTAATAGAGAAAAATATCTCACTTTAAAGAATCATCAGTTAGACACAAAATAAATACAAAGATTCTGCACCAATTTCCACTCTCCTGGCAGACCTTTCGATGGAACTTTCACTGATAAGAGGATTAACTCGCTACATCAAAGGGCACGTCATTCGCAGGGCGATGGCCATTTGCTAGCTATTAAGAGCCTGGGTTATGTGATTGGTCGATCACTCTGGGCTGACCATTTCACCAAATAGCTAATGGATGAACGATATCAAGGATTGAATAAGATTCGGTAGTAATTGTACTTTCAAGGGGACGTTAAGGCTGAAAACGGCTTGGTATTGCACATTTTACTGCAAATAATCAATTACGTGACATACACAGCCACCATCAAGGAATCAAAGCTCGAATCCACCAGTGGGTGGACATGCTTTGAGATACAAATGGCTCCATAAGTTGATGTATATGATGATGATCGATCCGACATTAATTGATCCATCAGAATCCCAATTGGTAGAGCATTATGTGCCCTTCTGTACAAAGCTGGAACTAAAGGTAGTTTTAACGAGATATCACCACATAAAATTCCATAAATTGGCCTCACGAATAATAAAAGTGTTTCTTCTTTCAAATGGCACCAAAATATCATTTATTACACTACTTTTCGTGGTATTTGCCACAAGTAGAAGCCGATTTTCTTGGGATATGGTACGACTGTGCGCTACTGGGAGACATTATTTAAAAAAAGAGGAAATTATAACTCACAGATCGCATCAGAAATTTAATGTAGTTTGTCTGCTTTCTCAATTATTTTTTCAACATTTATCTCTTACCTTAATACTTTTTTATAAAACCACAAAACAGTCTTCGTTTGTGAAGGAGTTTTCAGCGCACAAAGAAGTCAAGTTAAAGCCTTAAATATATATACTTCATAAATTACTGAGAAGTTCAGTCATTAAAAATAACAATTCTTTCCTTCATTACTATTTCATAATGCTGCTTACAAAATCCGAGATTTAAAAATTATCTATGAAAATGATATCTTTCATAGATGGTGAAAGTTTTGCCAAGGCTACCTTAAGAATTCTGGGTAGCACATTGTAGGTAGGGACGTAAGATCGCGTGAATTTAGAAGAAAGGCATCTTCAGAAATTTCCAAGGAAGTATCGCCATTCAGAACCTAACTGAATTTTGTAATAATAATACCAATTTATTCCAGAAATATTCATTTCTGGAATAAATTGGTACCTCATAGTTATAAAAGATATCCTAACACGCATATCTGTTGTAAAAACAGCGCATAGCTGTGGAATCGCATAAGAAATATTCCATGTCCTATCACGTTTAATAAGGAAATTTCAGGATTTTAAAATGCTACGGACATTCTTATGTATTATTATCCCGCAAAATGAGACGCTGATAATACACAGTAACAATTCTATTTTAAAAATTTAAATGAAAACAAGAAAACAATCCCTAAAGTGCATTGAGCTCACAAAAATATGCTAAGCTTCCTTGTGTAGTACTCACCAAAGACAGTTTTAGCGTACAAGGAAACTTCACTCACATTATCACATTACATACTAATATTTTATAACAACGAATGGCTAGCTATTGTGATATATTCATAATTCGCACGAAATGGTATGAAATTTTGAAGAGAACATCCAGCCAAGCAATCACATCCATCATTGTATTAGTTTTTGTCAACTTTTTTAACCTGAGTTTATTAAAATATGAAGAAAAGTTCAAATGTTATGAAAGACTAAACAGCCCATTAGTATTTGATTACAAGTAAAAATATCATCTTTAATAGAATTATATATGATAGGCGTTAATAAGTTGATCATCAGTTATTGTTCATCCTCCTTTAGTTAAGTATTGAGCCCATCACTCGTACCTCTCAGTCAGTCGATGACGAAACAACCCTTTCGTGGTCTTCCTACGCTTCTGTCCCCCAATTCGATAGTTTCTCTCTTGCTGCTTTTGCAATTATGTTTTCAATTATTTAACTGGCGTGATCTTTCTGCACAGTATTTGTTATTATCGCCATTAATTGAGAAAAAAATCTCTCCTAAATCTTTTTAATTTTCCTACATTATCCAATCGCAACCAGTAGAATTTCAATTTAGAGAATTTATTAGATGTTTTTTGCACTCTAGTTACTCCAACTACCGGGAATATGTTCTGGAAAATAATCCTTTATTCGGAAAAAATACTTAAAGATTAAGAAAGAAACTCCGCTGTTGTCCATTTTGATTGGAGAGGGTGGCTTGCCATAGAGAAACATTTCCATGGAAATGTTTCGTTGGCAGGGCGCCGCCGCCGGGAGATTGGTGACACTAGGAGGGAGGAGCGCATTGGCGGAAGTGTTCACTCTGCAGCGGGAGGTTAAGAGGGCAGGAGGGGATGTCTGCTAATTCCTGTTGTGAATCCGATTAGAGGCAATCTCCGAAAAGTACAAGCTGCTATGTCCATATACAGGGGGCTCCTGATCAGAAGACCCCGACATACTAAGGCAAATTTGATCAAAAATCATTAGATGAGGGAGCTACACTGCGCAAAGGGTAGGTGAGAAGATATTCAGAGCAAGATATCATTTCAAATTAATTTAAATAAATTAAGTTTTCATTAACTAAAGTCATCATAACTAAAAATATATCATATTTCTTATTAAACCAAAATATCATCCACTTATTCCACTACTTTTCAAGATATTTGGCATTTTTGGAATTATTTATATAATTCGTTTTCCATTAGAGTTGGTAAGACTATGCGCTCCAGAGAGGCATTATTTAAAAAATGAGGAAATCCTGGAACTCGGATGGCGTTAAAAATGCATTGGTGAGTAGTTATAATTTTTACTCGATTATTTTTATAAATAAATTTAATTTTCACGTTTATACTTTTTATAAAATTGCCAAATAATTCTCCGGTTGAGAAGTCGTTGTCAGTATGCGGCGTGAAACAAATAAGTTTAAGTCTATAATATGTATATTTATTGAATTATTGAGAAGTTCGGTCATATATAACAATTTTTTTGCGCCATTAAATTTTGATGTAACTAGTTCAAGCTTCTGATAACAGTTTAAAGTTTAAAATGTAATTCGCATATCGTCTCTATTATGAATAGAGAATTCACTCGCTCAAACGACCTTAAAATGTCTTCCTTTAGCCGCAGGATAAGGTATAAGGGAAGCAGTCATGTTTGATCGACTTCTTCAGATTTGAATTAAATAGAATTCCTCCCTAAAAGTTCTTCAAGATTATTGGGTGGGCGTAATGCGGGCTGAATATGCAGAACCAATGTTTGTTTAAAATCCAAATACCGTCAAGGTTCGTCGTCTTGGAAACGTCTCAAAGTGGTCGGCTATCGGAAAAAGTCTGACTTTAAGTCCAAAACTGCTATTTTTGACGTAAAAACTTGAAACTTCGCATATACGATATGAAATTATTGATACTTAAGGAATGGCACGTTATTTGACAAAACTCACTCCAGTTATTAAGGTATAGAGGCTCAAAAATGATCAAATTAAAAACAACGCTTGCCTACAGTTTTCGCAGAAAATCATACAAGTTAAGTTGATGGTGAGATGGTGGGAGTAAGTATATGGAATACATTATATACTATACGATATATATTGGCATGGTGCTTCTACATTACTATGCCGTAATTCAGAGATTATTTTTTAGATCATTGTGCTATTACTTTACAAAATGGTGGACGTAGTTTTGAGATGAAATTTTATTTGAAGTTGTACAATAGAATGAATCGATGAAGGGAAAAGTCGGAGACCCGTGAAGTGCCTTTCGGGCCTCCTCATCTGCTCTAAATGTAGGCACCCTCTCCTGCCCTAGGCTTCGTTCTTCTTGCTATTGGCTCAAGATGAGTTCGATAGATAATTAAACAGGTGGGCTGGTTTTTAATATCTCTGCACTACGATTTATATCGTGCCAGGCTATGCCATTGTCATATGTCACACGCAAGCAGTTATTCTTAAAAGATATTATGAAGGCATATTTATTCATATCCCTTGTAATAATAGTTTCAGTTCCTTTACTAGAATTCAGCGTTCATTATGCATACTTCGCTACACGCAATTGCAATGGTTTGATGTCTATGAAAGCTCAATCTTGTATTATACAGTTGTGGAAATAGTGGCAACATCCTTGCAGCTCGGCCAACAGTGGCGCCGTGCGGTGACGAGCAAGTAAAAGCTTACTTCAAACCACTGCCTATTTGCACTCATGGTGGCTTAAAATTGTTTTATAATAGCCATTGCATTGCAAAACTTTTATTCCATACAGGTCTTGAAGTCTCGTATCCTTGAAGTTAGAGTACCTTCTGTGTAGTGGTACATGGTCATTTCACTGCAATTTGCAAAACCCAAGATAAAAGAACATTATTGTTGTTGTTTCTAAGGAATGCAGTCTTTTTTCAACTAGAATAAATTAATTTTTTTATTAGTAGTTTATTTACCCCAATGTATTCTTTACAGAATATAGCGAGTGGCGGGTTAGTTATTCTCCCTGGCCGATAGAAACACTAGAAACGTCAGCAGCAAGCCACCATGGGAAAATTCACTATGATTGTCACGTCTCTAAAATACTACACCGTGGTAGATATCCTTAACAAATTTGGGCTTCATTTATTAATCATTATGTAAACCTCATGAATGCTATGAACATTAAATATTTAACCTCTTTTTTTGATAAGTATTGCATTTCAAAGACGCATGAGCATTATTTCCAGTCCAATTTTTTCATCAAGAGTAATTATTATCTTTTATTTCTCAAGGAAGGTCGAAGACCAAACGACAGCTGCAACGGAATACCCAGAATTAATAAAAACTATTGTCAAAATAAAAGAAAACTCATATTTGATCATTATACAAATTGACGAATTCGCGCATCAGCCACAGAAGAAGAACATTAATTGCAAAATGTACCACAAACCCGTCCTAACAAGCAACAGCGAAACTCAGATAATCCTGTTTTTCTCAGTTGAAGCTTAACAAAGGTACGTAACCAAGGTGACGGCATGAATATCGGAAATTGAATTAATTTAAAGGAGATGGTTTAGATAATACTGTGTGTTATCTACATAGTGGCAACTCTAGTTTAGCGGCATACTGCGTCATTTATAGTGAAAGCCCGATGTGTGTATTTTAAGCGTTAGGATTAAACAATGACTTGTTGGAGTGAAGTAGAACCTTAAACTAAGAAGAAAATATATGTGTTGACTTTATTAGCAAGAAAAAAATATTTTCAATTATTCAGCCAGATTTTTTTAGATTGGCGAAAGAGGGGAATAAAGTCTAAGATAAAAGTTATAAAATAATCGAGGTCCATCAATCCACTGGTATGCATTTTGGAAATTGTTCATAATACTTTTTATTTGATCAATTTGATTATTTATTAGCTTTTGACGTTTTAACTTTTTAGAATTTTCCTACCAAGGATTAGGTCGAAAAGACGTAACACCACGTCCTAAAATTAGCGTTCTGGATCAACCCTTTGAGGATCCATCAAACTCCTATCGAAAATCAAAATCACGTGTCACTACAATAGTATCACTGCACTATTCGTAATGCTAAAGCGATTGTCGCCAAATATTTGTCGAGCGAAGGAAACACTTCAAGATATGCGTCGTCCCGGGTGGAGGTATAAATAGGCTTAAATGAGAGCTCTAAACACCGCTTCCTTCAAAGAGCCGCGAACGAATCAATCGAATAATTAACACGTCTACCCCCATCTTAGCTGTTCGTATTACAACTCGGATGCATCTTCAACTGGGGAGCCTTTGTTTTTGTTTTGTATTTTCGGTATCCACTGATAGGAGGCATGAAGCGAGTTTGTTTGCCAAAAGAAATTTCAACGGAAACGACACAAATATATATAATCAACCTTTTCGTTCCCATACCGCTCCCGTCCGTGTTATCCGATATACTCACACTTAGTAGATACTTGAATGTTAAAAGGCATATGTTTCGAAATAGAAAATCAAAATGCGCATGCCTTTCCATGAAGAAATTGCAGGAAAAGTTCAAGTAAAATGTAAATATGGAACGTGATACTCAATAGCTGAAGAAAATTTTAATTTTTAACATAATATTAGTCAAGAAAATGCTTAAAAAATTAGAAAAATTAGTTCAAGTAAATGCATTTCATCAACCGTTGGATTGAGACTCTAAGTTAAACTAGCAATCATTTTTGATCAATTTTTGAGGAGTCCATCTAAAAGAAAAGTGCGCAATTTAAATAAACCATAGTTAAAGTTTTGCATTCTATGATTCGAATAGATTCAAAAAGCAAACAACTGAATAAAAATCTCCTGCTTATATTTCCCTACAACTGAGGTTCGGATGGTTTTACAAATTTTGCTAGGCTTTAATAAAACAAGTCGAGGCAGTATCCTATCCTGTTCGCTTAAAACCTTTCATTCAAACATTCACTGGCAAGAAAAGAATATTTAACAACGTAACATATGGTAATGCGCGCCAAGGTAGGTCCTTCGTATCCTTTTCGTCAAATCAATTCCGACTCTGGATTGCGTATAAAGAGGAAAAAAGAATAAAACTCTGCATTAGCATTATTAGAAAGTAAGAAAAAGGTTCCTTTATTGGTTAAAATGCGCCATTCACCGAATATAATAAGCAATACACGTATAGAAAGATGTACCCACCGATATTATTTCACAAATTTATTTTAGCGAATCATTTTCCAAGCCTAATTGAATAAATTTGGTGGTTTCCGGCGTAGCTTTATGGAACTTGCTATTCATGTTTAATAAAATAACATTAACCATCGTAACCATTAAAGTAAAAATTAAAATTTAATGTGGAAAAAACAAAGTTAAACCTTTTTATTAAAAATGAAAAGCCTAATTGACTTCAGTTTTCGTTCGCTTCCCAAAATAACCTGCTAACCAAGAGCATATTTTCCCGAGTTTTCAAACGCTGGACTAAAAGTGGGGGAGATGTCGTCATCACGATCCTCAAACCTGTTAACAATCAACGGCAAACACAACACGACTCACATTCTTTTTCGATCTCTTTCGGTTCAAAAATACTTTCTCCGTGAGACGCATTTGTCCCTCGGAGTCACGATCACCGAGAAATTTCCACTCCTCCTCCAATGCCCGCCTTCCAAATCGCGCCAGTGCGCAAATAACGAGCCTCGGTTGTACACGTGTATAAAAGGGGGTTCGCGCGCGCAGGCGTGTTAAAAGGCTGTTTGTGGACAGCGACACCGACGCCGCCGCCGGCCGACCCAAGGGAGGCAAGTTTTCCTCTGCTTCGCGATTGGTCGACGCAGCGAGATTTGCTGTTAGCGAGTCCTGGATCGCCGCCACCCGATTGGCCCGTCACGACCGCGCCGAGTCAAGGTTGCCATTACACTTTCTGCGGGAGGTGAATTCCAAAGTTTTTGAGAACGGAACTGATCCTTGAGACTACTTTCAAACACGGTTGTCCAATTGCTTCGGACGAAACGGACGAGTCACGGGGCTCCATTTACAATTGGGACAATATTTGCGAGTTCGGTCGAACGAAATCCCTCAGGACTACGCATCGTAATTGCTTTGTCCTCTTCTCCGATTTTATGTCATCGTAACCAAGGTGCTTTTCGGTGTGCACTTCGCAGGGGTTGAGTCAACTCTTCGTAGGTTTTGTATGAAGCAATGGTCAACCGATCAGCAAGGACAGCCTTGCGAATTTGTAGAAAAAAAGCATTTCTAAAGTTGCATGAATTGTAATAGTCAGGCAATCGGCGAGCCAAACTACAGAGGTTGGTTAACAAGAAAGAGACTAATAAGGGTAGTGGAAGGCAATTTTTTTTTACAAAAAACCTATTATCTGAGATTATATATTATATAGGTTATTTTCAGATTACTGCATAAGCTTTTTTTCTTTTCAAATATAACAAACCGTCAGAAAAAAACATCTATCACCTTGGGCGGGAACTAATGTCATCAGCCTATCATGCGTTCAAATATTTTGACATTGTTATGACAAAAGGTCTGGAAAAGGAACAAAGGACTGGACAAAGATAAAGTAATTCATAAGGTTTACCGTTTTAATTTTACTCATCACTTTCACTTCGTTCTGAGGACTTTTATTGAGGCAAAATTAATTCGAATGCTTAAGTACTGGAAATTAAGACGATACGAGCGATATTCGTGGTGCGTATGTGGTTTTCATGAAAACGGCTGAATCAATAATATAAATGATATTCAGAAGGAGATAGCTCGTTTTATAATGGTAGCAACGACAGTGTATAGAAAATGCTCGGTATCCTCGACATGGAGCCATTAAGGCAAAGAATAATTTTAAATAGGCTCGTGGGAATACCTTACCATACCTTAAGCTTACCATAGGCTTACCATACATACCATAAGCTTACCATAGGGAAAAGTAATGAAAGAACGTATGAAAAAGATTGGAAAGAAATCCAGTTATAATGAAAAAAAAATGACCAGGCCCTCAAAATAAAGGGCAGGAAGCAAAAGACTGACTAAAATTCATTATCATCTATCGTAAGGATTTCTAATCGTAAGAAGGAAATTTCTGAAGTTGAAAAAACGGAGGACAATATTAGGATATATTTTTGATGATTTATCCGTATGCATGACTAAAATAATAACGATGGGAAGGAATAAACTTTGCGAATTTCACTGTGTTTTTTTATTCACGACCCGGGTTTCAACTGTTTATGTCATCTTCTTGTGAAACTCATCTTCTCACTTCACCTCACTCTTACCATCTTCACCTGAAGATGACATAAACTGCTGACACATGGGTCGTGAATAAAAAAAACACAGTGAAATTCGCAAAGTTTGTTCCTTTCCAACTTGCAGAAATTCCACACAGTTACCCCTGACAATTTACGATTTGTTAAATAATTACAATTTTTAGTCCATTTTTTTTGCTTGTCCAACAAACTGTTTTATCCGACCACATCAATGCTTTGTCCCCAAAATTATGACTTTCACCTAAATTCTCAGCGCATAAACTTAACCAGAATACCCCTGATTTCTAAAAGGTGAAAATTATGATAAAAGCCAAGGCTTATAACGGATTAATTCAATAAGTTTCGTGTTTAGATCGCAACACACATATGATGTTGCAGAAAAAAAAGACTTGTTGCTTATCTCTGTCCATAGTTCAGGGTTAGTCATTATTTTGGTTAAACTAATATTAGATGGGGATGGGCATTAAATGCGTAATGTTTCACTGAATAACTCGGGGCGCAGCGTATGTGCATCCTGCCCCCTAAGCCTCCCAACACGCCATTTTCAATTCCGACGCACGATCTGCAGACCAAAGTGTTTTTTTCGTATTTTACGTGTAAGAGAATATCTCCGGGAACAATTAATATTGCAACAAAGTTATTGACATAGTACTGCATAATTATATGTTAACTACTCCTGCAAATCATGAGATATTGTTGTACTCGTACGCAGTCATCCTCAGGGGAGGTCGAACGAATCATAGCAGGTCTTAGACGTGCTTTTGTAACTACTTTTTTTATGAGGACGCTGAAGTGTGCAGCGACTTTCGTAGTCATGATGATTTGTAAGATTCTGTGAGGTCTCCGGAACTAAATCAATACTAGTTTGATGAATAGCAATAGAAATAATAGTCGAAAAACTATGTAGCAATGAGTTTTGAAAAAAAACGTAATATACCATCAAATGCTCACTCTATTCGGTGAAGACCACAGTAGAGCCGTAAATACATATGGAGGCAAAACCTTTCGAGCCTATTTTATGGAGATGCCAAAAAAACTTAGCAAACTCCCTCATAAGACCGAAGATTGAATCATAAACATAAACAGGTTAACAGTCATAATCATAAACAGAAATAGGTTGCCGAAAGGACAAATTTTAAACATTTTTATTTTCGTGCACAATAGAGATAGTGATGATTTAACTTAAAGAAACTCAGCCGATGAAGACAACGGAAACCCGTTTGAAACATCCATGAAATATGAACAGGTCAAACATGAGAAAGTGGAAATGGGATTTGATGCTGGAAAATCGATGCTTTTGTTAAAGCAACGTGATTGATAACTCCCCGCATATCGGGAAATAATACGCTGAAATGTTCATGGACCTTCCATATAATTGGAATGACTAACGATGATTATGGTGAACTGATTTCGTTAATATGTGGTAATGCTGTTGCCGACCTGAGGGGGTATTTTCAACCTATCAGTAGCGTTTTGGATCCAAATAAAAAAATATATTACAATCATTACGGATTATCATGAAATAATTAAGACGTAAACCATGTAAATTTTTTCGGTAGAGAATTATATAGCAGCACTGCTCGGCGGTGCTGTAGAACTGTGGAGTTGATCACTATTTTACCCTAGAAACGATCGAGACGAAATTTATAGAACAACCCCGAATTTTAGATGTTCACAGAAAGGTAACTTAGATTTCAGAAGGAAAATGCTATCACCTATTTCATTTCTATTGCAAAATTCGCGATCAAACGTGGAGAAGACTGTGATCTTCAGGTTGAAGAATGTGGAAAATTAATCGTGAGTTTTGGCTCAAAGAATTCTAAGACCGAGCCAAGAGATTGCGTTTGATCGAGTGGAATTTAAATTCAAAGTCGGAATACCAGCTCCAAACCACGACGTTAATCACGTATGCGACATTCACTGGATTGCGAAGGAACGCAATGCATTTCCCCTCGAGGTAAATTAGAGATAGCGCAATTATGTCACTCGTGAAATCGCACGTTGCAAGGAATGCATGCCACTGCTGCCGATGGGCAGAGAAACGTGAGTCCGTTTTGTGATTACAAGAAGTGAAAATAACAGGAAACGTGATACCATCTTAACGCACATTGAAACCTTGACATTGTACTCAAGTTCAACCTTTAAAAATCTGAACAGGAATAGATAACCAAATCATAAATGTACACAAAGGTAAATTCGACAGTCTCTGGCGTTATATGGTGGAACAGCATTTTAGTACTTAAATAAAACTGAAGTAGTTGTACTGTACACTTAAATTTAATGTAAAATATTACACTACACGTATTTCAACGTTTCTTAGGGCGTCATCATCAGGTCTATTTATGTACACAAAGGGATTAAATTCGCCATGAAAGAATCTCTTCACTTCCCCAGCATCTTATCTTACAAGTATCTTACCCGAATCTCGCAATAGCAGGTCAGTTGCGTAAACTAGTTTCACCACCAAACCATCTAAATTTTAGGAAAATTTCACCGGGGGTTTATACGAACTCGAAATTCTCTGAAAACTTACCACAAAATTGTAAGATTTAGTTAAGGATACCGGGAAAGTGGAATGATTCTTTCTTGGCGAATTTTATTTCTTAGCTGTATGTCTTTTCACCCAACTGCGCGCGACAACGTACCATGTTATCTGTGCATTTTGCTTTGATCTGGGAAATCGAAAGTATTTATTTAGCTGTATCGACTTCATTACAACATAAGAAGACTGTTCATACGAAAATATGACATTATCGGAACAAAATTCTCTATACGGTAATGAATAGAATCAAAGTCTTGCTGTTATTTTAAGTTCTGAGTTAAAAATTAATACCTACTAGGTTATAAACCTATTATTAAATTTCCCCCTCCCCAATGTTCTCCTCATTCTCTCATGAGTGCTTACTAATTCAATAATAGAACCGAATTATAGATTTTCCTTATGCGTAATTCACGATAGTTATAAAATGTTTATTAAATAAGATATATCGATACCGGCTCATATCTAATACATTTCGCCTTCGTGATAGGAAATAGTTTTATGAGTATGCTAATGCTGGTGTACGGCAAGGAGAAAGACATGAGATCTCGGTGCAGCTTCGATTTCTTTGGTCAACAATTAGTGTCAGATATTAAGAAACTTCAGCATATTAACACCTGAAAATATCCGTTGCAAAAATTAAAAGTATTCCAGGGAAAATATTTCATTTGGTTGAAAATAACTTGATGCATGACAATTTTATGTGGTTAATCTTGCACTTAAACTAATTAAAAGCCACGGCTGGTAATGATTGAAGCAACAGCAATTATCGATTAAAATATCAACATCTACAGAGTTATGAACAGAGTCAGGGCATCTTATAAAAGACAATACATAAGAGACATGGATAACATTTTTGTTCGCTAAAATTCCCGTGTATGCAAACCTTGGCAATAATAATAGTTCATTTAGGCAGTGTTTACTGACATATTATTGGCGTTCCTTTCAAGCGTTCCCGTCATTAATAATGTTTAATGACGACGTACTAATGTATCATCATTAACCTTTGGTGGGACTATAAAAATTTATTTTAAGTCTGATGGCTGCAGACAAATGAATTCTGAATTTATTAAAGACTGCTGGTCCTAAATTACCGGTACATTTAATTGATTAATGAGCTCTTCACATTTCCCTCTTGTAAATGTTTGCCTCTACTTTGACCAGCGTGGTTATCCACCCATCGTCTTAATTGTTAAATCAATTTTCATTCATCGTTAGTTCCTTATGCGAGTGCTGTTCATCATTATCTTATTTAAAAGCCTTTCCACCATCTAATAGAGCCAATCACTTATGTTACTTGTGTGTCTTAATTAATGTTTCCTCTGATTATTCATTGCTATGCCAAGCCTTTCACATGATACGTTTTATAATGCGTTTACTAACGCCCGTGTCTTTTAAGGTGACTGGATAACTAACGTGCCATATATCACTGTTGTTGACTTCAAAAGCTCCTCTCCTGTCTTTAATATGACCTATAACTTCTCTCATACCTACCCAGCCATTCCCTCCGACTGTAATCTAGAAAGCGCTGGTGAAAAGGGACAACCCTGAATAAGATCTCTGATTTACTCCCCTGCTTATATTTCTCATCGAATATTGAATGCTCTGGCAATGAGGTGAAACTGCATAGTCGCACAAGTGATGTACAAGTAAATGTTATATGTGCTTACCCAGGGTTTCGACTTTTTCGTATTGATATAGAGATAGTTGAATAGACGAAAACTTGGTTCGGTAGAGCGCAACAAAAACTGACAAAACTTCAAATAGAGAGCAAAGGTTTATGATTCTACTTTCGGTAATCCATGTTAAAAAAGAAAGAAAATACTAAGTATTTCCATACGAAATCGTATGGGAATACTAAGTGATTTATTTCTTTTCTTTCAAATTGAAACTAAATGACAGAGCTCGCCGCCTTAGTTTTACGACTGAAATCAAATAAAACTCACGCGTCAGAGAAGGAGAGATAACGAACATTAAAATTCTGGTATGAAAATATTTTTATCGAGCCCCAGTTGTAAAGACCATCCAGAAAGTTGAACGAGAAGCAAGTTATTTCCTTTGAAAGGGAGATATGACAAGTTTCAGCAAACACAAAACTTAAAATTGAGAATGCTATATCTCTGAGTCGGAATGGATCGAAAGATAGTTGTCTGCATTTTTTATGCGCTTAAAGTTTAGGAATTTTTATTTTAAAAGAAAGTCATTAACCACAGCTGAGTGAGGATTTTTTATTGGTGCATACCTACGCAAAAAGGTATAATTTAGGTAAAAAAGGAAAGTCCACTTGTGAAAGTTAGGTCAGATACAAATATGTTACCGAAAGAATATTGGCCCAGAAGTAAAGTTACGCTTGGAGAAAATAATCATCAAGTAAACGGTAAAAAAAATTAACTTGTTCAACATAAATTTACAGCTGGTAAAAAAATACAAGAAAGAGACCTCCTTATACGAGCGTACAAACATATGAGGATGTCTGCTGCCAAGTTGAAATCTAAGTAAGATGAAGGAGAATGATATGGAAACCTTTACAATGAAATGACGTCCGATAGAAATGCTGAATATCAGTGAAAGTGAAATACTCGTGAAAGAACAAAGAAACGAAAATTTTTACGTAGTGAGAGCGTACGGCAGAGAGGCATGCAACAGGTTGTAATAGATGTGGAATCAATGGCTTCTTACGACGAGTAACTGAGGAGGAGAATTGGAGTTACGCATGAATAAACTTAGCAAACCTGACTCACGACTTCAAAAGTGAACACTCATAATAAATTCCACCTTTGCACCTGGTGCAGGTATCAAGGTATCTCTGTGGCAGTAATTGGCTACTAAATATATTAAAAGACAGATCTATGTATATACCAAAGCACAACAAGTTAGTCGAGGAATAGATAATTTTGGCGATTACATTTCTCAGCCTGAAAAATCGAGTCTGGTGTCTGGTCACATTTGCTAAAGCTTGGATCTGCCATGATAGAAAAGGATGGTCAGAAACTACGAGTCTCTCTATACAATATTTCTCTTCGGGAAAACATGCATATTTTTTAAGTTTAAGTTTAAAGTAAAACTAGCATATTGATACAAGTACCTTAGGAGCTTCTTTTCATCTGATGCCCATTTCCGAACTGTTGAGCTCTATTCCAGGTTTCACTTTTGAGAGAGGAGTAAGTTTAATATACGTGTTTAGATATTGAGCATCATTCCAAAACAGCCATTAAATCCAGAAAAATAGAATGACTTTCCTTTCTGCATTCCCAGCTACGTTTAGCGTGGTGTGCGAAAGACCTCATGCGTCCAAAAACACGCGGACATAACGCTCAATTTTTTCCCATGATCAAGAATAAGTAATTGTTTTTCTAACAAGGTCACCTTCATGCCCCCACAACAATCACCAAGTAGTTGCTCAAGTAACAACAATAATCAAGTAAATTGGGTATTTTCCAAAATTTTAAATTTAAGTTTATGGATCTTTATATGTTACTTAAACTCGAACAAGCTTGCGTAGTGAAAGTAGTTTTAAAATTGATTCAATATTAATTGAGATATTTAAGATTAAAATAGTCGAAATTTCAAATTTTTTTACGCCGCTGCGAAACGAAATCTGATTGGCTTGACGTCATTTTCGCTGAGCGATAGACGGATGTGAGGGAGAAAGTGAGTAACTGTAGAAGATCTACCGTATATTTAAAGATTTTTCATTGAAAACAAAGACTATGGCGTGCAATGGTTTTATTAAAACCACATAAGATAATTTATGTTGATACCCAAAGTGGATATGTTTATGGTAGGCGTTTTAATGAAGTAGGACGAGCGATTTAATGCTGCGTAAATTCGTTGAGCTTAAGTCCAAAAAATGTAAGCCTAAAGTTTGCTTTTAAAATCGTCATTACTGTTTTATATCACTTTTGATACATATAATTATGTATTTGGTGTATGAACTTTATTAACTGTTTTTCCATTACACTCTTAATCATTATGATACTTCTTTCTTTATCGAAGTCCATATCAGTCCATGCAACAGTAAACAAACAGTATCTTAGTAACATATCAACATAACACAGTACTCGCCAAATGTTTGCGCTGCCAATACTCGACACACCTAAAACGTTAATTTTTTATTTGCTAATTAGTGATTGTTTGTAGAGGAGGTTTCGAGAAGTGGCTTATCTGCTGTAGAAATGCCTAAAAATAGATTCTTATCTCCTAAATGTCTATTCAAAGTTTAATTTAAGTGTTGTTATATTATAAAGCTTCTCGTGAGAGTTATGGTGATAATGCTATAGGATACGTCCAAGTAAAGAGAGATGGACCACTGTGCACAGTCATTGCAAGAATATGTCCTGAACACAAAGTGCGGAGTAAAGTATACATTTTTACGGGTGGACATTGAGGAATCCAAGGAAGAAATTTAAATCATTCAATGTAGTGATTGCGTGAATAAATTTCTTGTTCGGTGTTTCAACCGATGTATTCGTACATAGTGGCACAAAACACCATCTATATCCCTTACTTAGATGCCATTTAAAGGCATATCTAGAAACACGAACACGTCAGAAACTAATTTCGCCGCATTTGTTACCACTGTAAGCATAAGGAAACGCCTGGGTCTAAATGTAAACAGCGAATAACGTCACAGGCCATTCGGTTGTTTTCGGAGTGTGCTCGGGAGCTTTCGTAACCTTCTACTTTCTTTAGCTTTTAAAACCGATATTCATACAATTTGATAAGAAAATATTTAGCCAATGCAATAAGTTCAAGTAACTGAATCAGAATATCGATAGTTTGAAATACGTGGAAAATACCCAATTGTGGGCATGCATGCATATGTATGACTCTTATTCCGAGCCGAGGGCAAAGCAAAGAATTAGGTATGCCCACTATTTCAGCTCATGAAGGCACACTTCAACGGTACTATGGAAAAATCATGTCTAGGCATTGTACAAAAGCAAAATATATGACTACAGCAAAAGAAGAACGCATGTCTACATACTGTTACTGAAAGAGATGGTAATTTTACAGTGTAAATTAGGCCTTTCATTGAACAACAGTAGTGAAGTTGTTCCAATTATTAGTTATAAATAAATAATAATAAATAATAAATACATTCAATTGCTTCATAGTCATGACAAAAAAACCTTTTCCTCATGCAATAACATTAACTTAGAAAAATGAAAGAAAGTATTCACATTAAAAACCTGTTCACTGTAAAAAAACAATAGTTCAATTTCATGATCTAAAATTACTCTGTATTTGAATTAGCACTACTATAATTTTTTATTATTTATATATGTTCTGATTTGATATATGTTCTGTGTGCTCTGCTGCATTTATACACTTTGTGCTATTACTATGTTTACACGTGATATTAATATAGTTCCACTGCTTTTCCATGGTATTTAAGCGAAGTGTTCTTATGAGAATTTTGTGTGTGAGAGCTTAAAATAAGATTGTACAAGACATTAATACTCCCTGTGGTTCTATATGGCTGTCAAAGCTGAACCACACGGAAACAAAATCTAAACTATTAATATTTGAGAGGCGGGTGCTGAGAAAAATATGTGGGCCAGTCCAAGATGAATTAACGGGGGAATGGATAAGAAGATATAATAAAGAACTATATAACCTCTACAGAGACATCACCATAGTAGGATTATTAAGAAGCAGGAGATTGGAATGGATAGGACATGTAGAACGGATAAACGATGAAAGATATCCTAAGCTAGCAAATTATATGAGCCTGGAGGGGAAAAGACCAAGGGGAAGACCAAAGAAAAGATGAATGGATAACATAAGAGAGGATCTACAGCAAATAGAAGCCTGAGAAAACTTGAGGGAAATGGCCAGAAGAAGAGAAGATTGGAGAGCCTTGGTCCTGACATCGCGCGGTCCACTGGGCCTGATCGCGTAAAGTAAAGTAAGTTCTTATGAGCTAGAATCGTAGTTCAACATCATTCCACCCAAAGGAATACTGAATAGAAAAAGTTTACACTATTGTTCAACTTGAACGTCTCTCTGAAAAAATAGATACCCTTTCAGGGTAGCGATAACAACCGTGAAATCAGGAAAATTTCAAATTCCGTCTGTATGGAGAAAATATCAGGGAAATAAAGAAAAACTCACCGAAAATCATAGTTAAAACAGTTAAACAGCTATTAAAAGTTTGGAAATATTTCTTTAGTCCACAGCCTAATTATTATTTTATGATAATTTATTTGAAATTTTTACACGATCGAATACCGATACTAACCCATAAGAGCAGAAAGTAGTTTACTTTTGCTTTAAAAAGTGGAATGGAACACGCTAGTACGAGAATAAAGAAGGTTGAGAAAGTAAACATAAAATGTTCTCTGAATAATGGAGATAATTTTACGTTCTAACATATGCAGTCACGACCGTTCAATTTCTCGACAGATGATTTCATCTTTTTTTCGGGAACATAACTTTCGGATTTCGTAATTCTCCATTAACGTCGTGATTAAAAAAATTGGCATGGACGCAGATCATGAATCATTAACTAAGACATTCTCAAAAGCAATGTACATAACATGCTGTGACTGATTATATCTTAGGTATCGCAAATCATTGCAGTGCGCTGATTTTCACATCCTTGCTTTTCCTTCGTTTCCATCTACATGCAAGTTCAAGAAAATGAAAGAGATTATTGAAGCCATTGAAAGTCGGCATACAGCTAGAAAACTGTTGAAAAACTTGTAAAAAATCAGCCATGAAGAGAGGATTGAATAGGGAAAGAGGATTGTAAGCAGGAAAGATCAAAAATTTAAATGTTTTTTGAATAAGTGCCTCAATTGCCTTTCACTTTTTTTTTAGCTTTTAATGGTTCGTGGGAAGGAATAGTTTTTGTAGCTCGACACAGCATATCTTTTATTCTTTTACTTTCTTTACGTTTCTTTACTTCGGTTTTGTTTCCTTGCATTTATTCGAATCGGATATTCCACCTCATTAAACTAAGTCTCTTGGAGAGGAGAAAGTTCTAACCTACTTAATTCACACAAGGACCTGCCGAGACACGCGATTCTCCCTAAATCATTTCATATTCACTTGGTTTTTTTATCGTCGACTCTTTTCAAACGGATCTTCGTGCCGTGAAGTGTTCATTATCTCTTGGGATGTTACATTTAAGTGCCGCCCACTTTCATCCCTCGAGCCGCTAACTTACTAAAAGGGCGCCCCTAAAAAAATAATCTTTCGTCGCTTTGGGAAACGGCCGATGACAGGGAAAGGGCGTTATTTGACGATTGTACACCTGCCTTCACCGCAAGCATGTTCCCTCTCCTCTAGTTGATATCTCCGACCCTTCTCCTTTTTCTCCAAATCGGAGTGGACTGGGGAATTTCATGAGGTAAACGCTTTCGTTTCTCATGCTTTTGTCTCTCGTATCATCGTGTAACGAAGTACGATCATGACAAATTGATTCCAAGGGAATGCTACATTCCACCCTCTCATTTATGCCGTTTGATGAATACAGCTGTAACTGAATAACGAGTCCCAACATAAGAGGGAAAGAAAACCCAGGGTCACTATATCACGTTTATGTTAATCAAATTTTGGAAAATATGATTGCTAAAACATTATTACCTACTTCCAATAGTAAACGATAAATGATACGGACACGTCCGAATTATGGACCCGAGCTTTACCGTGAATAACAACGATATGTCCCAATTTACTCCGTTGCTATTGATATTCTGAGTTTTATCTATGTTTATTTATTTTATTTTATTCCAGTCAAAGGCGTGGAAGCAACTCCATTCAGGTTTTTTAAACTTATGTTTTCGTAAATATCTAAAAGTAAATTCCATCAAAGTTAATTTTCCTCTTAGTTAAGTAAACTTGCTTCGTAAAACTGAGAAAAGAAGGCCTAACGTAAACGAACAGGGCTTAAGGCAGTAAATGTGCTCGCAAGTAGTCAAACGTATTTTTTTAGCAACGAGTAGTGACATATCTCATTCCGAGAAGTCAACAGCAGCGCAATATTTGACTAGCGAATTTTGCCAGTTATGATATTTTAGTATTTGCAAAAAATTCAAAAACTAGGACTGGCCATAACATCTCTTTTATTACAATTTTGTTTTTCTGGGTCGACATGGTTAATATGTGCCTCCTCTCAGTTGTTAAGCAAGGATTAATTTCTAGGTCATAAAACACACTTTTTCAATTACACGCCCGTTTCACCTTAAATGGCCACATAATTTCATGATTGATTTGTCCAAATGGTATGAGAAAGGTAAGGTTCTGTTTAAATGAGAAAAATAGAGCTTTTTACTAATTATTCTTCCCGAATGCAAAAATAGCATGTCTTTTATATTTCCTCACCAATCACCTATATTAAATCCTACTACTACTAAGGAAAGCTTCTTTCTCTACGATTTCGTAATTCTTACAATCGTCTGTTCGGGACTACCGACGCGACCTACCTTATTAAAATTTGTATCACATCCACTGCAACTTACAATTACTGATTATAAATTAATCCTAACAGTTGAAACCATCAATAACAATCGAAGTTGATAACATTTCTGGTATAAGGCTGTTATTTAGTGGTGACCTTATAGATTTTTTACGAAAAAATAATCTCAAAAAGTAGTATTGTGGTAAATGTAAGGATTAAATTCAGTTTTAATTTACTGACTACACAAAATGCACTATTGATTAAGAGGAGACGAGTTTAGTTGAACCACTAGAACTCCAAGCAAAATAAAATCAGGAGCAAGCTAATGCCGACACAGGATTTCTCTCCACCCTTCCTCCATTCTCCAAATAAACCTTCATTACCGTCCCATTCCCCTGCCTTCGCTACTTTCAATGGCTTCAGTTGTCCATATTAATAACTAACCAATCGTCGTTAACATTAGAATTAGCCTCTAACTAAGAGCATTGAATATGAAATTATGTATGATTGATAAAAACTAAGTGAGTTTGTAAAAAGAAATAATAGTACTCCAATGCAAATATATGTATTTCCTTCTTAAAATTGGCTACTTCGCCATTTATATTTCATAAACAAGTATACAACTTAAAAGATCTTAGGCTTTCCCGGCGAATAATATTAGTAAAATCTTCTCGGGTTTGCCACCGGGTAAGGCTTTTAATGGCCTTTAAAGCCTTACCCGGTGGCAAACCCGAGAAGATTTTACTAAGTATATAACTTCGTTTAAATTATATTTACATTTTTAAATGGGCGGTAAAGTGATATGGCCAATAAAAGCAACCCATTTTATTTTGCCTAGAAATCCAACTTCATGTATTTTCCTGAAATATTACATCGCTCGTAATTTGTTTCTAGAATAAAAAATGGAATCAAATGAAGCAGGTAGCTTTCGTTATATATTACGCCACCCTTGACGTCACCGACGTTATTGCGTGTCTGCTTTTTAATGAACAAAAATATAATTCGCTTCTCTTTCATGAGCCGATAAGTATTTTTCGAGACACCTTTGGCCTTAATTACAGCTGAAAAATAGATTTTTACAATTTTCAACCATATGAGAAAATTAATTATTTATACAGAAAAACTTTTTTTTTAACGTGAGGTAATCAGTTCAGCGAGCCCTAGTTGTCAAAAGTTGGGAGTTGAAATTCTCCATACGATGTATAAGCCAGGAATTTTAATAATGCTTTCATACAATAAATGTGGAAGGCGCTGGAATTATGAATGTAATACAAGGCACCAACAACGGGCAAACTTTTTCGTGGCATTGAATCGCCACGATAAGTTTATCCCTGAAAAGAAAAATCCGTAAAAGTCCATTATTTGGAAATGTAGAGGGATTTTGTTAATTAAATTAACGTTGTATTTCCATATGACGTTAATGCGATGCGCTAAAAATATTAAACTAGTGATGAGCCTGCGCCCGGAATCAACCAAAAAAGGCTTCTGACTGTCATCTCACTGCATTGTGTATACTTAGTTTCATGTTAACATATGCCCACAAAATTATTGCGTGGAATATTTAACCTCTAATTTGAATTATTTTCATTAATTTACATAAAATTTCAAATTTAGAACTGAAATCGATTTTTCACCAAAAGCTGAGGAAATTTCTAATGCAGTTGAGGCATAGTTGAAATTTTACCTTGTAGTTATGGACTGTGATGGTCGATAGAATTTTCATTGTATTAAATCAAATCGAATTTCAGATGCGTAGCGTACGGTATTGCTGCTATGACTAAAACTTTGATAAGAAATTTCAAAGTGAATAACTGCTTGAGGTCCACGATAAGTATATCTCAGAACCATTTCGATACTGTCTTCTTGATAGCACTTTATATGATCTTTTCCGTCCCCTATTCTTCTGTACAATTCCTCATATCTGATCCTATCCGCCTATTTCATCTTTAGTATTTCCCTTAAGAAACAAGTTTGTAAAACCTCTTTCTCGTTTGTTCCAGCTTTCCATTGGTCCGTGTGTCTGAGACACGTAGCATATGTCTCCACAGCTCCACACGAATGTACCCCGGGCTGTATAGTTTGTTTCCTCACCTAGAAGTTGTTTAGGAGACAACTTTCTCCACTTTGGGTATCTTCAGACTTCACTTCAATTTTAATTTCACATTTACTAAAAGTATTACGATGTAAAAAACGAAATTTAATGCAAAGCCAAATCGTAATGAGCTGATAAAATGTTTAAATTCTGCGAATGAAATAGAGGGATGAAACACTACCACAGTGGACCGATAGAACGACAAACGTCACGTGTCACATTATCACACAGGTGGTGGGAAACATCAACAAAGAGCAATTCTCCTCTACCGAGATAAACGAAAAGCGAGTTCATCTGAGAGTTGACTATTGTGATAGTTAATTTAATATCAAATATAATACCAAAGTAGAGAATCTTTTAATATTTCGTGCCATATATTCGATAGTGTTTTCATTACTTCTACTTGCATGTAAAGGGAATTGTTTCCCAAAACAGACCTGAGTAAATGCACGGTGATTGGTCGAACCGTATTTGCTTTGCCAAATTTTCCTCAACGATTAAAAGACATTTTTCCCCCGGAAAATTTTCCGAAATCAGCGAGAATGTGAAAATAGTATTTCACATGCTCGCCGATCTTTCAAATTTGTTCATTTTAGCCCTCATAATCTTTCGAATTATGACTTTTGATTTGAATCGTGGAGATGAATCAAGTCTGAAAGTCTGAATGTATTCTTTGAAATTATTTTGTTGAGTACGTTATTGACCACTTTAATTAATGTATGCGTTTATATTATTGAGAGTTGGTCATGTGTTTTTAAAAAATCTCACTTCCTTTTGTCAAAGTTTCGCTTTTTAATAAAATCATCATCAGAGCTTAAGGGGAGAACAACTTTCAACGACACTTAAGTTTAAAAACAGATGACCAACTCTTAATAATATAAACGTGTACATCCTTTGGAATGAAATTCAGTGAGATGCGTAGAAAATTCAAACTTGGTTTCTATATTCTATTAATCAGAAATTAAAATGTTTGGATAAAGCAATGGCACGTGTAGAGAAAGTACTTTCCTGGACACATTCAATTTCTCTTAAAAAAAAGTCGACGTCTTATCTACGTCGCCTTCGAGAAGGATCAAGAGAGAGCTGGCTGAAGATAACCACTGAATCATTGGGCTAAAAGTTTTCTGCTGGGAGGGCTGATGTCTCTTCTAAGGATATTAAAGAGTAAGGGAGTCCATTTCTTTGTCTGCTTTTTTCCGTCCTCGCCCTGGTTCGGATTTCGGAAACGAATTCTTCAGAACACTGCCTCTCAACGCCTGCGCATGACAGACAAAATGGGAATTCATTTAACGAGCGCTGCCTCTCTTCTTTAAGGCTGTGATAAGTTAGGTGCGAGGCATGCGATGGATGGGGAAAACGGCGCAAGAACAGATCTTTAAGATGGGAGTTCAAATCAGCCATTTAAAGCTCTCCTCTACGGCTTTTTCATCCAGTAGGATAAATAAGACAAAAAGTTAATTAATCCATTAGCAACGTTGAAAAAAAAGTATTGAAACCATTCTGAAATTTCTGGCTTATGTATTGTATGGAGAATTTCAACTCCCAAATTTTGATAACCTGGGCTCACTGAACTGAATACCTCACGTGAAAAAAAAATTCTTCTGAGGAAACTATTGAGTGTGCCTTGCAGAAGAGTATGTCATCAAATTAGGTCCCTTTTTTGGTGAGCAAAGCAATGCCCAGCAAAGCATAATCCTATTGTTTTTCTAAGATGCAGTGCAGTGCATTCCCGATATCCGAGGTAGTGTGGCCTGGGGCTATCTCGAATAATCATCGATTCGGATGACACGGAAGGCTTGTAGGTGAACATAAATGACGGAAAATAAGATGTTTCTATTTTAGCCGTATTTCTGCCTGTGAAAATGTAAAGATGTTAACATATAATGCGGATCCTTGTGAATTTAAGAATCAATCTCATTGAGAGCTGCTTTCTTCAGTAGACAAGCTGGAGCTGGCTTGGTACAGTCACAATATACCACGGAAATATCTTTACCCCGGATAATGAAAACATCTCGGAAAATCGAGACTCAGATAACGGAGACATTACTAGTCATTGAAATGGAAAATAGAACTATCATTACCTAATATAAAATTTTTGTGCAGACTCTTTGGCCAACCATGAGATAACATATTCAGAAAAACCTAGATGAAGAACATATGAAAAAAAAAATTTTTTTTACAAAAAATAACCATTGTGTAAAGTTTACTTGCAATTTAATTAATTTATTATCTGTTGCAACGCAATTAACCTGCTAAATGAAATCGCAACTGTTGATTCTAAAATCAGATAAAATGGTTCATCAAATTTTAACCCATTACGTGACGTTAATGAAAAAACCTTTATCGGTGTAATCTCTTCTATATCCAGAGGCACAAGCATTTAAATTTCCTTTTGCAGGCAAACTTATCGACATTTTTCGATTTCTCAAGGATGTAATGAATGAGAAAAATAATAATAACTAAGTAATGAATGAGAAAAAGTTGTTTAAAAAATATTTTTCTGTTAATTTTTGTTTTCCTTCAGTGTGATAGGTGTTATTTAAAAAAGTCGAAAGTTGAGGATGGATGGAATGACACTTTTTTAAATGTTTTACAGTACTACTGGATGCATTTACGAGGAAGGCTATATTCAAAAAATTACGCATGACTTCTTATCCAGAAATCTGTATGAACGTTTACGGAGTGTTTTCCAACCTTCTGTTGTCATAACTGTGGTGTATTTCAAGAGACACTTCGATGAAGTTTCGTAAATATCTCCATAAAGACGGATCACTGTGCAGATTTCAGCGAATGTTTCTTGAACAAATAAACTATTTGCGAATAAGGTGCATGAATGCGGGCTGCCGTTCAACGTGCAGAAAGTTGAAAATGTTTGTAACTGCATCCAAAGAGAGACCAATCGACGACTTACATGTATATACATTGGAACACAATCCCTCTATAGACGTCGTGAGTCAATACTGCGAGTGACGCAATTCTGGAATTGCACCTAGGCTATTTAGGATATGTGTTGGTTCATTTTGAAGGAGGAGGGGCAATCAAATGGACGTTGGATGTACGTTTACAGATGAATTCATTGCTATTATCAGGATATTACTCGTGTATTCTGGGTGCTTGTCAATGAGCACAATCTTACCCGCTCTGAGAGTCTAACGGGTACTCACTCAATATAGGACCTCAAAATGTCCAAGCCCTTCAGGCTCATGGTTCTTTCATGTGCGCCCTCTCAATCGTGGATCAAATATTGACAGTCGACTCAATATGAGTGTCCCGAACTCCATAATGGACCAGCTATTTTAATTTCCTGTCCTGTCCTCCAGCCGCTCTTATCAGCGATTGATCGGTCATATATCGAAAGGCCCAGGCTGAGGTGAAAGGATTGAACGACTACCTTATATAACACGGCACACACAACATGGATATCCCAGTAGCGACATTTTTATCATCCTCCTTTTTTGCGTTGGTACATACAAAGACACCCAGTAGACCCGCCTGTAATAACCGAAATATGATGACACTACCTACTCCTTCGGAACGGGTCGGCCGAATTTTCTGAACCCTGAGTCAAATTGAAGAAGAAATACACGTAATAGTTTCGCGCGGCTACAAAGTTAAACTATCGCAGTGGGTTTAAGTTATTATAAAATACTTTAAATGGCAAAAATTTTGAAAACTTCCGCGCTCCACTCCAATAATTTAACGTTTTAGGAATTTTACGTTATCTACCTTTAATTAATTATTTGGAACCCAAAGTATTGACATATCTTCCGGAGATTTCTTCCCTGATTCATTTCCCCTTGGATACAAATTACATCATTGGCTTGGCATTATCCCATTTTATCAAACTGCTTTTAAAATGTATTAGCCTATTTCTGATATAATTAATTAGTTTATTTCTGAATTGTGGAAGTGTATTGCAGGACATAAAAGAAAGGACAAACATCTCAAATCTAAGTAAAATTTACTATTAATTAGTAAATGAAACATAATTACTCAACAAAGAATAAACCAATCAACGAAATTACAAAATGTAATTAAAATATAAACAAACTTAAAAGGTAATTTAATCTTCAAGATGTCAATATATTTTTCTTTATAATGACTGTTAATTACATATTTTAAACCAATCTGTTTTCAAAAAAGGTTTGTAGACATAGCATTTTTCATTATGTAACAAGTCATTACAGCTCTGAGGATTGATAAATAATATATCCGAAACGTTGGCAGAAGTTTTACATTTTTTATTTTATCTAAACTCCTGATGTTTACATCATAAATAATTAACTGAAATGACAACAAAGCAAATACAAACTAATTCCTCACACACTTATTGCAACTACTCGGCCTTACAGCATTCGATAGCGACTCAATTGGTCTCCCATACATGCATACTTTAGCCACGGCGGCCTCTGCACCCAGGCTGGTCTTTCTAGAGTAGAGGACGCTCCCTAACCTTCACATACGCGACAACTATCTAACATTTCGCAGCCATGTGCGAATGGGTGACAGTCAAGGATTTGTTTACATCATACTCTTCTAGAGAGGAACTGAGCTATGGTTCTCTCAGGGCTGGCTGCTGCTTGGCAACGGAGAGTTGAGAAAAACAGTAAAACAGTAGAAAGACAGAAAGGCAGTCAAAGGAAAAAAAGGAGTAGAAAAACGATTTTAAAACTATTATTTAAAGATTTAAATTGGAAAATGATTGTCAAAAAGAGAATCGGAGAAGAATAATTCATTGAAAAAAGTAAACGTCGCTTTAATCACAGAAGCTGATGCGTTTCGGCCTTCATTACATATATTTTCAATTAAATTTAACCCCCAGTCTCCATCGGACTTTCATCAATACCAGCAAATCTACTGACAATGCATTGCCAATTTAGATTGTCAGCCAAATTGGATTCTAGTTCGCACGCATCATAAGCAACTACAGCGTAAATAAAGGAAAACATTAATAAAGTATAAAAAATATATTTTTGAAGAATATTATTTTCTTGATAAAAGTGATGGATAAAATTGATTAAATAGGCTGACCACCAGATTTGTTTCGTATTTCACAAGCGTCATAAATAACCACAGCATAAACAAAGGAAAACACTTGTTCAATATAAAAAATCATATTTATTGACTAATCTTAATTTTTTAGCAATAAAGATTTTCATTAATGAAATCATGCCTGACTTAGCGAAAAAGATGAATGTCCATACTTAAAAAGAAAATAAAACTTGGCTGTCTCACAGAATTTATTTCTCTGACACGGCTATCATTTGTGTTAATTTATTATTTATTACTAATGCTTTATGATGGCTATTG
The DNA here is from genome assembly GCA_963573305.1 of Pyrrhosoma nymphula. Lineage (NCBI taxonomy): Eukaryota > Metazoa > Arthropoda > Insecta > Odonata > Coenagrionidae > Pyrrhosoma > Pyrrhosoma nymphula. The sequence goes on from OY754338.1 coordinate 24,661,581, forward strand.
TTATTTTCTTTACCTTGATTAGCAACATATCTTTTTTCCTCCCAATCCGTCGTTTACCCAGCATCCACACTTATATCGCATATTCCTTCATTATATTTATCCTTTACTCGCCTAATTATGCTGCATTCTAATCTGGTCCACAACTTTTCTTGCTATGCGTAACGATTGCTGTGAATATTTTCCCCTGGAGAACACGATTGAAAATTCACACATTTCATTAACTCTTGCTTTAACCATTACGCTAGGTACCTGTCAACAGCCGAAAATGGGTGTGCTAGTTGGCAATATCATGGGCGGCTGCTGGGTCTGACTTCATTGTTGCATTGGCATACCCTGGCTTCGATACCGATCAAAGCATTCTCCGGATTGACAAGTTAAGGCAAGTTAAAACTCTGCTTTGGACGGCAACACGTTGACACGCTGTCAGAATTTTTCCTTCAGAAATTGAATGTTTCTGCCGTCATGGGCCTGCCTTCCATCAAACATTATTGGCCCATACCTAAACGTTGAATACAATAACATATCCTAAAACCATGATGTATCTTAATCTCAGGCTGCAATCACCCATCTCTTTATATCAACCAATGGCAATACGTTTTTCTCCACTTACGTTGAGGAATGGGATTTGCTCTTCTAAAATGACATGTGTCCAAGAATACTTCCGATTTCACACCATAAATCGCCTTTTATACTGGAGTTTTAAAAATTGTGATCGATATTGTTGAGCAAGTGTGTTCGCTAGCGAAACATCTCATTTATAAGTTACTACACTCTTAAAAATCAATTTTTACGCCCAAGTGTCGCTATCTCATTTACGGTGACACATGCCTTCCAGCCAAGGTAGCTTCTCATTGATCAACTTTAGGAATGTGTCCTCTATGTGATTGGCTAACTTAACGATATAACTTAACAAATGAACGAGAGACGTCTTCTGAACCATATAATATAATAATTTATTCTCCAGGGCCCATGCTTACATGTAAGTAGGTATATACATATTTATTGTACATAAAATACATTGAAATACATAGATTGCAAAAAATGTGTACATAAAAATGATAAATAAAAAATGAATGAGATTGACTGTTTCATGCTTTACAATTGTCAGTTCTATATTCATTTAGTGAATTGTAGCATTTGGATAATAACAATTGTTTTAAATTCCTTTTGAACATGGGAAAAGTTTTTGAGACTAAAATACATTTGGGTAACCAATTGTAAACCTTTGTGCCCATCGCAGTGGGGCCGTTACAGGAGGCTCTTGATTTATGGTAGTTTACAAAGATATTATTATTGTTCCTTGAACCGCAAGAATGAAAGTCACCATTAACTTGAAAGATATGAAGGTTGTTTTCTATATGAACAGAATTTTATACATGTATATATACACATAGAATTGTTAATAAATTCAACTTTTTCAATAGGGGTCTACAACTCTACATGGTGTCGGAATGGCTCTCGACATACATGTAATGAGCTTTTTCTGAACCATAAAAGAAGTGAGTGATAAATGCCATATTCTCAAGAGGTGCTATTAATACTCTCAGTGGCCCTCACACGCTTAAGTTCAAACGTTTTAAGTTACATTCTTAAATTATGTTTATCTTTCCGATGTGAGTCGGCCTTATCTTCATGAAGCGTGCTATCGTTCGACAAGTCACGCTGAATCGACAGACGCAAGTGCCAGAAAAAAACAGTTGCGAGTGTTTACGCGCAAAATCCCGAAGGATATGGAAAGCGAGAGAAGTGGTGAGGTTAGGACGACGACTCTCTAAGTAGCGAGCTACACACGCACACAAATGGAGGCGCTAGCGTCGCCATTGAGAAAGGAAAAAAATTACACTCTCAGATTGATAAATCACGCCGTTCATCGTACGACTCTCTTCTTTTCTTCCTCAATGTTGTGATATTCCTTCCTGCTGGTCCCCTAAAATGACCCGAATTTGGCCCTCCTTATTATCTCCCCTCCTTCCCCGCTGGCAGTGATTCCTTCAACTTAAATCTATGCGCATTTCTACCCCAGTAAAAGGTTAGCGGAGCCGTGCGCTATTTGTATATCCGCTCAAGGCATTTTTAGAGAGATTTTTCTGTATTCATATCCGAGATTATATTTTTATTTTATTTCAAAATGTAAGCAGTGTATAGTAACATGAAGAAAATAAAGTAATATAAAACTAAAACTGAAACTTTGTTGTTTGTTACTGAACTTTTCCACATTCATTCATGTTTTTCTGCACTAGATGGCAGGTTTTCTCATGGGCTCCTCCATCCCACTCTTCTCTCAGCCATACGCTTTGTGTCCGCGTACCTTCCGCCTATTTTTACGTTGTCTAACATTTGCTTCCTTTTCCTTCCTATTCCCCACTTTCCTTCCACAAATTCTTCTATACCCGTCGTCAGTAGACAATGTCTTCGCAGGAAATTTCCAATTCAATTTCTCTTTCTTCTTGTAATCGTTTCCATCAGAGTCCTTTCCTCGCCCACTCTCCTTAATACCTCCTCGTTTCTCACTTTATCCTTACAACTCACTTTAAATAAAATAACTTCCACGAATAACTAAAATAACGTATTGGTTAAACTAGACTTATGTTTTCAAGCTGTACTCTGAAAACGCCTTTAAAACCGAAGGTTTTTGTGCTATTTTATAAAAACTATTTGGGTGGGTAGTAACTTTTTACAAAAAATAATTGAGAAAACATATAAATCAAACACCGTTAAATTTCCAACGCCGTCTGGATACCAGAAGTTCCTCATTTTGTAATACTATATTTCTCTGGAGCGCATAGTCGTACTATTTACATGTAAAACGAGTTCTAATTTTTAGGAAATATCTCGAAAAGTCATGCAATACTCTGCTAATATTTTGGTATTGCTAGGAAGATAAGATACTCTTTACAGTAAGGTCTAATTTATTTTAGTCCATTAGCTTTTACATCTCGCTCAAACGTCCTCAAAGTTTTACTGCAAGGAAACTGAAATACCAGGGGGCATGACTGCTTGCAAGTCCAGCTTGGACTTGCAAGTTCAACTTGCAATGAGAGTCGAATAGCAAAAACAGATGTATGCTTGTAGAGTGAATGGTGAGAGAGGAATGAGTAGGCCGAGATAATATTGGGTGAATATGGTGGAATAGACTTTTAAGAGGAGGAAAATTAGTAGTGAGAATACGAGAGTGTGTTAGTGCATGAATGTTATATAAGCAAAGAGGTATGCAAGGATTATGGCAATACGGAGGTAATAATTCAAAGAGAGCCAGTTTCCTAGGCTGAATTGTTATGCTCACTTTTTCGCTGTGTCCACCCCGAATGGAAATGACATTTATTTATTTATTAAAGAGCTTAACGTTCGCCCAACAAAAAATTACAAAACATCGTGAAATCAATTTAATTCTACAGAAATCTCGAAAAACATCAAGGAACTATAACGTTTATTAATTTACGAAAGAGACTTCTTTGTTGACATAAATCAATTTTATCACAGTAGCTGTTAAAAGTTCGGTACACTCTGCTCAGCGGTGAGTTTTCACAGTAGTTTGATTTTGCCATGCTCAATTTGAATTTTCTTTTTAACATTACACTATTACTAGGCACTACAAAATTAATTTTGATGTGGTATGATGGATACGTATGCTTGTTTTCATGTTCATGCGGGGTGAATTTAAGGCAGTTAAACTTTAGTGAACGTAGCCCACTCGCGGGAGATACGCAGAAGGGTGAAGTTCACGGTTCATTCACAGAACAAATCATTCGCCTAATAATGAAATTCTAACCCCGATTTCCCGCAGTCCAGCTGAGTGATTTCGCCAACTAAGCTACCCAGGCGTTATCCCTCGCTGTGGATTCCACGAGAGGCTTTGATTAAGAACTCAATGTTCGTATCAAGCATAGAATGCAACGAAGTATATACTCGCTTTTGTGCGCACGGCGTCAAAGTCTACGGGGTGAAATCAACTTTTGAACGCGTAAGTGATTGCCTTAAACGGAATTCAAAGCTATTTGACTTCAGCAAACATCACCCGTTTGGGATAAAAACGTCCTGTAGAGGCCCTATGGAATTCAATAGGGAGGAGAGCCACTATTCTACAATAGGCAAAATTAATTCAGTGTCTCGCTGTCTGAAATACAGATTAAATAAAGATGTCCTGAACGGCCAATTGGGTTTAGGGATTGAGGGGTTGGTTGAGGCAGGCGGGACATCACTTGGCACTCATGAGTGCCACAAACCCCAAATCAGTTCGCGAATTGGATCACCACCCCTCCCTTCTTTCCCCTCATTTTGCCGCTCCCATTTCACCCCCTCCCTCCGGGAACCCACCCTCCTCATCCCCCACAAATTAAAAGTGCACGTAACCATAAGCTCTTCTTTTAATTTATTGAGGTTTGGTCAATTAAATTTCCTTTATTTCACTGCCAATGTTTCGGCAAATTTATTGCCATTCTCAGGGCTAATTGAAAACCATAAAACAAAATTAACAACATAAACAGGTAGAAACAGAAAAATTACAGTTGCTATAACAACTTTGGTGATAACTACACTGTACGTTTTTTTATCGGGTACACTAATTTAATAAATATCAACAAACCTGTGAAATTTTAATTGCACTAAAATGATATCAACCATTACAACTTACAGGATAAATATAAACAGTTTCTTGGTAACAAGCGAACGCAGCAGAATACACCAAACATTAATATGGAAAAAAATCATGAAAATTGCTTTATATAAATACAAAGATAACAATAACATCAATTTTTTAAAAACAAACAATTATCACATTTTGTATACGTAAAGCACTATAAAAAAGCATATCCTAAATTATAAATAATACCTTTAGATTTATTGTATAAGGCTTAAATAAATTCTGCTTAATTTATCTATATCCGTTCTCAAATTGCATGTATTTGGGTGTTTCATGATATGGACCATTTCTTTAAAAAGTCTTTTGTGTAAATTTGATTCATAATCAATCAAACCAAACAATTTGACATAATCAATTTGAGCAAACCTCAATAATTAAAAGAAGAGATTATTTATACGTGGTCAACAAATGCATTAATTATTAACGTAACCATAAGAGCAGAGCAGATCGATATTTGTAGAACTGGTTTCGTCTCGACGTTATGTTTTTCAATTTCTCGATAGAGACGAGCCAGATTGTGGCGTTTTGCCACTTACCGATCTCATGGATTCTACAAATAAATTGCACTCTTAAGTTGGTTCCTCCGTGGTGACTGCGTGAGTAAAAAAAAATACTCAATTAAAACTTATTGTTTATTTGGTATACAAAATCCTGCTTTCGCTGATGACGTTAGTTAGCTAATGAAAATAAAAATTAAAGTAGAAAATATGTAGATTATTCCACGTATATATTTTTATGAACACTTGTATAGCAATAATTGTCAACTGCAGCGCCATTAACATGGAGTTACCACGTTTTGACTACAATTATCGAAGTAATTAGCTGATTACCCATTAACAAAGGCGGTAATATGCATCTATTTTATTTATTACCATAAGGGATTTAATAATCATAAGGAAATAATAATAAGGGATTTTGCGCTTCCTGTAAACAATTTTTGGTGGAAATGGCATTTATAATAGATAAAAAATATTATTTTCCCCGTTTTTCTCCCGTTTTCGCATTTAACACCGTTTAAATTCTAGTTCAATTTGCGATAAAAATAGCTTGGAAAGGTAAAATTTGGTTGTTTATATCAGATAGAAGACATGTTCTTCTGTAAGTATCCAGAATATAAATAAAATGAAATTTAAGTCCTTTTACAGTGGAACCACCTTAAAAATTATTTTCCAAGTTTAAACCACTCATTTAACGATAAATTCATACATGAACAGTGTTGCGCATAAATAATAATTATATTTATATAGATAATAGCACTGAAAGCGTTGCTTGGTAATGTTTGCTTTAGAAATGTCCAAATACTGCTTATCGCTATACACCACAGAATATAGCTATTGTAGATCAAGCTGTTCATCATCTTTATATGAAACATGTTCATCAGTAAATATATATCCAAACTTAAACATAAGTGGAATATTTTATATGTTAGTGGGACCAATTTGACGGCCGTTTGGATAGTGAGCAATTGGGGTTCGAGTGCGGATGCCAATTATTTTAGATTACAAGATACGTATTGTATATTATGTATTAAAATTAATCATTGATATAGGAGGAAGAATGAACGGGCACAAAAGTTCGTAGTGTATTAAAATAGATTAAGGTAACTTAGCAATCAGGCTCAGTTGGAATTGATATTGTTCGAGCTATGTAAACTACCTTAAACAAAAATAGAGGGTTTTGTATGAATTTGAAGAGGTCTGAGGTCTGGCAACAAATTAATATTTCTCTAGAGAAAGGGATAGAAGAAGGAAATCAAAGAGTTATTTAATGAGAAGAGGGGTCAGGTGGGAGAAACACGAAGGCCGTTGTGGGAGCTAATGAAAGATATATTGAGGAATGCAGGGACGTTGAAGGCCATAATGGAGGGGAGAATATTTGCGAGTAGGGGAGACGATGGACAGGAATTGGCAATTAGGTTGGCATGAGAGGAGTCGGAAGACTGGTGGAGCAGAAGATTGGAAAATTCTAGAGAAAATGGGCAATCATACCCATCATACCGAGGGGCTTCATACCGAGAACGACAAAGCGAACAAACTTCCACAAGTAAGAGCAATATCATTCAATTATTTTGGTATGCGTGCAATGTAGTTGATTACCTGCAATTGGAATACCTGTGTCATGAATTATAGATTCTCTACATTTTTTCCAGTATTCGAAATACGCCTACTCCATCTGTTTAACTCCACCGCCAAAATATATAGCATGATAATATTAGCCGCAAAACCTATATACTTAGTGACATTTAAATGCCCTTTCAGATGCAAATTGAAAGTGTGCGGCCAAGTTATCGAGCATACCATAATGTTTAAATATTTAGAGATTTATATTTTTAGTCCTGGGGATATAAAAAATGGAGTAATAAAAATATACCATCATAAAAATATATGAAAGTGAACTATGAAAACTAAAAAAATATACAATAATCAGAAATGAAATTTATTAGAGAAGTTCTAGGGGGTGCAAGGATATATAAAGTAAGGAGAGAGGAACTTGGTGTCCAGCCGATATCGGAAAAATAAATAGAATACAAAAATAGGTGGAAGGAGCATGTACTACGAATGCTTAAGGAAAGATATCCTAAGGAGGCTTTGGAATATAAGCCACTAGGTAAAAGAAGCATCGGAAGACCAAGGATGAGAGGGTAAAGTGAAGCCGGAACAGGTTTAAAGCTTAAACCTGGAAGGAAGAAGAAGAAGAAGAAAAATATATCAAAATATGCAATTACAAATATGAGAAGACGGATCGATGGGGCAAAGCGAGGAACTTTCATAGGAAGTATCACGTTGCTCGGTGAATAAATTTAAACTTTGAGGACAGAGCACAAGCGATGATTGAAGACTCCGGATCAGCTGGCTCTGGGAGGGATGGTTAAAGTTCTTCAGCCAGACAGCAAGACAAACGAAGGAGTAAAAGAATGGATTGGGGAAGAGATAACGTTGGCGGAGGTGATGAAGGAGACAAACAAACTTTAAAGAAAGCACACCGAGACGATTCATGGAAAAATTTTATTGAAAAAATCATTGCTATGCAATGTAGGAAGATTTAGAATTAGAACTTAAATCACTTATCGCTATGAGCGTGGCAGTGTCGGAAGCTGAATTGAATAATTTACATTAGAACAATGCTTTCTTATTTAAACACTAAATTAATTACCCGGCGTTGCGCGGGATCATACTTCCTTCATAAGTCATAATAGGTATAAAGGCCTGGTTACACGGTACATGAGAATGTACAAGTTTCTGTACATTTTTGTGAATGGTTTCATGTACAGATTCTTGTGCATTCTCATGGCCTAGATCAATGAATAGGTGGCTACACGGTACATTTTTTTGGACAGATTTTCGTACATTTTTAGATGCGTATTATGCGTTTTCGTTTGTTTTTCCTCATTTTAAACCGTAGACGCAATATGTAAACCAATTTTTTTTACCATGGATACGACACATTTACTTGTCAATTGGCTTGTGAAAATGTGAATGTGTCATTTGCGTCGTCTGCTACCAGGTGTCTCTGTAATAAGGTCAACTTGTACGATTGTCTGAACGAAATTAGAACCGGTTCTATTTTCTGTTCAGACATTCATACAATCGTAAATTTTCGTGTGGTTACACGGTGAATTTTCGCGTTTATTCTGACATTCAGACATTCACAAATATTCTTGTACATTCTAATGTACCGTGTAACCAGGCCTTAAGAGAAGAATTGATTGAAAAAATGAGAAACTTCATTATTTCGGGTATCTGATAAAGAAAATTTTAGCTCTCTATCTCGAGTGAAAGTACATAGTTTTAAAAAGCAAAAAAAAAAACCACTGCAAAAAACCCCATGCTTAGCATTCCAATCAGCTTAACTAAGCAAAATGAATTTTAAATATGCGTTAAAGACCAAAATCTAGTTGTCAAGGAAATATGCTATTATTGATTTAAGAGAAAAGTGTGAGTTTTTGCAGCTGAAAACGCAATTTTCAGGCGAATACGAAATGGAAAAGAGAATTGATTGAAATAATTCTTTTTTTCAATCATTTGATAAAAAAATTCCAACCTTCTATCTTGAGCGGAAGTAATTTTAAAAATAAAAAAATGAAACTACTGCACAAAACCCAATACGTTAGCGTAGTCCACCAAAGGGCCCCTTTTTGGCACTTTTTGGGGCCCTGAGTACATTTTAAATAGCCTGCAATTTTCCTCCTGTCTTGAACTATTTGTCTGCAAAATTTCAGCACTATCAGAGTAAAACTATAGATTTGTATAAAAAACAAACAGACAAACGACAAACACACAAACGACAAACATTCTTCTTAAAATATATAAAGATAGGTGTTTGTTATTAGCGGATTTGTGTTCAGAAATGGAGGAAAACCTAACTAGGTGCGGTAAATACCTTAGGTCAGCGGTTCCCAAACTGGGGGTCGCGGGCCGTTCGGAAAGGGGTCGCAAGATGAGGATTGTAATTACTTTAAAAACAATATCATTTGAATGTACACATTGTTTGTTATTTTTAGGGGGTCGCGGCTAAAACGTATGGGCTAAAATGGGTCGCGGAAAGAAAAAGTATGGGAACCGCTGCCTTAGGTAAACAAATGTAAGTTAAATGTTTAAAAGGGGATTCAACTATCGAAAAAAGGTGTCAATATAAACAGTTTATCATAAATTTCAGTATTACCAACATCAGTTCATAATTTTTCAACTTGCGTTGGATGGGACGTAAAGCAGTGGTCCCCTTGGCGCCTTTCGTTATGAGCATGCTAATGCTGACGCTGGGTTTCCCTCCACGACTCCTTTCCCCAAATATACCCTTACCTAACCAACCGACCCACCTGTCCCCAATGACGCTGATAACCGTTGTTTTCCGTCATCTCCCAGAATAACCAGACAACCTATCAACCGAGAGCATGAGATTTCTGAATATTTTTACTGGCCACATTTATACACATAGAAATATATTCACATTGGACGATGACTTGAAGTTACCCGTTGGGCAGAAGAATTATGGCAGATTATTCCATGTTTCTGGCGTAATTTAGCATTATTCAATATAAACGATGAAATGGAAGGAAGACTTTTGTTATTCCTCTCAAGAATTTTATTGAACACATGGCCTAGGTTTCGAAATGGAACTTCATCTGAGGGATTCTGCAGAAAACTCAGAAGAATGTAATAGCAGCCCTCAGTATAAGAAGGGAGGAGTGACTGGAGCCGGATGAGAGTACTATGACGGTCTGGGTGATGAAGGTAGGCTATTTAATTTAACACGGGAGTCCACCTGAGGGTGACATATGTTTTTTAGAATTTTCTATATAATCTCTCCTTATGATGATGAAGTTACACATCGAAACTTTGGTCACGTGTTCAATAAAAGTCTTCCACTTGAAGGAAAGAACCTCCACGTGCTTTACACAATTTTATTACGAAACCAACATATACTCGTACGTCGGGGGCTACGTGCTATTCTCAAGGTAGCAATTCATCTGGATAGCTGCCTGAACCAAGGTCAATTCATGCAGTTAAATGTTGTCAAATGTACGAAGGCCTGAACACAAAGCATGACTCACGCTTAACCAAACTTTTACGCTAATATTTAATGCGAGAAGTTGTTAATAAATTTATCCAGCAGATAAACAGAGCTGTTCATCTTTAGCAGGATTTTCCCTAGCTAAGTGAAGGTTTCTCGGGTTTCACAGCAGGTAAGATTATTTAAATGGATCAACGTTTCGATGGTTGACTCAGCCATCGTCATCAGGATAATGAGTTGAGCGAGGATGCTGGCGGTTATAGATAGCCGCAGATGCCCCATTGTTGTGGGAGCCGTTACGAGTTCTTTGAATTTCGTCAATTACTAGGCACCAAGTCCTACTTAAGTTGAAGCCGTAGTCTCTATTGATGTTATTTTGCTCTATCTGTATCAATATCGTTTCTTTCGTTATTCTATCCCAATATTTGGACGAATAACGAAACGATAATACAACGAAATAATAATTATTTTGAGAATAACGAAAGAAGCGATATTGATACAGATGGAGCAAAACAGCATCAATAGAGACAATGGTTTCAACTTAAGTAGGACTTGGCGGTTATATATAGCCGCAGATGCCCCATTGTTGTGGGAGCCGTTACGAGTTCTTTGAATTTCGTGAATTACTGACCGTCAAGTCCTACTTAAGTTGAAGCCGTTGTCTCTATTGATGTTGTTTTGCTCCATCTGTATCAATATCGCTTCTTTCGTTATTCTCAAAATAATTATTATTTCGTTGTATTATCGTTTCGTTATTCGTCCAAATATTGGGAAAGAATTAGTAATTGACGAAATTCAAAGAACTCATAACGGCTCCTACAACAATTGGGCATCTGCGGCTATATATAACTGCCAGCATCCTCGCTTGACTCATTATCCTGATGACGATGGCTGAGTCAATCATCGAAACGTTGATTCATTTAAATAATCTACCCGGTGTGAAACCCGAGAAACCTTCACTTATATAATTTACCGGGAAAACCTTAAACCCTTTATTACCCTAGCTAGTTTTACACCGAATCAGCAAGCGACGAAAAATTACAACTATGAGCAATTTTAGCTAATTAAGTACTTAGCGTTACTAAGTTTCCATAAATATTTATCGGATGATTTATGTTGAAAAAGTCTACTTCTATTCATTTTTTACATTCATCGAAAGCAAAAATAGTTTATATTTCACCATATGCTCACCATTGCGTTCAAAAGAGCCTCACTCACATTGTGTTTCAACCCAAAGGTTGCTTTTGTTAGGTGAGAGTAGAGCTAACCTCATAACCTCATACCTAACGTCACTGGCGTGTAACATTCACACATTCAGGGTAGGGGGGGTGGCTTTCCTGTTCCTTTCCCTGGGCCACCTGCTATTTTCCACGAGACTCAAAAGAGAGAGCCTCAATTGCAGTTTCAGAGGAACCCTACACACTTAACGAAACGCACCTTGGGGTCAACAGCTTAACGCCACATCCAACGGATGGTGTGCTAATTTGAAGAGAGCATTCATTCCCAGTAATAAAGTTGCTATCCGAATTATAAGAACGGTTAAGGGTATCGGCGAGAGATTGTTGTTTTTAGCGGAAGCGATGCCAGCGCAGCTTTCGTCTCCTTTGTGCACTTTTTCCTCGACCTAATTCCTCCATTAATTACTCACGCATCGCTAATGGCGTGAATGACCCCAGCAGTTTTTTTTGACAGCATTGCTGACTCAAAAATAGACGCACTAGAACCGTTCACATTGCCAGGAAAGAAATCGTTATTTGCAAAGAGAGTTGGGTATGTGTATCGGAACGGAATTATTTATCCATCTCAGGCTCGGTTATCGTATACTAGCAGAATGCTGAATTCAGACCATCGGGGGAAAAGTTTCGACGTTCATGGAGAATATATGTGTTTTAAGAATTATCCAGAGGGATCAAAAAAGTTACATAAGTGTTAAATTTGCGGGATATCTTTGCGAGTATCTTCGTAAAGGTTATACCGTGGATAGCCCCGGGATTCTCATGATTTCTCAACGAAGTGAGCTTTAAATTGTTCCCGCAAAGATGAATGAAATGAATCAATGATTGAAATTTTACCACAGAACGTTAATTTAATATTTTTTGTTATTACTTCAACATTTTTTCCAAAAATATTTCTACCGTCGCTCTAGATTTGAGGTCTCTTCTATGTGAACTAAATCAATGAACTTCAAACAGGTGTTGCTTCATTCAAAGCTAAAACTAAATATCATACGAAATCAACTTTTGAATGAAAAGTTCGCGCAATAGCAAAATTGCATTCCTCCGTCCTTAAGTTAGTCGGATAGGTATGTGCATGCATTACTTATTTATTTTGGTGTTTGTCAAAAATTCGCGTGCAACAAGTTTATAAAGAGTAAGAGCTGGGAAAAGCAACGAATTTACAAGACTTATATGTTATGCTTTAGATGTGGTCCAAGAGGAGGTAGAATGAGAATCTTTATGAAATTATATCTTAGCTATTGGAACACTAGGGAGGTTTATATCATGAGTGCCTACATGCACGTGCACGGAGAATTTTAAGTTACTACCAAGATAGAGGTTATATCCCATCCATCGTTAACGCAATAAATACTTATTCTCTGGACTGAAGAGCGAGTCCTTGAGTCTATCTGTTCAACATTCTCTTATTCTGTCTCATCTTTCCAACCTACACACATAGCAGTGACCCAGGGATATATCCTCAACGTCATAATTGAAATCATCGTCATCAGTATATCTGTTTCAATTCTTCCCCACAATGCATCGGTATTTCAGACCGGGAGGATAGGAATACTAGACTGAGCCGTCGCGTCTATGTTAAAATACTCTAACCTGAAACCAATACCACAAACGACCCTTTATCAAGGAGTAATATGGTTGTATTAGACTTTCACCAGTTGAACGATTTACAAAATTTTCCTTTGCTTCCATGAGCCACCCAACGGTCACGCCCACTCGTAATGCTATAATATCTTTTTATTAAGACACAGTCAACATTGGGCATACTATTTTTACAATCGCCTTTTATTGCCATTGGCCATCAGCCCCAACTATCTCAATACCTACGCGTTTATCACCAGAAATGAGACATTAAAATTAAAAACATATCATCAGGACGAGATGGACAGTTCAGGGACCCAATGGTTATCTCGTAACGGGACATCGCTGCGGTACGAGTGAACAAACAGAAGAAAGAGAACACGAAAGTCGGACAGCGTCGAGAAGGATGACCGTTTCTAGAAGAAATCGAAGGAAAATGAGGCACTAAGTTCTCCTGGTTGATCAATTTATTGATGCAAAACATATACCTTCGAAGACCACCTTGCTTATCAAACTTATTGCTTAACTTGTTATTAACTGCTCGCCAGCAGATTAAAAATCGGAATAGAACCATCCCCTTTCCTGACATCTATTTCACATTTAATTTTTATATTGGTTTAATTCCAGCGCGCAAGTTATGCCTTTCCCTAAGAAGATTCCCGATAACTTTGGAACGTGGACATAATCCGAGGAATTGTCTGTGTCTCATCAACTCTCATACTCTGTTCTTCATATCCAAACACGTAGCTATTCATGATTCTACATTCTATTTCTCACCCCGACCCAGGTTTTGGCATTTAATAGCAAACAAACATTTAGAATATCAAAACATTTGTGTGACGAAAACAATTGGTGTAATTTTGAACCACGAATTTGACATGCTATGAACAAGGTGCGTATGCTGGACTTTTTGGAACATTTCAAAATTTAGAATTTCCCCACATAGTTTCAACTATGTAATGACCGTACGTTTCTATCTTATTCACCTCTTCTATAAATCAAATTATCGGTATGAGAAATAAAGTGTGGAATCACCTAAGTACTTTTTTAATTTTAAGAATATCAAGGATTTCCATAGGGTAATGCCGGAGACAGTGTCTTATATCTCATATTCTGTTTTAGACACTGTTATGCCACTATGACCATACAACATGACCCCTGAGCAATTACTGAAAATGTCATATGTCATTGTATGTGTGTTAATATTGACCACGTTGTGTAACCATGTTCGTTATAGTGCAGTAGGCCATGGGGCACTGATCGATTACTGTCGGAAGAGTACAGGGTTCAAACTCCAGGTAAGATTCTCGGATATCACCACCTCAAATCCAGGTGTTGACATTTTTAGGCAATGCAAATTTCAATGGAGGACCTTGGAAAAAAACTGGCCGCATATAAGCCTAACTAGATGGATTCCACATACCTTAGCATATCGTACAAGATATACTCTTCCCTTAACAGTTAAAACTGATACCCTTATAACAGGGACTACCCAGCAGCCCGCCGAAGCATGTGGTAGAGGTCTATAGGACATCAATTATGAAATGGGAAGAAATCAGAAATGGGAGAGAGAAGACAAGGAAAGTTGGCTGTCTTGATGGTTAAAGGTCTTGATCGGTTTTTACTGTACTCATCAACTTTGCGTAGGAATAAAGACTTCCTAAACGTATATGTCGGCGGTATCCATATTGTAAGTCACTCAGTCTCAGGATTGATTGATTGATTGCAGCCCTCTACTCTTTCCTGTCCCCTGCTGATTTCTCTTTACCCAGATGGTTCTCCTGGATTTATCTGGTTTATGTATTCACCCGTCGATCCTCCTCGTTGGACTTTACCTAACAGTTTTGACGTGGATACGTCCTTGAACTCAGACCGTCAATGGGGTAATAGGACAGAAACGGCGATGCAAATTTATCCGGTTGACTCATTCCGACGCAATAGCATCGTGATTCATACCGCGATAGACATTTATGTGGTCTCGTTAGAGTGGGTGCATAAATTCAACGCGAGTAATGCCTTGAATTGGAGCCGCGCATGCGTGAGTTCGGTCCCGCGGGGACTGGCGGCCATTCTGGGTGTGGGCGAAAATATTTTCGGAGTAGGTCTCACGACTCCGATGTGCTAGCGCACTGATTTTGGCGCCAAACCTCTACACATGTACAGTTAAGCAAGAATAACAGACTTTGTACGATTATTGCAGTCGACAAATCAAAAATATTGATGAGATTTAAGAAAAATTTCAGACATCCGCCCATGCTCACGGAAAAGTTGAGCAAAACAATAAAAAAACATATGTTATGGGAATAATCGTTTAATTTTCCATCAATAAGTGCTGCTATTTTGTGGCGAAACGAATGAGGCAGCTTCGGGAACGTCAGGAAGTAGACGTGGTGCACGTTGCAAACGATGGCGCAAGCACCTCGACGGTTGCTAATTATTATTGCCCCAAACGCATGCGCGTTCTCGTTAGACCCAGGGTCGGGTCCCCGACTCATACACTTCCGACTTCTTTCAGTACATCATACTCTTCATGAGACCAATGTGTCTATGAGTGTGTCTATGTCTATGAGATGGAATATCTGGGTATTCTCTTAATCACGGTTTCGCCGTCGTGTCTCCCTGATATTATCATTTCGGCCAATCTGAAGAAGCATTGCTGGAATGAACCAATATTCTTCATTCTAGTTTAAAACTTGAGTGACCAAACCAATGTTAGGATTAATAACTGATAGGGTGTGCTCGAAGGGCTTACACACTCTGAGTTATAAGCGGAGTTAAGGTCGTCTTTTTATACGCTCACAGGAGTAACACCTATTCCAATTGGCAAAAAGAACCCTCTCTTAATATAAGTCTTTTTGGGGCGTCTTTTTTATTTCGGATGTAAGCAAACAGAAATCTCCTTTTAATAATATAATATAGATAAATAAAATAAAATGTATTAAAATAAAACATACCGAATAAATCGGCGACTTTCAGTAAATGCCATTAATTTTCACACGTAGGTTGGAAATTTTACGAAAACATTTTTCCGTCAAACTCTCCGGAGACTTATTGGTTTGATGTAAATTGTTATTGGCAGGCAATCAGATAAAACACGATTTTTAGCTAAAAGCAACTCATTCGGGATTGTTTGGAAGTATCAACAACACTAGGTATGACTTACATTGAAAGTGACTATGCCGTTCTCTCAATACAACGGCCTAAAATGTATACTGTATAAACGAATCCTGAAAATAAATATTCACTGAAAATGTTTAAGAACACTTTTCTAGTACATAGTATAAATGGAGCCAATTTATTATGTAAACTGTTGATACTTTACGAGCAAAATGGTGGTGTCACATTGAATCTCATCCACACCGTTTGACTTATGCTTATTCACTTGCAATACTCAGATAAAATCTAATGAAAATGCAAAATTTGAGGTATTGGTTAAAATGTTTGCAACACGTAAAATCTATCATAGCAAGGAAAGGCAATTTAAGCCAGGACACCTTTAAAAAATTTCCAGTCTTGAGATCATAGGAAAATATAAACGCGTCATTAAATATTAGCTATTTGACCGTGGTTTCTCCGAGAAAGATGGGCGTCAATTTTCCTTTACATGAGAAACAACTTCTTAGCAAAAACATCCTGCTGTTTGACGGCTCAAATTACAAAATTTTCATCTATTTACGCTTTCATCACCACGGAAATCGAAAATTCACATCTTCGATACCGTGAGTCAAAATCTACACCATTTTTTCTGCTTCATGCGATAGAGTAGGAATAGTATTTCTCTTCTCTCTCTCTTCAATCATTTACTTTAAGTACGAAAATAATTTGCGCATTGGTTAGAGGCAACTTGTGAGTACCTAATTATTGCGTCATCGGGGAAGTCTAATTTTGAGGATACCGGGACTAGCCACAGTAGTTACCTTTACGGAGTCACCCGCAAGTGCACCCAAGTGCGATATTCCACTGAGGAAAAATCATTCGCCTTGACCGGGATTCGAACCCGGATCCCTCGATTTCGCGCCAAGTGCTTTAACCAGTTAAACTACCGAGGCGTCCTTCTCCCCTGTGGATTATTTGGTGGCTTTATAGGAGCATGGTGCTCAGAACTGCTAGACATATTTTGCCAGTCCGCGAGGATAAAGCCGTACATAGACCACATTGAGGTGCTCGCTCTTTGACTAATTTTGAGGATACCGGGACTAGGCACAGTAGTTACCTTTACAGAGTCACCCGCAAGTGCACATAAGTGCGATATTCCACTAAGGAAAAATCATTCGCCTTGACTTGACATCGGGGAAGACTTACGCCAGACAGCGCCTCCCGTAGGGGACGCCCGCCTTTGCCGTACCTACGGTCACGTTTCGACCTGGATACTTGTTTTAACCATTTAATTTAAAGAATTAGAGCTCGAACGTATATTAACTCTAATATTACTGTGAAATTAGGCGATAGACTGAAATGCAAAGGTTCAGGTACGTGTTCTTGCAAACTTCGTGAGATGCGGCATTCACAATAGTCACGAACGATCACATAATCTGAATGAACGAAAAACTGTGATTCCTGTTTCGTAACATCATCCACCAGCGTAACCACTGGAAGCAAGTGCAATCCAGGGACAGGTGCCTACCTTTTACTGCAAGTTGACATTTCGCTGTGGATCCTCAGGGCTTTCTTCTGGACTCTGGGTGATGATCCATTGCCATGGCGGTCCCGTCCTCATTGATCAAGGTACAGAGGCTGAGCGGATGGATATGACACTGAGTTTGGTCTCAAGGGTGAAGCCGTATTCGGCTCTCGGAAAAGAAGCAGGAGAGTCTGAAATGGAGAGGGTCTATCCACTAGGTCACTCACTAACTCACTCACTTAATTCTTAGATTTCTCCTCCAACTAGATGCTCGTTGAATAGAAGAAATATCAGTTTAGGTGGTGGTAATATCAGCTGGCGTTGGGCGGTGACAGTAAGTTATGAAGAAAATCAGATATCTGAAGCGCTCTCCAGCGGCTAACTCCTTACGTAGGGTTGAGAGGACTGCTCCTGAAAAGAAAATTCGCCAGATCTTCAGCGGAGGCGGTGAACTATTTTGTAATTCTTATATTTGGGCTATTAAGTCATTATCAAGAGCGTTAAAAATTTTCGAGCAAGAGCAATGACGAAATTTTGACGTCACAACCCCGAAAATAGCTACAGTGAAATCTGAGCATGTGGCGTCTAGACCTCAGTATTTTCAAATTATGACTATGAATAATTTGATGTTTTCCCGGGGAATTTTTTGAAGGAAGGTTTCTCGGGGGGTTCCATCGAGTTAGACGTCCCAAGTCTGCCGATGTTTAAAAAAAACGACTCGCTCTTCATCATCGGACTTCTGAGTTCACAAGCCCTGATAATGAAGAAGTGTTGTTCTTCAAAACGTCGGCAAACATGGAAAATCTAACCCTTTGAAACATCTGAGAAACCTTCCTTCACAAGACATGGTAATATTTGGATCTTTCAGAATAAACCACATGGTTCAGAAAGAACTCGAAACATCAGAAACTCGAAAATACAGACACTCCATAAGGAGGTAGTTATTTTTTTAGACAATAATTATATTTTTGTGGCGGAAAAGTCAAAACTTCTCCATTTTAAAAGTTGGACACAATCGCACTTCCTTAATCCATACAATCCTTACCCTTTAACGCCTTAAATAAAAGTTATCCACACTAAAATACCTCAATCGTAAGTTTTGTAATTGCTATTGGTTAAGACAACGCTACGAAACGTAATGAATGCGGAATAAAGGTAAACGCATCATCAGTTATTAATATACGAAGCATTGTAGTGAGAAAGGCTCATTCTATGAAAAATAGTGCTTCAAGAAAGGAATGGGTTTTGCCTCTTGAGGGAAGTGATGCTTAAAATTTCTTGCAAGAATAAAGATGCCTAATTGCATCGAACGCAAAAGCACGAATTGGGCATTCGACGATATTATTTTCAGGATATACAGTTTTTTATTTTACCTCAATTTAGTACCAGAAACGAAATAGACAGCATGTTACTCTAAGAGCTAAAGCTTCTAGAGTTGTTTGCTGTCATGAAAGATGTGAGGAAAGAATTACTGCCGAAGTAGAAACATGTTCGACATTCTATTTCTCTTCATAATTCTCATTCATTTCCTCCAGGGCTCTGCCTATAAATTCAAATAAGGGTCTAGAGGGTGCTTTTATAATTCATTTTTCCATAAAAAATGCGCCTAACTCAATATCGTACGATTGGATATTTTCCGCGACTCAAGTCTGATCTAAAAAGAAGTCATGTGGTTACCAACCAAGGCCTACAAAGAGCCAAGTGATATTTTCCAAGAGTTTCTAACGAATCGCAATGTATTAACCGCAGTTTATCAATTCACTGACGTAAATGCTCTTCCATAAGTTGGATTTCAAGAGCTTAAAGTGAGTTCAAGATATGGTCTGTGCAGTAAGATATTGTATTTACTTTTTCGCTCACAAACCTCCCGCGAGTCAATACATAAAATCCCAGTTTCTCCTACGTGCAATGCCACAAATTTTTCAAATTTGTGTTCCTCATGGCTGATGCGGAGTTATAAAGAGTAGAGTTTGATATAATGCTAACATTTCTTAATAATATTTCTTTATTTTCTTTCACTATAAGAAGTCAAATAGGTCAAATGTTTTTTCTATAATGTTTCCTTACATATTCCTAAGTTTCCATGCCTTTCTGACAGTGTTTTTTCATGTTGTGAAATTCACTTGACTTCGCTAATATATATAAGTTCAATTGGAAATCTGAACACTGGAAAAGCACAACTATGCTTCTCTTCCAACAAATGTTTTAAATCCAACATGTCATAAACGTAAAAGCACTAGACGAATTTAGAGATCAATTACAGCTAGGTGAGCCCTAAAATATCTATAAAATGTGGAAAAGAAATAAAAAAGAATACAAGGGGATAGTAATTATAAATATTGAGTGAAAATATCCGTAAATTTTAATAAATGACAATAAATCAATAATACTTTTAAAAATTATATTAATTGCCAAAACGATGGAGAACATGAAACCAAACTGGAAGTGTGCAAGCGCATTCCGTGTGACAAAGTAAAATTCCTAAAAACACACTGCGGGAGATATCTTATCTCATTCTGTTGACTGGTCTTAATTGCTGGCCAAATATATCTTATGCCATCTCTCTGTTCCGAGAAAACACAAAGGATGCGATATATTTAGCAAGGAGGTCTAGTCTTATCTGGCCACTGAAACAAATCAACACTTTCATGTTACAATTTTTAGTGTGAGCGCGAATTGATTCTGTGACGAAAATTGGAACTAAAATGCAAAATTTGAGAATCCTAAGGTATTTTTTTGTGATTGACTACGATTTTTTTATGCTGATGTCTGCTCCGGAGTAATAGACCAGTATATATAAGTACCAAAGAACTAAGCGTAGCGAAACCTTGAAAAAACTGATTCGGCCAGGTTGGTTGAGTATTGTATGCACCTAACTTTAAAAAATTGGCGAAATGGCAAATAAATATAATCCATAACTCGTGATTTTTCTCCCTATTTTTGATATTTAAAGTGCAAGATTTCAAAAAAATGAAATGGGAGCTGGCTTCTGAAAAAGACGCAAGCATTCTTTTTTTCTTAAACTGGGGCGCTTGTGGTAAAAAGGGGACATTCTCGAGTGACATGATTTGCCGCAAGTCGCTTCATTTCCTCTAAGTAAACTAAACTGGCGGCATGATTCCGTTTCGAACAGACCCCACTAAACACATCACATCGCGTGGAACATTTGGTAGGATAATCAACTTCATTCTTCAGTTTGGCACCATAAATGTGGTGATTAAGTACCGAGTTTACAAAAATAAGTTCAGAAGAGAAATAAACCGTGGGATTGAGCCTTATCCTGTATCAAATCAATTCGCTGTAATGATCAAATGATACATGAAGAACCCAAAACAAACCAACTATAAAATTAAGAGGAATAATGAGTTGCTATGGAAACTTGAAAAAGATTTGTTCACCCCAAAGATGTGCAAAAACAAGCCGAAAACAATGCAAGGGGTTGGTGCGGTGTACAGGAGTATTGACTTCATATACCGAGGATTTGGGTTCAAATCCCAGCAATGGCGAATAGTGGAACCCCGATCCCTATTTGGGAGACATGCGGAGAGCCCTACAAGTTCAGCATTCCGGCTGCCGGATGGGACGTTGAACTGTTGACTTCTCGGCGCATTCCGTTATGAGAAAACTAGTGCGGATGCCAAGTTTCCCTGGGAACATTCTACACTCCCCAATTAATCCCATCTACCTATTTGTGAAGGAAAAAATGGCCTCAATTGTCAGCAGCCTTCCAGCAAATAAAAAAACCGGAATACAAAGTGTAGAACACTCTGAATGCTTTGGAGTGACAAAAACATCAGAATCGAAGCGGAAAAAATTTCCAAAGGTCAATGGTTTATAAATGAGTAGTATTTTCACTTCATTGTTTCATTTTAAAGATATTAACTGGTTAAAAAATAAAATTATTGATATGAAATAGAAATGGAGGAGAATTTGGCTTCAGGTTCAAGCCTTTGGGGTTATATCGCACCATATAAGACAAATGCTAATCCTAAGAGTGGCACGACTTCCATTTCCGAGGCTGGATTCGAACTAACGTCTTTCAGTTCCTATACCGGCAAGATAAAAAATATAACCCCTTTACACTTAATACCAAGGAATTAAACAAATGTACGTGTTCTATTATCATTCCCATTCTCAATGAATACGTTTTCACGTGCTAATAAATACATTTAACAAAGCATGAAATTGACCTACTTTTGTCGAATCAGATGTCCCAATTAACTACTCTACAACAGATACTCCAGTTGTATTTTTTTTACAAGGAGTGGTGCTGAACTCCGATGACCTCGGTCTCTAAGAGTGAAACAGTGCGTTATCATTTAAACCGAGGCGCATTTTTTTGCTCAGCAAACGCCCTAATTATTAATGAAACAGCCGATAGCCAAAAGATTGTCATTCTCTCAGAAAATTAGTTTTCAAGGTCATGAATGGAAAAGGCGAGACCATTTTGTGAATCAGAAGAAAGTCAGTTTGATTTAACGTCAATGATGGGAACACGAACTGTTTCACCACGAGATGGGGTCATCTCCAGGCCAACCTTAAAATAAGAGCTCAGGGGTTATTATTTCTCCTCCGTTCACTCCAGCAAAGATTTTTCCCCTCTACTCGAATGCGAAACGGACTTCGAAATCATTCACTTCGCACCGTACCCATTCACGAATAAAACTCGCCAAAGCGAGTTGCAATGGTCCCCAGCACTTTACCACTCAAACTGGAAAACTTGCGTACGTAATAATCTGCTATTTTTTTCATTTTGCACTAATCAAACCGACGGCGTTGCGAATATTTGCCAAATTGATATTTTTTTCGAATTTGATTCATGAAAAAATAATAAGCGTAGGTGAAGAAGTGAAAGATTAAAGCTTAATGATCAATTGCATTTCTATGATCGCCCCCGTTTCTAAATGTCTCTTCATGTAGAGGTTAATTCCTTTGATTGACAGCCTCATAATTATCGATATATTCCATTTTTCCTTATTCCTTGAAGAATAATCTCGCTCATTTTCCCTTCTTTAACTATTTTTTAGAGAGTTATCTCTTCAAGAGTATCCTTTTGATGGGATTTGTTAGCGGGGAAATAAGGATAGTTGAATCAACTGTAGCCGACATTAATCTGTAGATTTTTCTCATAACGAGAATGAAAAATACTTACTGATTAATACATATTCTATTTAATATCTGTAACTGACCGGTACCGATGTTTTACATTACATAAAACATAAACTCTGGTTGAGTACAATTTATAAAATAGTTAAGAATTTAATAGAAATATATTAATAATATAATATTATTTATCCTCATTAGGGGTAATTGTATTTTAAAACAATGTAATATCATCCAAAAAAATAAATTCATGCGATGTAGGTTCACCGAGAGATGGCATAGACTTAATGGAAGTCAAAGGAGGGAATTGATCAGCCATAAATGTGTTGTAAATTTATAACAGTTCTTTACGCTCGTTAGGGGCAGCTCTGATTTAAAATACTGTGCCATTAGGTAAAAGAAATAAGAAGGGAAGGCACTTGCTACAAAAGAGGGGTGGTGTTCCCCGGGGCATGGCAAAGGCTTAGAGGATGTTAAAGTAGGGCACTGTAGGGAACTGATTGGGTGCGAATGGAGGAGGAGAA
The DNA here is from genome assembly GCA_963573305.1 of Pyrrhosoma nymphula. Classification (NCBI taxonomy): domain Eukaryota; kingdom Metazoa; phylum Arthropoda; class Insecta; order Odonata; family Coenagrionidae; genus Pyrrhosoma; species Pyrrhosoma nymphula. Next base: position 24,684,795 of record OY754338.1, read on the forward strand.
TTTCAAGGATGAGTCGTGAAAGAAATCACATTGCCGTCAAGACGACCTTCACCAGGCCAAGGAATGCTTTCGAATACTAAGCAAACAGGGATCGTGAGACTGGAATGTGTTCAGGCAGGGTGTTTAAGGTAAAAGAAAAGAGAAGAAGAAAATGAATTTATTGGTCTTGGACGTATGTCCTCTAAGAAGAAAAAATATTTACAGTTATAAATAAAATCGTGGAACGGCACTTACTAGCACCTATTCGCTGTGAGCGATGACTCAATACGGTAGAAAACAAAAACATTATTATAACTTTCATCATCGTAACAATAAGTATTATTATAGCATGTCACAGTCACATTAACGATGAACTACATAAATATATACATAATAAATTCATAGTCAGAATAGGTTATTCACACAGTACGTAACGATATAAAAATAACAACTCACAATCGAAGAAGTATAAGAAAAATATATCTTTGCACACATTACAATGGTGCCTAAGGCAAAGGAGGCACTAAGCAATCGACTCTATACCTTTGTTTTAAAAGATTTCAATGTGGATTTTTTTATCAAATCTGAGAGAGTATTCCAGAGATTAGATCCTACTACCTGGAATGATTTTTGGAAGCAAGTTTTACGATGAGCGGTACATTAAATTAATGTGTTATCGTAGTTATATTAGTGATTTTTGGTGTAGTTTTGAACAAAATATGCAAATATTCAGGGTTTAAAAATGAAATAATGCGAAAATAATGCAGCTAGAAAATATTTACGTCGTTTTTTAGTAGTCAGCCATCCAACTTCCTTCTTTTACAGATGGAAATCAATGCAAACTAAACAACAGCCATTGAAATGCGGAAAAACAGTGGAAGATATTAACAGTTCCCTGGTTTCAACTGGCAGAAGCTCTTTGTTTACTTTTAATTGACACAAAATTTTGCTGACTTTACTCGAGATGTCATGAACCTGGTTTTTCCGGGTAAATTAGTTGACAATGTGACCCCAAGGTTGAGACCAAGGTTGGACTGTGGTTGAGAAGGGAACGTTAAAACGTCCTAGCTTTACTTTTAGGATTGCGTCGATGTCAATCTTATTAACAAGCTTTAAGGAGTCAATGATAATGGCTTTGGTTTTACCACAGTTTAAGAAAAGGTTGGTGATTATTTTCAACCTGTCAGATATTGAGGCAATATCTTCAATTATTTTTACAATAGTGTCTTCGAGATAATGAGGAAGGCGGTGTCTATATATTTGCTATTCATCAGCGTAAAGCATGTATTTACAATGCCTAATATTTTCGGAAAGATCAGGTGGATATATGAAAAATAGCATAGGTCCGAGCACAGATCCTTGAGGCACGCCGCAGCAGCCACCGAGGTGGAAGCATTCCATTTAGACATGTTTTCTCGCAAGTCATTGACAGCTTGGCGGCTCCCAGCGAGATAGTCGTGGAACCAGTTCAGAACCAAGCAGGAAAAATTTAGATTCTTCATTTTTTGAAGGGGCCTTGAGTGATTAACCCGGTCAAAGCTTTGCTAAAATCAAATAAAACTAAAGCGCTGACCATTTTCTTATCAATAGCATCCCGTGCCTCATCAGTGACGTTCAACAGAGATTCCCAGGACGGCGAGATTATTTTTCTATGCATAGATATCGATATCTATAGATAGAGATGTATTATTATCAACATAAAAAGAGGTTATTTTTCATCTACATCCTCATAATACCTACCCTGTGAGCCACCACAGCAGTATGTGGCAGGGGGTGTAGGGTTCCCGAGCTATGAAAAAGGAAGGGAAAATGAGTTGAGGAGAGGGAAGGAATGAAAGTGAACTGCATTTTGACGGATTGTTTAGTGTCTCACTCTCTTTTTGTTTCAGGCATAATGGTTGAGAGGCAAAAAGGGATTTGTGTACACACCTATCATTTCGGCCGCGAATCACTTATTTAGTCACTTTTACGAGGTACGGTTGGGGTCAAAATAATATCCTCCATGTCACCCTGAAGCCTGCGCGATGTGAATTTTTCGCGATATCTTAGCGTGAAACGTAGCCTTCCAGTCTCTTCATCAACTGTGCAGAATTCTAAATGCTCACGGCGTACTAAAGTTGTTGCTTAACTAGAGCAAAGTAGCATCTCTCTTCCTCTTTTTCATCCGAGAATCTTCCAAATATTCGATCAATAAAACCTAGACTCTTTAATGAAGCGCTGCATTGTGTCGTGTTGTGTATTCCTTACGCTAGGCCTGAAGCTATGATTATTTCTTGGCATTCAACTTCATCTTATACATCCATATTTGCTGTATACATACATACAGTATAACGCTGATGTGATTTTCTCTACTTCGAAATGTTTATACTCTATACTTTTTGAAGCCCGAGTACCCACCAGCGTCAACATTTCTTCAGAACTTGCTCATTATGTCCGAAAAGCGTTTATGTCATTCACTGGTAATAAAGATATCAATGATAAAATGATTCCTGGAAAAATACATATTTCTTTTCAATTTTCTTTCAAATATTCACCAAATGGATATGTCTAGCTGATATGGTTTAAGAATATTTTTCATATATTTTCCCTTTCTTTCTCTTACTGTCACTCCTTGGTCTGCGCAATTACAAGCTTGATTAACGAGTATGGTAAAGCCTCAAGATGGACTTCGTTGAAGCAACTTGATAGAAAACTCTTTTATCTAGCAGTAATCACGAATGTAAATTTAAATAAATTGTTATAATTTTTCAAATCATTCCACTGTAAATCAGATTTTCGGTGTTCTGCCTTCATATCACGCGATTGGTTGCCATGGAAACTCCTTTATTGGTGTCAGTAAAAAACGGTGGCATTCTTTCACAGCATAAGGATATCCAAGTTTGTATCTTAAGAAAACAATTCTCCAGAAGAGTTGCACATTACATACCTGCCCTTAACACTGAATAATTCACCGAAACGCACCATGTCCTCAGTTAATCGCTAGGCATGGAGATCGTCTCGCCGCCGGGGGTCTCGTCGTTTCATTGAGCGATAAAATGTCGTAACTACCGCCGCGCGCGACCTACAATTCACTCCTTCCGAGTGCGCGAGTCGGAACTTATCTCCTTCTGCTGTTCGCTTGATTTACGTCCTCGGAGACAAGAGCGGGTCACAGCAGATGAAGAGGAGGAAGAGGGGGAGGTCACACTGATTCACATTTGGGCCACAGAGGGGGTGGGAGGGGGAAGAGGGTGATTCTGAAATAGCGCCGATTTTGGTTCCCGTCAAGAAAAGAGTGACGCCGGGAGTGCGACGCGCGCCAAACAAAACACGGCCGACGAGCGACTCGGAGCCGCGCACCACGTGGAGTAAGGGATGAAGAGATCCGGGTATGAGGCGTGCCTTCACGGGTTACTAGTCCTTCAGCATTGTCAATTCTAAAGTAAATACTCAGACACTTTACGGAAGTAGGTACTTCAAAATTCTCTCAGGAAAAAAGCGGCTGGATATCATATTTTATTTATTGCACATGAGTATACATGTAAAAATGTATGAATGTACATTTACGGGCAGCTGCTCAATTACACTTGACAAAACAATTATCTTATGAAGTACTTATAATGTATTGTCTACAAGAGAAATTTAAAAGGAAACAAATTGCAAACTCTCAAAATTATAAATCATATTATATTATATATAATTTACAACTTTTAATTGAGATATCATTTGCAATAAAAAATTTGAAGTCCCCAAAACCAATTTAATGCCGGTCTAAGTCCTGAAAAATGTATAGCCGTTTTAAAAGCGAGATCCAGAGACGGCGAGAGTGAATATCTGATTCGTCTATATTTATTATTTAGAATATAATCGTGTTTTCCGCGGATGGCTCTCTTGGAGGATTAGTGTCTCACTCGCATTAGTTACTCATATTATAATGTCTGAGGGTGTTTAAAAATCTTAAAAAAAGCGGAAAACGTGAAAGACCTTTTTCCTAAAAATCCTCGAAAGAGAGTTATCGCGAGTAAATAGGTTTTAACGATGAACCTTAGTGTCTTTTCAAGGGGATTGAAGAGCAACGAGGCCATTTTGTTCACCTTTTCAAACGTAGTTTTCCGGTTTTTCACAAACTCACTACCATTCTTATTATTTTAAAGCTTACCTGCAACCAAGTAAATGTTTCGAAAAATCAGCATTACAATTTAAATGCTGGTTAATGAAAGCTAACGAGATCTAATTGTCAAGTCTTGCTTAGCATTATCGATTTTAAATTAATTTTAAATCTCTTTGAGACATTTTAACAAGGGTTCATTCACTATATTGCTCTAAAGTGTTAATTAATTCAATGATCGCATTCTTTCAGTTACGTCTTTAGTGCTTTAGCGGATTCAGAGGGGAAGAAGAGAAGACAAATGACTTGATGAAATCTCGCTCAATCCTCGAATCATCGACCAACAACCCTCCCAACCCCATCCGTCTCTCAAAGCCGAGTTTACGATCCGAAAACCGCGGATTAACCGTGAAATTACCTTCCATTTCATATAATTTTATTATTTTAGATATCTAATTATTTTAGTTCGAAAAATAAAAAGTTATAGATATCAATGTCCAGTTGTCCACAATTCAAAGACGTGATATGGCACATTATGAAGTACTGAAGGTTCTTCAACATAAATTGGTCTAGAAAGCAGGAAGTATTGCTATGAAAATTTTTAATGAGTTACCAATTACACTTAGGAATTTGCAAACCATTTGGGAGGTCAAGGGAGTGTAAAAAGTATCTGTTGGGTGGAGAGTAATAAATGAATGAACTGCATCTTTGTTGATCGTTTTAGGCACCTGCTGACAAGTCATTGACTTAGTGGGACCTAGGTATGGCATAACCAATTCATACAATTATGTGTCTCAAACTTATGTAAAATAATATGTAATTTAATAGCATCTGTGTAATTACCTTTCCTTAATATAGGTATGCATATTGGTTGTAATTGTCAAATATTTCTTGGATTTTCTAAAAAAATCCAAATAAGTACATTTTATATCAAGATAAGGGCAAAAAAGAATATAAATGATGAGCCCATTAAAGTAAAAATAAATTTTATATCTAAATTTCCGCTAGATCCACTCCAATCGCAGGGTTCCTGTTTGTATCCAGGGACCTAGGAGGGAATTTCCAAAGGTGAACGAGCGAATACCTCAGGCTCTCACGAGACGAATTCTCAGCCCGAAAGAATTGTATCCCACAAATTGTTTCTCTTGGTGACCTTTTAGGATTGGACATTCCTTGCTAACCCAACTAAAACTCATCTCGTGAATCATCATGCCACTAGATACATTAATAGTCGTAGTTGCACCAACTTTAGGGTATAGTGTAACGCATGTTGGTGACTACTCACCCCCTGCCACACACCCTTGAGGTGGCTGCAGGGTATTTTTTAGATGTAGAGCGGAACACATCAACACCCTGAGAAAATGATGATGCATTGATTTCACTGAGACAATACCATCCTAAAGCTCGTTTCCCATTGTACGTAAGAACTTACGGCTGGAATGCATTTTAATCTTAACGCACGCCGAAATTAACGCTATTTTCATTATTAATAATGAGTAAATGTGATGTTTCCGACTGATCTATGATCATGAATCTTTACTAGCATTGTAAAATAAACCGTCCATTAACAAATAATTTGTTTGAAAGAATCCGAATTGCACATATTGCTGCTAACTTTCAAGATTGATGATCTTTAGGCCGTATTTTTCGTGGAATGTCTGTGTGCATTGGAAGATACGACTCTTTAATCAGTGAACTATTTAACTTCGTCTTCACATGAAAAATATTCCGAGTGCTAGGATGTCTATTTTTACTGGATGCAGAAGCAAAACGATCTTAAATCTAAATAGACAAGCTATTTTTTTACTTTATATTCCCATACCAAATAGGAACAGAGTATCACCAATGCACTAACTACCTCAGAGCATACATTAAGCTGGTTCACTTTTCCCGAGTCATCCTCAGTACAGCAAGCAACACATAAAAGCACATTCTGGTGAGCACTTCACTTTATTTATCAGGGCCCAAGGCCTTGCTACCATAACGTTTTTAGTAGCTTCAGCTTGTTTCGAGTAAAAATAGCTGCTATTATAGCCTTGTTTCTCACTTAATCATCTCAAAACATCGGTTCCTATGGCTTAATACAGAGTTAATATGGCAAAAATGGACTCCAATCGTCTATGTTTGAACGATAGGTTATAAAATGAGACCTAAGCAATTATGAACTTAAAATGTCCGCAACCCACGTGGTTCGATTAGGCGTAAAGTTCCGATCGACGCCGCCTCCCCCAAGTGCTGCCTGCCGGACACGACTGAGACTCGACACTGAAGACAGAGGAGATGTCCGATCCCACCCTTCTCCTCTCATTGCCAGTGGACGCCCATAAAAACCACCATAAAAACCACCACGTCACAGAGAGGGTAGTATTTCCAGGAATGAACGGTGGGTTAGGAAAGAAGCGATAAACCCAATGAACCTAAGCCACGCGAATCGAGTGAGATTACTATAACGAGCCATAAACAAGCTCGTAAACTATATATCAACAAAAATCATCCAGGAGATGAATAAAACAATTGACTTTTAATTTGTCGAAATGCGTGGATTATAAATTTCCGTCCGAGTTCATTCTGGCATGTTCCATTAGTCCTTTAAGTTACCAAACATTTTCACAATGGCTACAACCAAGCTGTTGTAAACAGGTGTTGGCTATCTTTCATTGTATTACGATGTTTTATCTTGGCATTTGAATATCGCATACTGCAACTTCATCTTTGAAAAAGCAGAAATTTTTAAAACGCCAGTAATATCTGCTATATATTAATGGACCTCACAACGAAATACCTCTTTAGCACCCTTCGCCAAATGCAAAATCGAGGATTTAACTTGATCGCAACTCATTGTTATCATATGAATTCAGATAACCTTACAAGATAGCTTCCTCCCCTTGATGGAAGCATTCAGGTACCTAGATGGTTTGGGGAAGATGTAGTAAGTGTATAGTGATATTAATATTCACAATGGTATATCTTTCTCAGCATAAAAGGATTTTATTACTTTCTTAACTCGCTATATTTGAACCAGTGACTCGTTTTTATCGTTAAGCATAGCTACATAATTCGCTAGCGTATGCATATTTTCTTTTCATTATAAAACAATGAAAGCTGATTACAATGCACTAACTGGACGTATCAATAATCAATAATATGTACTTCCGCTCCCTTTCGTTACTGAAATTGTCTTATTCTGAAATCTCTAGTAAAGGTAGTGAGATGAAAGCACTTAGACGTCAGAACTCCGGCAGAAGGCAGAGTGAAAGATGAAGCCCTGATTACGCTATAACAGGGACATAATTAAAATGGCTTTGCATCACAGATTATTTGATCACGGAAAAATAAACTAACATTTATTTTATGAAGAAATAATTATAATAACCGTAATTCAGGGTTTAAAAATACTCATGACAGTGAGTGAAACTACTTACAGCAGGAGACCAACAAAGGATATCTTGAAGGGTTTAATAGGATTGGTTGACTATAGTCATTATTTCTCCATTAACTATGGAGAAATAATGACTATAGTCAACCAATTTTGGTACTGAAACACACGATGAGGGCTCAAACATGAATTCAGTGAACTGATTAACATGTTAACAACGGTAAAAATTATAATTTTTTCCCTAAATTGCACCATTATTGTCCGACTTGCTTTAAGTACATCTTGAACATGTACAATGAAAACATCCTTTCATGTAGAAAGCCTAATTTCATGAAAAATCTACCTTTTTTAATAAGTGGCGGAATTCGTATATGCTTCAAGAGAGGATCTTGGATAGCCACTGTTAAAATGTTTAATTGATACTCTAGGGCATTTTTACTGGAAACAAAACCATGAATTAAGCTAAACGTAACGTGAGTTCTGAAAGGAGGGAGGAGTTGTAGTGTCTTAAGCTGTCTTATTTGTCAGTTGTCAATAGGGACAAAGAAGCTTGTTTTTGAACGTAACTATGGACCATTGTTGAATACGTTATGAGAATAAAGAAAGAGCATAAAGATAACATCTGATGGTTTAATCCTAGAAGTTAATCAGTAAATACGATTTGATTTCAATACGACAAATTGGCGAGTTGTATGACGAGTTTCTAAAATGAAGTGTCATTTTGGGTATTAGCCTTCTTAAAATATAATTTATATGAGCTTTAAGAGGCAGCGACCTGAAACTTAATTACAATTAACATAATATAACTACCCAAGTTTTTAAATCTGGAAAGAAAGTGGCCATTTTACATCTTCCAATGGTAACATGGTGATTCATTCTGGAAGCGAGTATAAGCCATTTCAAGGAGTGGGTTCATCGTCCACAGGAAAATCACAAAGTCAGCTATTGGCTATGACGCAATCAATGCGTGAATTTCAGTACTGCGCTTAAAAGCAGCACCCATAAACATTGACCTAATCGTCGTTTACGCACGAACGGCACAAGCTCCGGATGGAAAACTTCCACTTAGCATTGGACGAAATGGGGAAGAAGCTTCCTTACAGGGAGAGACTGTTTATGATAGGAGACTTCAATGCAAAAGTATGGGAAAGAGACATCGAGGAAGAGGTTAAAAAGGAGGAGGTTAAAGTAGTGGGAAGATTCGGGTTAAGCAGGAGAAACGAACTGGGGGAAAAACTCATCGAGTTCTGCGCGGACAACGGAATGTGTAAAACCAACACGCAATACCAACACCATCCCCGCAGGCTTTACACGTGGCTTTCACCAGACGGCCACACGCGGAATCAATTAGATTACATTATCATGCCAGCCAGATGGAGAACAATCGTTAAAGACATAAAAAACTTACCCAGGATTGGACTGTGGGAGTAATCACAATGCGCTTATCTTAGAGGCATACCTCAAGCTTCGAAACACTCTAAAAAGGAAAAATATGGAGAAAAGGTGGCACCTCGGCAAGGATCCTATATATATATATATATATATATATATATATATATATATATATACATATATATATATATAATATATATATAAGATCCTTGCCTCTGTATATATATATATATATATATATATATATATATATATATATAACCATTCATTCATTCACTCAAACCGCTCACAGGCGTAAATAATAAATATTTCGTTCAAACAGGTGGTGAAAGAAAGAGAATAGGAAACATATAAACATATATCACCATTGTGTTGTTTAATTTTATATGTTTCCTATCCTCTTTCTTTCACCACCTGTTTGAACGAAATATTTATTATATATATATATATATATATATATATATATATATATACAGAGGAGAATCGGCTACAATATCAACAGCTAAATAGAAGCGTGCTACGAAAACTGCGGAATGACAAGAACGAACACCTAAACCGATTATGCACGGAGCTAGAAGAACACTCTACCCAAAATCATCGACGTAAGCTCTTCCAGAAGGTTAATGAGATCACAAGGACACTTCAGGTGAAATGTATGGCAATACAATGGGGAAACGAAACGTTACTTAAAACCACACATTGAGGTCATACGTAGATGGCAGGAGTACTGCTATGATTTGATGAAGGACACAGATGCAGCCACCAACGGATCGCTCGAACCTATCATCTTATCAGAAGAAGTACGGAATTCCCTAAATAAGTTAAAACAGCAGAAATCACCCGGACTCGAACCTTGAAATGTTGCAGGCTCCAGGTGGAAGCTTGGTACGTCTTCTACATTTGCTGTTCACCAAAATATGGACAACGTGTGCTTGGCCACAAGAATGGGCGGCGTCAGTGTAGGTACATACCGCTACACAAAAAGGGAGACAGGACTCTATGTTTCAACTACAGGACGTTATCCCTAATACCACATGCCGGAAAAGTTCCGCTCTATATGATATATGAATGTCTGAAGACATTCCTACACCCTGAAATGCCAGAAGAGCAAACGGGCTTCTTGCCAGGTAAAGGCACACGTGAACAAATAATTTTGGCTCGTAAAATAATCGAAAAGTCATACGAACACAACGTAACGACTTACATCTGCTTCCTAGATTATACAAAGACGTTCGATATGGTCAACTGGACATATTTGTGGCGTACATTGCAAGCCGCGCGGGTGCCTGGTCATCTAATACACTTAATACGCTCCTTTTACACGCACAACAGCGCATATGTACGGATCGATAACGTCCTGTCGGACAAATTTTGTACGGGGAAAGGCGTTCGGAAAGGCTGTGTAATATCGCCTATCATCTTCAACTTAGTCGGTAAATGGATCATTCGCAATGCCCTCGATGAATTTGAAGGAGACATCAGTATCAGTGGCAGACGGATTACGAAATTGAGACATGCAGATGACACGGCTCTCCTCAGCAACGAAGAACAAAACTTGGCCATTCGACTACAGCGTATTGAGATATCCAGTGCAGAGGCAGGCCTGCAGCTCAACCGCCAAAAATGTCAACTTATGGTGATAAACAGGGATCTCAACTGTCGATTGAATCTCATTTGTGATATACCGGTAAAAAAAAGAAGTCGTGCACCTGGGCGCCCTGCTATCAAACAGTGGTGGCAGTGAAAAGGAAGACAAGCGCAGAATAGCGATGGCCAAGACCGCAGTTCAAAAAGTGCAAAAAATATGGAAGAACAGTGGATTCAGCTTTTTCAACTAAAAGTAGACTAGTTCGATCAATGGTCTTCCCTATCATGACCAATGGAACGGAGACATGGACGACCACAGCCGCCATACGCAAGAAGATTGAGGCGTTTGAACTGTATTGCTATCGAAGAATGATGCGTATATCATGGACAGGGGGAAGAACTAACGCCTCCATTTTAGCCCAATTGAAAATTTCATACAGGGACCGACTGCTGCCAACAATTCTGCGCAATTGTCTAAAATTCTTCGGTCACGTCATAAGACGCAATGGGTTAGAGAAGATAGTACTCGAAGGTAAGGTCTGGGGAATAAGGCCACGAGGACGCCCTCCGTTAAGATTGACGGATCAAATTAAGACCCTCAGCAACCTGAATCTAAGCGAAGCAGTCCACGCGGCCCAAGACTGAGAGAACTGGCGTCACATTGTACATAATGCGCGTACCTGAGTCCGTTTGGGTCACAACGCTCGATATCGAGCTGATGACCGAGAGAGAGTTTTTAAATACCGGTAAACCTTTCATAAATCAAGTGGTACCGAAAATTTGGGATATCAAGCTTCATTCTATGCAATTATCAAATAAAAACGCCAGCAAAGGTGATTTCACTTAAGCAAAATTGTACAAAATAGAATTTAAACATAAGGGAATGGATAACCGTATGTATTAAAAATAGAGTGAGGTTAGGTTTTGAATTCTAATGGAAACCATAGATAACTATTGCTATATCCACGTAGTAATAAATTCTTTTCCGAATAAATTCTGCGGAGTTCTGAAAACTGGCAAGCATATTGAGAACAACACAAGTTAAAGCTTCTTCTATCAAATGTACCATCTCCGTCTGACATGCAAAATAATTTCAACAGCTTTATTTAAAATTGCTGACATGCTGAAATTTTACTGATATCTACATTTCCCATGAGGATGTTTCGGATTCCTATTCCATCTCAAATCTCTACAATCAAGCACATTTTTTTCTCAATTCTTAGTCACGGGGGCTAGTACAGATCCGAATTCCTTTCTGATCGTAAAATATTGAACGTTAAGCATACGGTAATATTATCTTGTATGTAAGAAATAAAAACCTTTAGCGTTGTATCAAGCAGCTTAAGTTTAAAAGAGATCAGATTTTCTTTTTAATAAAGTAAAGAAAAATTTTCACAGTTCAAATTTTTCTTTGGAAAACAAAGAACCCTTTGATTTCCAGGACTTTTCTCTGAGTCATTCAGGATTTCCGGTGAACCTGGTTTCAGGAAAATCAGGATTAAGCAGAGAAATGTGTAATGGAAAAAGAAAAATGATAAGTATACAGAAATATAAAGAAAATTAGCATTGAAGGTGCTGACAGAGAATGAAATAAGAAAATATTCATCTGTTAGCCTAGGATTTAATACAGTATCACAAAAATATGATGGACCTTATAGTGAAGGACCTCCATGAAGTGAACAATTTGTTATCTTGTGAGGTGATTAGCTGAACAGCTAGGCTTCATCGTTGGTGGCTGGTATATTATGAATCACGTAACAGTTCCACTCACTCATAAAAACGGGTCAGTTTGACACGCGAGGCTAAAGTGCCAGCCAGTTTTTTCTGCTGTCGTCTCGAAAAATCTTACACCAGCTGGAGTGGGTCGATTGTGTGGCTATGAGTCTAGACTAAGACCCCAATTCGCGAAGAGAATCTCGTAAGTAGCGAAAAAATTCTCCCAGCGGCTTCGTCTCAAGAATCCGAGCCTTAGTAAAGGTCTCAATAAAGATTTTGAATGATGGCAGCAAGGAATAAATGAATTTCTAGTTCTGGAGCAGTGTTCCGTAAAAACAAAGATGGATTAAGAAATCGAAAATAAGCTCAAATAACAATTAAATAGTTATAACTATTATACATTTCTTTCAGACTAGGGAAAAATTCGAAAGAAAATGTAAGAAGGGAAACGGTTCAAATAAACAATTTATATCTCACGATTACCTCAGAAATTAATTTATATACAAGTTTTTATGCAACCAACACATAAGTGTAGTCTAAGGCCAACAGTTAATCAGTAGATTATTAAAAAGTGGGATTATAACATGTTAAGAGAGCTGGTTTTTACATTCTGAAGGCAATTATGATTTTATAACTAATTATGATACATTGCATCTTTGACTCGGGACATGATGAAAGGAAGTAGATATTCAAGTACGTACGGGCGCTGCATCAATTAACCCGGAAGCATATTTAAGCATATCCATTAATTCGACTGGCGGAGCAATGAACTTCAAAATTCAACAACTCGACTCGCGCGTGAGCTGTTTGGCTGTATGGCTACGTAGTTCCGCTTTCAAACCAAGCCTTATCAATTTACTATGATCTGAGGGATTTTTTACATTTTATTTCATCCATCAGTTTCATTGAAATGTATTCATCGGATTTTTATTCGTTTTCACTTGCACCATTGAATTTTAACAACTTGTGCCGACGCATTCCATATGGATACATTTTTGAATGGATGAATAAATCTTTAAAAGAATTGCATCGACCAAATTATATTTGGGGTGAAAATTTGATTGATAAAAACTGAAAAGTTGAACAGACCGATTAATGTAACACATTCTGAGGGATTTCAGCCTCATAAGGCAAAAATTGAAGGAAAAGCTAGGAAGAGGAATAACCGAGAAAGGTCTAGAATGGAATGGCTATATGTAACCAACAATCATGAATGTAAAAATTTAGAAGGATAAAGGAATGAAGTGGCTGGATCAAAAGAGAATGTAGAGGAGAGATGCAGAAAACCAAACTTCGGATTGTTGACTGCTGATGAAGTAGGTTTTGGATGGGCATAACACAATTTCAAAAATTACATGCCATTCTCAGTTCATTCCAGTTTATTTCATATATTTATTCCAAATGTTATACTTTCTCGACCTCTTTATTTTACCAATAAATCATTTTTCTGGAGAAGATAGATCTAGGAAATTAATAGATAGTTATTATCTCATCGACGAAGTTTGGCAATTATACTCGTATCTTCACTTCTTCAGGGCTTTAAGAATTTATTTTACAAATTATAAATGCTATTACAAAAAGGACTAACTCAAATGGCATTTATTTCTCGACCTCTTATACTAATCGGTGCAAATATCAGCAGATTTTAGGACAAATAACATATATTTTTTTTTAAACTTCTGCCAACGTTTCGGACCTTTATTGATCCATCTTCAGGGCAGTAAATAAATGATACATGACAATGAAAAATGTAGAAAGGTAACAATCTTGAATATTCCCATGTATTTTTCTTTTTAATGACTGTAAATTATATATTTTAACCAATTTGTAATAAAAAAGTGTTTTTAAAATATTTTCAATATCATATATCATTTATTTATTGCCCTGAAGATGAATCAATAAAGGTCCGAAACGTCGGCAGAAGTTTGAAAAAATATATATACATTATTTGACCTAAAATCTCATAATATTTGCACCGAAAAAGAACTAACTTGAAAAATAACCATACTCACTTTCCAAATTTGTTACTTAAAACCCCAAAGAAGCAAAAAAAAACTATTCCGAAACGTTAATCAAAAATTATTTAGATCCTAAGACCTATTCTCTCCCGAATAAAAAAATGTTTACATTTCTTACTATAGTTTCTTTAACAGTTCCAAAAACGTTCTACCTCTCTTCATACCATCTAACGTATCAAACATATTCCTACCTCTTTCCCGTATTATTAAGATTCTTTCTTTTCAAAAGGCCTCCAACAAGCTGTACCATTACTCTTCTCACTCCATCTAATTTCCCACTGAAGAAGCATCCTTTATTATCCTGCCATGCCCAGAACTTAATGATGCTCTTCCTTTGTCTTGCTCCCAGCTCATAGTATATCCTCAACCCTCCTCCGCACCCCCATCTCAAGCTTCTTTCCAATCCATTTCCGTCCTCAAAGCTCAGGTTTCAAAGCCACACAACGGCAAGACCTACGCAAATCTCTTCATTAACCTCGTCTAAAAATCTTTGAGAAGAGACCTCCTATCATCAGATAACTCCTACTACCGAACGACTCTTTAGGAAATGCTGTTCACCTAGTGACAATTGTTATGAGTTGGTTTTCGTTTCTTTGTTTTTTTCGAGTGACTAAATTTTTCTTCATGTCGTAGCTAACGCTTTACCCTTATTGTGATTAACTAGCCCTTAATCGCTCTGGAAATTCTATCGTTGTTTTCCCGTAAATAAGAATTATACCAAACTCTGCATCATACTGCGTCTATCAACGACTAAAACCATTGGACTTACTGGAAAAATAAAATTCTATAACTGCCTGAGCAAATCTAACTCATATATCTCCTACTACTTCCACATCCTCATCAAGGTCCTCTTGCTCCTCACGAACGAATATAGGAACATATCACTTCTCGAACCGTTTACTTAGTGTACACTGAGTACAGGTGAGTGCTTCAATGCAATATTCAATCGAGTTCAATTCGCTAAGGGCCTAAACTAAGGAAATTAATTACAAGGAAAACTATGTCTTATTCCACCAATTTATTTTCCGGTACTACTAGTTTCGACGCAGCGGTGTCATCTTCAGGTACAAAGAGTAAAGACAAAAACATAATCCATATATACAATCCAGGGTAGGTGTTGGGGAAAGGAAGGGAAAAGGGAAACCCAACACCTACCCTGGATGGTATATATGAATCATGTTTTTGTCTTTACTCTTTGTACCTGAAGATGACACCACTGCGTCGAAACTAGTAGTATCGGAAAATAAATTGGTGGTATAAGACAGAGCTTTCATTTTCATTTATAAAATATACTTCCACAAAGTTGAGCCTGATACGATTGAGATAAGGGCCTTAATATCCACGTAGTACTATTTTGCATAATAACAACAATATGGTTATGAAGAGAATAGTCTTAAAATGTTCATAGCTTTTTTTTTAATCGAGAAGAATACGAATTTCCCATCTGCACCAACCCCCGTGCTACAAGATTTGCCAAAATGTTAGACTATCCCATAAATAAGGGTGTCTAATTCTGCTGCTAAATGAGATGGGAAATCAAAATTTGAATTGTTATATTTATATTTGTTTTAGAAAGTTTTAACAAAACACATATTTAAACTAATTAAATATGACTTTCATTTTTAAAAGCGCCATAATGCAGAAAGCGACTTTTGGAAACATTATGGAACTAACGTGACTTAAAACATCGAGGGCGTTATAAATCAATTTTAATGGCCTTATATCACTTTTTTATCGTCAAAGCGCATTATTGGTGCATGAAATATATTTTTAATAACTTAATCCAAGATGTTTAAAAAATCTTTCGCTTTCTAAACTCCTAGGCCAGAACCAAATAGTTGTGTTTCCTCTTTTGTTTTGAATCTCTAGTAAGTAGCTATAAGTCGTAAACAAATGGAAAATCAATTTTTCCTCAGAAAGTTTTCATGGTCAGTGACCATATTATCCTCTAAGTCACTTCAAAATTACCAGATATAGGTCAAAGGTAAGAACAGATGAGGGACCATACTATTCTAACAAGAATCAGACACCCCATTAACATAAAAGCCACTTTCCTCCTTTCCCTCTTCCAATTCCTTTTCCTCCCCTTTTTCATGGCTGGTGTTCTAACCCCCCATGCCATATATTCCTGCAGTGGTTCTGAGGGTAACATATAGATGTGGATGAAATATCAAGTGAACATAAAAGATTAAATATCTGCAGAGGAGCGGGCGTGTGGAGAGGGATGGTAATTAAAATAATTAAAGGGTGTGTACTGTTAGAATGTCCATTACTATTTCAATATAATATGCGATTTTCCCTTAGGAATCCAGGATCTTTCCCTAGTATGGGCTCCTAACTGTCCAAATTTCAATAAAAATGCCCCAAGTTAATAACATAGTTCTAAACCTAGATTAAAAACTTTGAGGAAACCCAACCCAAAGCGTAAACAGTGCATCAGGGAGAGGGTAAAAACCGCTCTCTTTCGTTCGTATCAAAATTTCGGGAGTGCCTCTTTCACGCGGTCGACCGAATTTACGGCGGGCTATCGGCGCGTGGCCCGCCAGCCAATCACGGCATCGCCTGCGCCTGAAATGTGGGACACACCGCGAGTAGTGTTTGTTCATTGAGGAAGAGGAGGACAAAATAGTGAGGTGCTGAAATGCGATTTGAGGTCGCCTGAAGAAGGAAACGGGAGTGGACACAAAGTGTAGGAGAACGAATTCTCCACGCCCTTCCCCTCCCCCTCCACCATTGAGCATGGGGAAGCTTCTATTTGGACTTGGAAGAACCTATCCTCTACATTCGACAATTGACTATTTGGGAGTACAATCATGAGATCGAAGCAAAGAAAACTTATTCTTCTACGAAAATGGACTAGTGGACAACATGACGGAGCGAATGTAGTTCAACCATTGAGTTAGATGGAGAGTGCGCTTGCCATGGTGGCCAATACTTGAAGCTGTGACGTGGGCATGGTCTGTCCATCATATTTGTTCACCCTGATTTACCTCAGCACTTACGGGCTGACGCACTAATTTTTGCAAAAAAATCTTTCCAAAAACGTGCCTAAATTATTAAAAATCTTTAATATTAACTATTATATCTAAATTTTTATGTTCCATCCATCCGTTTATAATAGTGTTCACGAACATTTGTTTGTCGTTATTTCTCACAAACCACGCGGTCATGTGACCGATGACGTCATGGAAGCCCTACGTAGACTTCACGGGAACTGCAAAGTTCAATCGTCTATGGACAGGAAATATGAGAGACTTGGTCAAGAGAAAAGGCGATTTAAGGGCATTTCTATGCCACTAAACGTATCATCACCAAATATTTAGCTAATCTTTGTTGAATTTTGAAAATTTACGTTATACATCTGAAAGTAGCTATTTATCAACAAATGATTTTCATTTTTCAAATGGGTGACAATTTTATATCCAACAATTGTCTACGCTAATGTGTACGTGACAATGATTCTGCTTATCGTGAGTATTCGGAAATAAAATTGTCAGAAAGTTGCCATGAGATAACAGAGAGTGTGGCAAAGCTATTGGAATAACAGGGTTGCGAGTCTCTGGATATATGAATGTTACACTATTGGCAGGTATTACGTCAGAAAATCATATCCTATTTGCTTCAGGCTGAAACGGGGTATATGTTTTCAACTCCAAAACACATCCGTCGTACAGAAAAAAGTGACAGAATATGATACTTAGACCCTCAAATATTTTCCAAAGAAAGAATCCTTAAGAAATGCATTTACTTTGACTCTCATTGTCTCTCATGCATGCGCAAGGTGGTATTTGGCCTCGCCAACACGTCTCAATTTTTGCCAGTCTTTGGCATCCTCCAGTGATAATCCTCAACTTGTTCATGTTTTGTTGAATCTGATCTAATCATCGAAACGATGGGTTTGGGTTTTCTTCCTTCTGGTTCATGATTCCAGAATTTTTGTTTCATGCCACCATGTGGACATTTGATGACATTTTTATCTCCTACTTATGGTTTCAGTGACTACATCAGCTGCTCCATATAAGTACCAAAGTTGACTGTTGCACCTTATAATTTCTCTGAGTTTTGTATTCTCTTGTTGGTCTAAATATATCTTTCTTCATACTTTATTTACGAATGCTGCAAATATTTCCTCATAATTTTAATAAAAATCGATGTTTCTGCTCCATGTTATGATTGATTGATGATGATGATGATACATGGTATAGATATGATAGTGATATCAGTGGTCTAATGATACACTATACAATTTAAGTTTTTTTGTGGTTTGATTGCAATTTTGATGTTACCATTGCTATTAGAAGCACGTATAATAATTCGATTGAATATTTTATTTGATTCTCTATTTTAATTTTTTAATTGTTCAGTGAGCTGACTGTAGCCCCATGATACTTGAATTATTCCACTTGCTCACACATGTGATATTCCAAATTAGTGAATAATTTTCTATTTCCATTGCCAGTACGCACTAAATTAATTAGTTTGGTTGTACTTCTGCTCTGGTCTCAGCAAGAAATGTTATTTTTGTTCCAATTTTTTTCATGTCCAGCATTTCTTAACTCCTCAGTATCCATTCAATACAATTTTGAAACGGAGTAGTGAAATGCGGTCAATCTGTCTGACTTCAGTTCTTAATTCACACAATGAGAAGTAGAGTTTTCCTACTTCGCACATAATATTCCGATAAATATCTCTACAAATAAAAAAACCTACAAACCGTCGAAAAAATAACAAATTAAAAGAAGGTTTTAGCGCAGAGAGATTAGCTCAATGCGTGAAAAGGTATGAAAGCATTCAAGAATTTTGGAATCAGTATGGCGGTGCCAAAGATTATTTCAAATTTTGGGCCAGTAACAATATGCAAAACAGATAATAGATATAAAAAATGCAATATGTTATTATGTATAGCTAAATAAAAGGATGCATGTGAAAGCTTTATTTATGCGCAGAAATATTTGTGAAGTAAAAGAATATCACTCCGTAGATGTACAGAATATGTTACAAAGCGATAGTGAGGATTCACCAGTACATTTCCAAAATACTCAGCAATTGTAAAAAAAATCAGGAAAACGGAATTCTTTTTATCCACAGACAAAATAAAACTTAAATCACTTCTATAAAGGCTTCTAACTGAAAACGAGCAGATGCGTCTGAAAACAGATTTCACAGAACACAATAAGGGTTTACCCGTGTCATAAAACGACCTTCCATTTTCGCATGTCCTTTTATTGGGGAGGGAGGTGGGTGGGACAGATTTTGACATAGCTACCACTTGAATATGAATAGCTTTCAGAATAGAGTTCTCTTATTTGCACCTTCTGTCTACTAATAACTACTGTATAGATACTTCTAATATCCAGCTAATGTCTGAAATATTTACATGAAACGCCAAAGTTATTTTTTGCATCGTATCCGATAGAAGCATTCTTAGGCTGTGCTAAAGGCTGCCCGACTGTGTAAATATGCATCAGCTTCATCGTAATACATTGGCTTAAATATCTACGGAAGTCATTTTCAACGAGTTTAGTTTCAAAATTACCATTGGGAAAGATATATTCCCTTTGCGGGCAATGGAAATTGCCGCATGACTTTACACCGAGCTGTCGACGGCCTGAGCCGGAGTCCAACGCACAATATATAAATCAATTATTTTTCGGAGTTGCTAATGCTTGCCGTTTATCTCTTTGTAATCACACTTGGGAGACTTTTGATTATCTCTTGAGCCAATATATTTGTGTGTAAAATTACTTTTCCCTTCATAAATGCGAATTGCTTACTGACAACAGTGCCCACCATGTTGTCGCATAGCAGCAGTAAATGAAGAAATAATACAAAAAACCTATGAAAATTGAAATACAAGAAACTATTTCATTGGCAAGTGTCATACTTAATTCCATAACTAAGAAACAACAGGGCCTACATAAACTTGAATTCGGTGAATTCCAGAGAACATTAAGTCAGGCGTTTATTGAAAAATTTGTTCACATATGAACCATTGTATATTATTAATTCTTGAGAACTGAAACCAACGAAATACTTTACCTTTTGATCCAATAAATGGGAAATAATCATGCGAAGTTTCAATTTCCGAGTAGAAAAAGCACTTTTTGAATTTTGACAAGCCTTTTTTCGATATCAGTCCATTTTACGCCGCCCCGATCCCACATGATGATGTGGAACAAACTAGGTCTCAATTAATTTACGTCTACCATTCGATGGAATTGGTGGTTTACTTCGTGCATTTGCAGAGATTTTGAGGAGGATGATTATGTTTTCGAAATAATAGACGATATTAGTGTCGGTGAACACGATGTTTTTTAAAATTTTACTGATTTAATAGTGAAAACGCAGCAGAAACATAATAAAATCATTATCATGCAAATCCATCTAATTTCTTGTGTTGACTCCTTGAGCCAAGTGAGAAACCTTATTTTGTGTCTCCAGCATCAATAATATATTAACTTGCCCTAACTAAATGCCCATTGGGTGATATAATTCAAGAGAACATTGTCGTCTGTGAAGAAGGAGGCCGATTCATCGTGGAGGTTTAAAAACAAAAAAATATAGATCTTCCTGACTAGGGATAGGAGGGCTAAAAGGGCTACCTCAGATCTACCTGATGGCCGTCATTAATATTATCTGTATATGTATTGCAACAAGTCTCTTGGAACCTCTTCCCATTCCTCCTGTACGTTTCTTTTTCTTATTAGACTTGTGATATCAGGTGGTTTATTAGTTTTGCTAACTCAATGCCCCCAGCCTTAAGAATTCCTGCAGCAATACCCCAGAAAACCGTTCTTTTATACATACTTGATTGCTTTATAGTATTTTTTTGAACTAGAATTTTTCCATTTAAGATTGCACGTTTTAGTAGATAGGGGCTATATGTCTTCTTGGACCGTCGTTTATCCCGAATAGGAGCTGATAAAAGTTCTTTCTAGGACTTACGATTTCTCGATAATAATTCTTTCATTACGCTTCGCTGCAAATGAACTTGGATTGGATCCCTTGTTAGCAATGGAGGCAATCCAAGTTCTTTTGCTGAAAAGGGAACTCCCTGTTGTATAGACATTAGAATTTTTGAAGAAATATATAAGAATAACTCTTTCTTTCCTCGACTGCGACCAAAAACCTTATCAACGGAAATATTACCTCGCTTCCCTTCCCCATCCCTTTTGCCAATTATCTTTTTCATGATTCATGCCGCTCTAATTCATGTTACACGACCGTGTGGAGGCTCGCAGGGTGCCATATGGTTGTAGATAAAATTTCATCATATTTTAAGGCGGTTCCACCGTAAAAGGGCATAAATATCATTCCATTCATTTACTGGCTACTTAAAGAAAGACGTGTCCTCTATCTGATATGAACAAAAAAATATTCCCTTTCCACGTTATTTATCTTGCGTATTGAACTTTAAATTGCATATTTTTAAATGGGAGAAACACGGGAAAAATTGTAATTTCCTGTTTAATGTTAGTTCTATTTTCGAATAAAACTGTAAAATCAAATGATTATAATAATAAAAAATATATTAATATTAAATCTAAAGTTATTAGAAGTAAAAACATCCTGGGAAATGGATTTTAAATAATTAGACGCACAATACCAAGTTGTATTTTGAATTATTAGCTAATCACTGTGATGAATGAAATCAAAATGTGGTATATCGTATATAAAACTCAATGCATGTATGTATTCATATATGTTCCAGAAAAAATTCCAAACGGCTGAAGCGATTACCATGAAATTTGGTACCCATATACTTGAGAGCACTGGAACTAAGATAGGCTACGTTAAAAAGGCCCCAAGTGCCCCTGTGCGGGTGAACCCTTTGGGCCTTTACTTCCATACGAAGAGCATAGGATCTGGTGCAGAGGTTTCTTTGTTTGCTTTTTAAAAATTCTTAAACTCATGATTAGATTTGAAATGTTTATTATCAGATGACTGAAAAAACAAAGTTTTTGATTCTTTCATTCGACTTTAGTATGCGCTGATTATTTTCCTAAACGTTTTGGTTTTATCTCTAAAATTTTAAATTTTTCCCCTACTTCAACAATAGAATTCATTTACTAGGAAACTGCATCATAAACATGGAATATAAACTTATGCAAAGGCATTAACGCCTTACGTTTAATCATCAATATTACAGAATTTCAATGAGGCTTTAGATGGGATATTTTTTACCACTACCTTTCCATTTATCGTTGATGGCTACAAATGACTGTTATTGAGTAAAGGCAATGACACATCATTGTGATAGTGTTTAGGTGAGTCCTCCGGGGGGTGTATAATATTGCTAACATAGGATTTTCCAAAATGTCACGCATTTTCCTTAATCTACCTCACTCAGTGACTGTGTAAACGACAGAGCAACGCTGGGTTTTCAGTTAACAAAATATATATAGAACACGAATTAACGATGCTATTAACTGTATAGGGCTGTGATTGTGTTTCAAGCATGTGTGTTCTTTACTACATTCCATGGAAAAAACTAATAGAAAGAAATAATTGAGGTGGTTTCGCATTGGTTTCCACCATTAGCCAACTTCAAATGTTTCGTCTTTCAACCCAGAAGACTAAATCATCTTTTTCTTCCTTCATCCGGTCACCATATTCCTCATTTCAGCGCCTTGACATGACATTAACCTCGTATCTTATGGAAGATTTCGGCCCCGGACAATTCAAAACATTCGCAAAGTAAATACTCTCAATGTTCATATTTACCGATTGCAGGCACTATTTCTTTTGCAAAATTCATTTGTTAATGATCATCACACAAACTTGAGGGATACACCAACGGTTTTTAAATGTAACTAAAAATTTTATTTTCCAAATCCAAATATGGGATAAAAAATACTGTTGCTTAGTAAAATTTTAAAATTGCGCCAAACACCACATTTATGCCATCTAATTGACGGCCAAAGGCATAATTAAACTGGCTTCTTTTTAGAAAGCATGGGGAAAATATGCCTGCAACAAAAATATCTTTTAAGTTCGGACGTATTTTGTTCTTCGATTATACGGTAAATTTCCATTAGGTAAAAGGATACAAAGTGTATTTTCAGTTTATCTTGTGTATGAACATCACTACACTATTTTTTCTTACTTTTATCCCTTCCGTTAAGAATCAACGGGTATTTCCGCTAGTTACATATACATGGCACTGCAGTCAGCGTCTATGGCTATAAAAAGTGTCCATAATAAATGTATTTGTGAACCAATCTGCATATTTTGTACCTTAATTTTGATTTTCAATAGCTAACGCATGCCATCAGCGAAATCAGGATTTTTAAACTAATTAAAAAAAAAGTTGAAATTTAGTATTAGTTTTGACACAGCCGCGATAGTTGGTGCCTTCTTAAATGAACCGGATTCTTTGTAGGAAACGCACTGAATATGAAAACTCAACGTTGGAATGCGATTTATTGACGTCAGCAACAGGACAGAAGGGGCAGGAAGAGTATTATTTTGAATGAAAAATCAGTTTACGTAGAATTTGATGAATTTGACCTCATTTAAAGGGGAAAAAACTCTCATATTTCCAATGATATCAAAGTATTAACCATTTGCCGACCTTAACTTTTCAACCAATTGACCTGAAAACATAAACTGTTTTACATGGGATGGATTACGGCTGTGCGCTCCAGAGGGAGAATATTGAAAATAAAAAAGGGAATTTCTAACACCTATATATCGTCAAACAATTAACGGAGTGAGGTTTATAAGTTTTCTCAACTATTTGTAAATATTAATTCATTACTCACCGCAGTCATTTTTACAGAATTGCAAAAAGACCTGCAGTTGTGAAGGCTTTTTAGCCGTCCGGGGTGAAGAAATGAGTCAAGTTAGAGACTTATGTAGTTATATTTATTTCATTACTGAGAATATTTGTCATATTTAACTATATTTTTGCGCAATTTATATTACAATATTTACTTCACACTTCTTACGGACACTGAAATTAAAATATAAAATTTGAATATGGTTTCCATAATGACTAGGAAAATATCACACTCTAACTACCTTAAGGGGGAGGGGGTTAGGCGTACCGCGATAGGGTTGCGAGGAGTGTCTCTTAACTTTCCCCGTGTCGCCCGATAACTTCTGCCTTGGAGCGTGTTGTGCCTCTCGGCTTCAATTGTTCTCGGGAACGAGACAGATACGTTAGCCTTAAATCTTTCCTTCCAAAAAAAAGTCTCCAAGAGGTGAAAAAGGCTACGGCTTGTTCCTTTGAGCATATACACTCTGGATGAAAGAATTGGTTGAGGGGCCAGAACATACTGACTGTTGTGACGTCAAACACGGTCAGATTTGAGACGATTACGTCTCCTCACGCAGGACACCTCACAGGGTTTAGGAATTGTGCGGAGAAAGCTATTTTACAATGTCTGAAATGAAAAACTTTGTTAATTTAACAATAAAGGACTTTTAATACGACCTAGGTTTCGTCGCTGAGCGACATCGTCAGTCATGATGTCGCTCAGCAACGAAACCTAGGATGTATATTTATTCCGTCTTCATATACATCAGAATTTATATGACGACGGAAAGGGAATATATGTGATCTGTTGATTCGCTGGCACGCATTAAAGACCCGTACATAAAATAATTGATGAATTTATTCTTTATCTCCGGACGCCTACACTCTGGTTAAAAAAATCGAGGCACGAAAATCGTTAAAACAAGAAAAAATACCCTAATGAAAGACTTTTCGGGTGATGAGTGCGTCTCTAACCTGAACAGCATACGCGTTCCAGGGCTTGTTCACTCCGGTTCTCAAGAAAGCCAGCCAGGAATTTGCCCCGAAGTTCGGCCAGTGCATTGAGGGTAGAAGGTAGGTTGGGGGGAGGCGGAAGAGGGGAAGTAAAATAAGGGGTGGAAATGGCGTGCTGGCTAGACCACAGGCTTCCCACACGTAGGATCTAGATTCGAGACCTGACGGTGGAGGAAAAGTATATTCACTCCGATCTCGACTCGAGTGCAATGAGGAGGTCAATGGGTGGTAGAGTCGCAATATATTTTATGGATTAATACTGAGTCACCACTGTTTATGCAAGAACGAGGAAAAATTAGTCGTTGAAGAAATGTATTTTTTGGCAATTTTTTATCTTTGGGCTTAAAAATACATACTTTTGGGTATAAATGTATTCACATAGATCTTAAGAATTTATTTTCAATATACACCTGACTTTACTATCCAATAGCCATTGTTAACAAGGAAGACGCTCGAACAACTTTCCAGATCGCTCTTTGGGAGACAATACTTTGCAGCATCCCGGCGAGCAGTTATTTGTCTGGCTGTAAGTCCATAATCAATTTTTCACCGATTTGAATTGGAATTTTTGTACTTATATTTGTCATTTACTTAAAAACGGTTCATTACAACTATTATAAGCCTTGAATATGCTTTAAAATGAACACTGTTGGAAATGACGTGATGTTAACTCATTTGTGTATTTGAATATTTTGTTCTTGTAAGAACATATTTATAATGAAGCATGTGGCATGAAAAGAAACATTTACAAAAAATAAAATTTTTGCATAGTGGAAACGTGTTTTCATTGTTTTTTTCTGTTGCAATTACAAAAGTTTGCTTGCAGCTTTTGATTGTGTAGGAATAGTCTGCCTTAAATTTAATATTTTTAATATACCTGTAATTTATGTGAAAAAGCTTAACGTACGTGCATACGATGAGGGGCGTACCGTTAAGCTGTCGTGGAAATGAGCAACTGACCACTCGAGGGATTGCAGTGTCATTGTGTAATACCGCTGGAGGAGGGCACTTCAGAAATGGTACTCCATCCATCGCCTTTAAAATGAAGTCCATCTCAATTTGCCATTTTCATGGACCTAAATATAAAAGTACGTGCGTCACAAGTGTGACAAGATACGTAAGAAAACGCAGATAACCCAGTGATTCCCCTCCAGTGATGTCACATGCCAAAGACATGAATGCTCCCAGTTTTAGCCAAATAACTATTTATAGAGACCTAAATTTTCCTATTTTTCAAATTAATGTCTTAACCTTTATGTTATAATTTGTTTTGTATATTTTACTGTTGATTTATTTAAAGTTTATTTATTTATATATTTATTTATTTTTCTGTGGTGGTCTGACGGCAGTTTTCGCAAGTTTCCCGCCGTCCGTAAGGGCAAATGCCGGGCCTAAATCTTTCCCACCAATGGGTAGAGCTCAAATTACCTTATTCCCAGTGACTAAGAACTCACCTTGAAGGGACATATGCCTACAGTGGGGACTGTAGTTGTATTATTTTTGTTGTTATTGTTTGTTGTCATATTTCTTCTTCCTTTTCCTGCATTGGAAATGGGAAATAAACACCTATGAATCAAATTGAATTGAACAAGACACTCAAAACAGAATAAGCGATCAGGTTTTCAAAACCCTTCTTTAGCTGAAGAATGTGGTCGTGCCACCGAAATATTAAACGCAATCTATCGTTTGGTCTGTTTTTTTCTTATGTAGTATATACTGTCATACTTGTAGTACACGCACTTTAATATGTGTATATATTTTTGCTGCCAACAATATTTTGTTGAATTAACTATAGTATTATTTTTTAAGGGTGTAGCTTTAAAGTGGGTTAGGTGGAAGAAGGGACTACCTAGTCTCCATCCCACCCCGTTGAGTCATTTATTTATTTCATATGTACCCTGCATACCCTCTCCTTTCTTCTCCACAACAATAACTCAATAGCCTGCATTCTGCGCACACCCACTTTCCATAAAGACCGCTTCTCTATACCTTCTACGACTTAAGGCTCCACTTCAAGGAAATAATTAGCATCCATACTAAGTAGAAAACTGTTTCTTTTACTGTTCGTCACGTTTCGCTGACTTACTAGCTACAATGAGGCATAAGTCGGTCAAAATAACAGAGATTTTATGTCTCGCATAAATGAACACGTTAGGAGTAAAATAAAAAGTTATACTGTCCGCCAAGCACCTATATGAGATCAATCATGAAGCAACTTTGTTCCCTAAATTTGCACGTCCTACCCAAGGGGTTCATGGTAGATGCTGTCTAGATAATTAGGCATTGCACAGACTCCTTCGTGGATGTGTGCAATGATAAATTGTTCTCACATCCCTCCCCACTTCATAAGCAAACAAACGAACTCTGTCAAAACAATAATCCTTACTCCTGTGACGCGCCGAAACGACTCTAACCTCCCAACCCTACCGCCTACCACTTCCTTGAGCCACTGTTCTTCTGACTCCTCCCTTTTTCAACCTTTCCCCCACCCTTTCCTCTTTTCCCCTAACTGCGACAACAATCAACAATCGAAGCACACATTCATCCACTGATTATAATGTATTTTCATTTATTTTATATTCTGTATCTGATGATATCATAAGTCGGCGAAATGCATCGTACGTAATAAGAAAATTTATAGAAAAAAGCAAGTATTTTCTACTAATTTTGGATACCAATTCTCCATGTTTCGTCAAAGCAATGCATTAAGCAAATCAACCTAAAACATTTACCGAAAATAATATTTTGCGATAGAGGTGGCGACCAAATATAGGTAGTTGCCAAAGAGGTTGTTTGTGTGCAAAAAAAACGTTAAAAAAGAGTCTGTAGAAACAAATACATTCTGTTAAAATAATTTGTATTAAGTGGAGTTAAGGGAGTTGTGTGGCAACCAAATATAGTAGCCAAGGAGATTATGTACAAAACAAGCATTGCATGTAACTAACAAAAGATAGCAAAGAGTCTGTAGAAGCAAATACCTTCTGATAAAATAATTTGTGTGACGTGGAATTCTTCTTGCATAAACGAACTCTGCACGGATTAATCCTATAATTATATTAATGAATCATCCTAAAATAGAGTAAAATCAAATTTCCTCGTTGGCTCGACTACTGATTTTAAGCCAATCTGAACGATTGGAGAACTTCCGCTTGTCTTAAGTCTGACTTCATACTGCGAGCACTTGGCACTAAATATATGTGAAAGATGGCCAAAAGAATGCCCTCTAGTCCTCTACTGGAGGAGGTCCAAGTAGGCTACGCGTTCCCGTCAATTGAATGGCAAGTTCTGATTTCAAGGAATTTCCTTTTTCACCCACGAAACTTTTCATTATTTACGATGATAGATCTTTTAGGTTACCAACATAACTTACCACCAGAGGCCAGTAATTTATGCGGTAACAATAAAATAACAGTAGTAAAGACGTTTTTAAACTCAAATTAACCTGCGAGCTGAGACGCAAAGCGAGTATCATGCAAGTGACCTATATGTCAAGCGTTTAAGGTGGTAAGAGAAATTTTTATTTATGTTCAGATTTGCGTAAAACTTTGCATACGTATCTTTATTAGTAATATCTATAGGAAAAATATAATATATATATATATATATCTGTAACTGCATGCTATTTGAAACCGTTAAAACGATTTGGTTGCTTAGCATGTAAATGCTACATTAACACGTGGCCTTATGTCACATGACACGTATTTCGAAATAATTCTATTACATATGTACAAATTTTCTCCTAAACGCGAAATAGTGTGCTTCGTATTATTGTAATGGATGCTAAAAAATATCAAAGTGTCTGAGTAAAAATAAACAATTATTTAGATGTAATTTTCACATGAATTTCGAATTCCACGCCGAAAACCCAAGTCTTTGCTTAAGCCGATTGATTTAATTAAAGCGGAAATTTTCAAATATAACTCTAGCAACATTTACATTACTTCATGTACGGTGATTTCCATAGTATAAACAGATTTACTCGTACATGTAGTGAAATGTCGTCCAAGAATATTTTCTCAACTAATTGAAAAGTCATTAAAACGTACACTCAATGACTGACGATTACCGCTCCAGCCACCTTGATAGTGGCAAGCAGGCAAACAAAAAAGTAGGACTCACTCCCGGCGAGCTGAGTTGCAATATTGGATAACCAATCCGCATTGTTTGATTGATAATAGTTTTTTGGAACATAAACAGAAAAAATGGATTGATCTTTACACATGTGTAGTGAGTTTTTTGCAGCTTAATGCCGCTTCTCGCATCTCAAACGCCACTTCTCTTTATGATCCTAATCTCCAGGTTTTAATCTTCTTCTTCTCATTTCCAACTGGATATTTTCTTTTAACTTTTTCCTAGGTCTTCCTCTTTTATTTCTTTCCACTGGAGTTCATTTCCAAACCATTTATGACATTCTTTCCTCCTGCATACGTCTTAGATGTTCGTACCATTTCAGTTGTTTGTCATATATTGTTTCTAAAATTTTTTTTCCTGACATTTTTTCCTTAATATAATTATTTGGTACATGATTTAGCAGGGTTAAGTTACAGTCTCTCCTCCTGCATGTCATTTCAGCCGACATAAATCTCTGAGACATATCTATATTTAAAACCCAAACCTCTGTAATTCCGCGCCAAAAACCTAAGTCTTGACTTAAGTAAAATGTCTTAAGTAAGGCAAAACATTTATTAGTTGTATCCTGAAAGTCTATGGATTGATCTTTAGTGCCAAAACTATTTTCAGTTTCTAATGGCCCATAGCTACTTTGATAGAGTTGGATGGTCTGTACAATGAACAAATGTGTATTCTTCTTTTGTTGCGATCTTTTATAGCGCACCAGACAATTTTATTATTTCATTGCCAGTGAATGCATGCGCGATTATATTAAATGTGCTTTAACTGCTATAAACACTCCGCCGCCAGTCCTGTTACGGACCGCGTCTATAGACATTATACCGTGGAGAATAATTTTTTCTATCACTTATATCCTCTGTATGCCAACTCTCTGTTCCTATACGTTCCGTTCCGTTGTGTTCCACATTTTGTTCCACATTTCCTGAAGACTTTTATCTAGACTTATCCTTCCATAGTGATCGAGACACCAATTTCCTTCAAGTAACCATTTAGGCAATTTTTTCATATTGTAAAAATTGTTTACATATTTAATGGCTTTCATGTCCATGAATTATGCATCAAGCCACTCAATATGGTAATGCCAATGTAACCATCCCTAAAGAATTCCATTCGCTCAATAATTTGTACTTAAGTGCATGAATATGTCTACAATCAATTATCTACATAAGGTGAGGGTTTGCAATGCATCTCAATACCATTCCGTTATGTTCGGTTTCTATACCTGCTTTTTGAAATCTATTCAATATTAGTACTACTTGTTCACCTATCTGGTTCATAATCACACAAATCTGGATATTGTCCTGAAGCCTAATATCATACGCCCTTGTGGCAGCTATAGTGGTACGAGGCATGTAAATGAAACAATTGAAAATTTTGGTCAATAGCTACGCCCACATCTCGCATATAAAGTCTATTGATTGAAAAAAATTGCTTGCTCCATTACCAACACTGACCTCCCTATTTTTTTAAACCTGTATTTAAAAAAGAACGTGTAATGAGGTAAAAGTACATATGAGGCTAGTATTAGACCAACCAAATATGTGTGGACATAAAAAATGTGTTTTAGTGCTGTTAGATACTTTCATCACGAAATATATCTACTCTGTCATTTTCTTGGTTCACTTGCTATGATATGCACTCTGGCAACATTTTTGCTGTAGAGATTTTAGACATATATATTGCGTGATTATTTAGGTTGACAACCAAGTTTGTAGGAGTACACAGAGTCTGTAGGAGTTTTAGGTAGGAAAAAAGAGATTTTTCATAGGCCTTGAAACAACGTGAATACTCAACAGAACTTTACTTCTTCACTCTGTGCGGATAACACCTAACGTACCTGAGCCACTGGTAGCCACTTAGTGTATGGAACACAGATGTTAAGTGGAAGTTATCAAAGTAAAGGGAATATTGTAATCGAAATGAATAAGAAAAATCAACTTCAATGTCCAAATTCTTTTCCAATATAATTTTTCTTGCATTCACCAAAATGAATCCAAAATATTGAAAAAATAAATGATTGGAATTTAACTTGTATCTTCGTATCCTGAGATATAGGTGTAAATAAGTTCGTATTTCCATGGCTAACGAGAATCCCGTTCCTATTGGTGGTCATTTGAGCCTCCGTTGCTAAGAAAACAAGACAGTTCCAAATCACGAACGGCGTCTATGACCTGATTGAATGATTAACACAATCATTTAGCCAAACACGCGATGAATGACGAGTTAGTGATGAGCTCATAAGCCAATATTTGACTGATCTCCTGATACTACTAACCGGCTGGATATTTAGAGTAGCAAGTATTGGAACACATATCTTAATGCATGATCCTGGTTTCAGTATACTATCTATTTTTTTAGAAATTACAATTGATGTCACCTTAAATAATTACCATGTATTTTCAGAGGGCAGTGTTTAAATAAAAATAAAAATTGCACACCAACTAATCATTATGAATTATTTACAGCTTCAAGAATTGCATCAAATATGGAGTAATAAGGAACGTAGCTCTCAGCTAGTTTCCCTCTGTTGACTTAATATCGCTCGCTCACAAATTCGTAAACGAAGTACCTGGCTTTCATCATGCGGCGTAATTGTATCAGTGGCAGTCAAAATAGTTAAAGATAATAAATAAGTCACGTAAGCGGTTATATACCTGTCCTTTTATCAACTAAAGAGGTCATTTGTTTCATCAGTGCCATGTTACAGCGGTAAAAAGGAGTACACTTTCCCGTTTCTCTTAACCAATTCGCGGACTCCAAAGGAATAAACCTACCAAGCAGGAGTAAATACTAAAAAAATGAGGCAGTTGTCTTGAAACTATTACGAGCAAATGAAGTCTCCTTACGTCAAATACAAAGAATCCTCCAAGTCATTACCAATCCAATCCAGAAGTATGAGACAAAGTTATCTGTACCAAAGGCCTACGATATTTAAAACTGAAATAAGGATTATGACGGACTGATTCAAATAACTGCACTTGCAAATTTTAATTGTTTTAGGCTCAGTACAATTGAAGTCATCCCAAAGATGTTTTCCGAGTTTCAAGTATTTCATCGTAGAACATTTACCACACCATTTACCACACCACTAAAATATAACATTTTACTTGAAGTCTTTTTGATGCATTAAGCTTGCTATACGTGAAAGTGTTGTGTTTAATGCGTCGGTATACAAAAAAGGCAAAGTTTCTCATGGGAAAGCAATCCTCGACAGCATGCTTGCGTGATTATTTAAGTTGAGTTTTCATTAGAATGTTTGTGAGTGTTTGATAATTTTTTCTACGATTGAGCTTTGAAAATTGGTAAAAAGAACCAGTCAGTGAGTGGCTTCTTAGGCAAAAGTTCGGCGAATATTTTCTTCTTCAGCTCAGTGTCTCCACCTACTTACATTCTACCTCTAACCATTCCTCTTGGACATTCAGAGAATTTCTTGATTTCTTTCAAAAATAGGTTTAAATCAACAACTGAAAATAAATTACGGGGATATTTTGTTTTTTTTTTATCGACTCGGAGTTGAATGAAATTGGCTTTTCCGTTCAGAAGAAATACCATACACAACATTTGGGTTTTTTCAACGGACTTTTTCTGTAATTCATATATTTACAAATTATTGAGGGCACTTTGTTAGCCAGTGCCACAAGCTTGTGTCGCCAGTTGGCAGAAAAATCTTGGAAATGAGGAAACACTTCATGAAAACAAAACGTGTAGAAGTGGCTCTTACATGATAACGATGGAATTTGGGTAGTTACAGCTGGTGAGCAAGAGAGATCGGAATAAAGGGAAATATGGTGATACTGTAGAATGGTGAAGATCAAACGGATGGAGAGAATCAGCAAGGAAAAAGCTCAACAAAGTGCTGGGGATAAGAGATTGTTGCTGAAAATTTCTCGAAGTAGATGAGACTACTCCTGAAATCTAAGAAAGCCTCATGAAATCGGTGAAGGGGGGGGGGAGACATGAGTGGGAGGAATTACTGAGGAAAAATAAAGGATCTCATTAATATGCAACCCAAAAATGTCGCATTTTTATCGAATCGACGTGGTGTTTTGTTAACATACAGTTATTTAGTGCTCGATGCGAGACCATGGAAAATTGAGACTGAATTTTTAAACAATGGAGTCAAAAGTATTCTAGGGCGCAATCACGGCTATCCATAACGCGCGCGCTCGCGTTATCGTTATTTTTCAATTACGATCACGATAGAGAAAACGTGATCGTAAATTTTTCTAATTTTGCCAGGTGCCTTACACCACAAGTATCAACTAATGGAGTGCGTTCTTTTGGCGGTGACCGTGAGCATTGCTCTTACAGAGCGGTTTGCGTTGCGGATAACGATAACGACAAAGCGAAAGAAGAAACCGTGATCCCACCCATGCTCTCTATACCTTTCCCTATTTTGCTATCACTCTTTTTTATTTTTACCGCTCTTCCACGTTTTTGTTATCACTCTTTTTTATTTTTACCGCTCTTCCACGTTTTTATTTTCTCTTTAACAATAAATATTCGTCTGTTTCGACAGTCCTTACTGGCCCACCGATCTTCTTTGGATTTCTCCGTGAAAATTATTATTTGTAGATACATAAGTGTTGTGCTAAAACACGCCATTTTGCAGAAGAAATGCAATGGTAGTGGGCTGCATATTTGGAATAAGTTCCATACCAAGGATGGAATACATCAGGCAAGTTAAGAAAAACTTCTAAGTCAAGACTTGCGTAGGAATGAAGCGAATAGCTGAGAGGAGTTGCAGCAAATCAATCTTTGGATTGATGACCACTGATGATGATGATGATGAATTGACTATAAGGGAGACATCAGGACAGCATCACCGTGACGGAAAACAAAAGCATTAACATCCTGTAAACGTCGCAGAATTTATTTGCGTCACCGAAGTTCAAAGACTTCGACTATCACGCTAAATAGGTATGCAATAAAAATGATCAAGAAGAAACTCCTCGGAAGGAGCTATTAACATTGGATAAAATGTATGCATATTGAACTAAGAATACTTGAATAGTGCCTTTAACGAGTTATTCTATGGATTGTAAACGTGATGCATGCCAGAATAATACGTAGGACAAGACGGGGCACATGAAAGTTGTCCGCGGAATGAGAAAACCGAAAATGAAGTTGACAACTAAAGATTGCAGGACGAACAGCGCTTCACGTCCATTGATAAATTTACATTATCGAGAGCTTTAAGTAAATTTCACTTCCTAAAAAATAATTGTTAACTGAAATGATTCAAAATTTATACTTTATCTTGACCTGAATACTTAGAAAAGTTTGTAGTAATTTAAACAACGCACCTTTCTCTATGCAAAATGGCAAGAAATGTTAGAAAAATTGCTGTAACAAAATAGATGATGCAGTATCCGTGATTTTCAAAGATATGAGCAAGAAAAACCTAAAAAAATTGTCATGTAATGCTTTATGACAAGGAATTTTTAAGCCGATTCCAAGGATTTACTGCACCAGTGAAAGACAGAGGTGTTTTATCCGTAGAATGTTTGAGAATCTCAGAAAACAGTCCTTGTTTTCAGGAACGTGAAAGTATACCAACAGTGTTATTAAACTCGGTGAACTTGACTAAACCCCATAGATGCAAATTCATCTCATACACATAGTACATTGAAAAACAATCAAGAAAACTATTTTCGATTTCGGGTGGAAATTAAGGAAATGAATGGCAAATCTGCAGATCACGAATTTGAGGTTTATTAAGATTCCTCAACTTGAACATTAGCTATTGTCTTATTTCAGCAAATAGCGTGAACATGGACTGGTTTATTTTATTTCGACACGTGTAAAATGGTGGAAAAGCTAGAACTTTCACACATTATTCCCAAATAAGCCACCGTGACATATGAAAGGGAGGACATTCTTCGCAAAGAAAATGTACGAAATTCTTGATTTGCTATTTATTTTGGGTAGGTGAGCATACGCAAATCATTCCATTGGCAGTGACTGGCATGTTGATAACATAATCAGCATGGAATGCGACATATTATCGATACCGTGATTGAGATCCCGACTGCTAGCGAACAAAGACTTCGGAGGATGGCTTCTATGAAAGCAGTGAATGTTGGGATGTCTCGATATGTATCGCTACTTGCAGAGTACCGTTCTACTTGCGTACGACTGCCGTTTTTTTCAATACATGACGGAAGTAAACAATGTATATGGTATTTTCAAATATCACCTAATTTCGGCAAGCATTGCTTTTGTACATCGCACCGCTCGAGTTTAACTGGCATTTGTGGTTTTTATAAATTTGTATAAATTACATAAAATGTGTTTCTGAGCATCCATAAAGCATATCAAGTATGATAATTTTTATATTTCTTATTGTTCAATACAAGAAAATTCGCATGTCTAACCTTAAAGTAACCTCTAACAACAGAAAACATTTCCAGGTAAAAATAAATATTTTCATTTATGCAACAAATATCAGGGGGCCGATCTTAGATCGGCTTGTAATTTTTGATCAGGCGAGTTCATGAATAAATCACATGTGCTGAGCAAATTGGTGTTTCGAACGTCGTTGAAAATCATGTAGTTGCATGTCCGCTAACCACTCAATTCTTTGGCTCATAATGAAACAAATGCGTAATCGTAAAATCTCTGATGCAACAATGATGATGGCATTTGATGATTACCTTGAAAAGGGCGATAAAAAAGCTTGATAAAAAAAGCTGGTGAATTTATGTGCATACATAGCCTTTTTAAATGTCAAAAATACAATATTTTTGCCCAATATATTGTAAACAAGAATTTTCCTAGAGTCAAGACCTAGGTAAATCGCTTAATTCGTATCCTAAATTTGTAAATTTGTAATTTTCACTAAAATCGTTCGAGCCGTTCTCGAAATAAAATTTATATGCATACATACATAAATACACGCATATACACAAGATTTGCTCGTTTAATATTATAGGATAATGCCACTGATATAAGCCCCGATTATTCCGAAAAATCAATTGGTTGCTCATATTTTTAATTCCGACTCGCAGCTATGTGATCAGGATATAGCCTGATGCGACGCGACTTTATCGCGGGACCGAAATGCTGCGTAGCGGAAAAATAGAAGCCAGTCTATTTTCCGTGCAAGTGCGAACCATGGTCGATCGCTACCACTGCCAACCTCTTACAGTCATAGAAATCCGTGCGTATACTTCGAAGTACCACTTGCAGAAAACTTGTGAGGCTAGTGTAAAAGAAGTTACTTCCATATGTAAAGTCGCCTTTAGGGAGGAGCATTAAAGATAATTCTACGAACAATTAATTTCGATTTACTGCAGTTCTGCGATGTAAAACTTCCTACCTCTGCTGCCGATAAATTTTCGCCTCTCAAACGAGTGAAAAAACAAAACTGTTAACTAAACGTGGAGAAGGGCAAAAGAGAGAATTGGATTAGAAAAGTTTATCGTGAAATTTTCAGCGTTTTCGAATGGATGTTGATCCAACGAAGACTATAGACAGAAGTACATCTGAATATTGTTTATTTTTCATCAATAAACCCAGCACATATTTCGTTGTCAAACGAATAATAAATTAGTAACACGCAATAAAATCCCTTGTACACATACGAAACATATCTTTTTTGCTCGTGATCCTGTTATAAAAAGAGCCTGCAATCGTTTTTACTTCTCAATCAACCTCTTTAGTCCCTGCACCTTGTTGGTTATGATTAATGGCCGAGGTACAGTTGTACATTGACGTCGAAACTTTAAGGTGACACATTTGTTGTTAATCCAAGAACTTCCGATCAAAACGCTGCTTTCAGAATTAACTTTAGTTATAATAGACAAAGATGAATATAGACACATGAAGGCTCATGGTAAGGTGCAAAAGCTCATAAACTTTTCGAGCGATGCTCTTAAAGAAACCCGGTTAACATAAGGAGTACCTAGGTGTGCTACCTACCGCCAAGAGCCGCGTGCCGGCTATTGATGAGGGTATTTATTATTTTTTCGTACGATCTCAGTTATATTTATTTTATATACTGTACATATTTGCTTTTTTTAAATCATATATGATGAAATTCAGCTATGAATAAAATCACGAATTTTATTTAATATAATTTTTAACCTGTGAATATTTAGTCAACCGGTGACGGGGCCCATCACGCTTAGCAGTGAGGACTTGGCGACTGCACCACTCAATATCACTTAATGATATTGGTGTAATTCATGCCATACAAGTGAGAATGGAATCCATTGAGTCACCTGCACAAAGCACTCCGCCATAGTTCCAGGATTCTAACATCCAACCTATCCGATGTTGCCTGCTGATCACTCAAAGTAGTAAGTAGAAGCTCAAGATCATGTATAAGGTGTAGAATTAAAAATATTTTCTGACGATATTTCCTTGTTAAACCTTGAAAAAGATAAGCGAAACATGGGATCCCGTCTCTTTGAGCAGAATTCGAACCACAGTTCAACATTGCATTTAGCAGCATGAAAATACCGAGAAATGGCCTCAATCAGTATAAGAAAAGTTTAAAATTTGTTTTCATTCCT
The DNA here is from genome assembly GCA_963573305.1 of Pyrrhosoma nymphula. NCBI lineage: Eukaryota > Metazoa > Arthropoda > Insecta > Odonata > Coenagrionidae > Pyrrhosoma > Pyrrhosoma nymphula. Next base: position 24,722,374 of record OY754338.1, read on the forward strand.
GGCGCAAGATATTTTAATTTTAAATAATGTTACATTACTTTTCGATGATAATTCTCGCTCAAGCATCGTAAATTCAGTCATTAAACGAAAGGTGTAAAGAAAAAACTCTTTCCCCTCAATTGACGGGTTTCGGCACTTGAAGGTGGTAATTACTACTCCGAGGACACGAAAACAGATACTAAAAACCTTTTAAGTGCCATCAAAGGTATGCAATCAAATATTACAATTCATTAAATTGCAGCATTACGCCATTTACATCAAGTGAGTTAGAGTCTTCCAAAAATTTAAAACTATGAATTAACGACGCATGTTACTGACTTCAAGAGTTAAGTCCTTATCAGGTGATACTACTTTGACAAAGTCAACTAAATTCAACTTTGCCGTCTCACAGAGAGACACGATACATAAAAAAGCTAACGATCTAAAGCTAACGAAGCTAAAAATTCCATAGGATGGTACGTATTGTTTATCAGCATGTTAAACATTTGTCACAGGAATCTGGTATCTAAGGAACTGAAAAAACTCACCTTTCCGGAAAGATTCCTCGATCCTCGTCTGCTGTCTTTCCAGTGCGGAGAGAGTCCTGAGACGATTCCTTTCTTATCTGTCCTACGTCGAGAGTCCTCAGGCTCCGATTCGCGCTTCCAATAACTATCGCTCGTTGGGGGAAACGCGCCTTCCGCCTTGGGCTTTTCCAATGCTACTGCCGTCTCTTTTTCCGAAGGAGAACGCCGCGCTTCCTTCCCCCTTCCACCGCTAGACGGAGCCACGCCTGCGCGCCGCGAGCGGCAGAGTCAACCCACCAGAGGTGGAGGGGGGGTTGTCAAGTAAACAATGCGAACGGCGTCCGTGGACTCCCAGTTAACGAGGCGCTAATCATTTAAGACAATTAAAAAAAAATAGTTTCGCGTAAGTTGTAACTTGAAAAGTGATTGTGAAGACGCCTCATAATCTGTCACTCCCATTGCGTTCGTAAAATCTCCCCACATGAAACTCCCCACATGACTTCAGAGGTACAAAACTTAATATTTTCACGTGAAGGAAGTTAGTAAGAAGTTAGTACAGCTTGACCTCAAAATTATTTGTTTTCCAAATTGAGAACAACACGCACCAACGCTGATAATCATATTTATATACCCTTAAAGGAAAAATAGTGAGAAATATTGTATAAATAAATTATGATGGAGTTTAGAGTAAAAATAATCAGCTGAAAATCATAATTATATACTCTAATAAAATAGTGAGCGATATTGTATAGTTAAATTATGACAGAGTTTGGAGTAAAAATAATCATTATATCTAGGGCAAACCGTACAGTTATTGACCATTTGGTGTTTTGAAGAGCATAGTAAGACTACAGTTAGACAAAAGTTCCAATAATCTCGCTACATAGAATAGACAGAGGTTTCTTCCCTTACAGCTTTCTTAAAATGACCACCACTTGTCACATTATTCAGTAAGACAGGATTTTTCCGAGCATTGGTTTTTACAGAGAAGTTTCTTCTCATTTTCTTAAGGAAAGGAGAAAAATTAAGGCAACACTGCAACTCTCTCTTTCACAAAACAACGTTTATTTCATTTTGAGAGATTAGTTGAGGCTACTGCTTAAGTAGTGGACTGTGATTGATGAAATTTGCCATATCAAGTAGCCCATACTGGCCATGGTGGCCAATAACTGATCCTAATTTACTTCATTTTCAGTTTGCGATTTCATGCGATTGCTTCATTTTCAGTTAACTATATTATATTTTTTACAATTACGCAGCTTTTACCTTTATTTTTCTTCTTGTTTATCATTTTTCAATAGTTTGGCTTCATTTGCATTTCTGAATAGGGTAAACAATTATTGGCCACCCGGCCGAAAACTGGAACTCACCTGGCCAATAGCTGTAATACCTAGCTTAGCCTGCATAGGACGCTGAAACTTACCAATGTGCTGCACGTTTGGTGAGAAATTTCCATGTCTTTTTTTTGGGCCGACTCAAAGTCTGGACTATCAGATTCGTCCATCACATGCTGATGTTTTATGCATTGCCAGCATGTTAGATATTCTTTAGCACTGGCTTCGGCCAGACCAAAACTGGATGTCAGCTTCTCTGCAGTAGTTAATCTCGTTGCTGATGATATAGAGACCATTTTCATCAAGGCATCTTTGCCAACGGTCTCTCGTCCTAGAAATCATAAAACGTATCAAAACTCTTCACGATAAGTATTACTACATGCGTAAAAAGTTTTACAGGGACTAAAATATGAGGAAATCAAAAGGAGTTCACACAATACATTTCTGACAGTACAAAATTTTATTTGATGTATGTTCCTGCAAGTGTAAAATGCAACTGCTGTGTAATTGCAACAAAACAATAGATAAATGTATCTGTGATCAGCCGGTTAAAATCGGTTGTTCATGCCCTGTCGACAGGAAAGTTCCTGTGGTAAAGAGAAAATTTCTTTATGCACAGCGGCATCACAGAATGGGCAAGATAGGAACAATTGACCAAAAGGAGAGTGAAAAGATTAAGAAGAGGCTGGCAAGGAAAGCAAAACAAGTAAAAAAAGAGGGTGGCAATCCTTCTGAAACTACGGCCAACATTACCTCAGATCGTGAAGCAGAAGAGACAGATACGGTTGCCAAAAATACGGACACAGGTTTTCACATTAGGTTCGGATCACCCTCTGGGACTCATATCAGAACAGTACTTGCTAATACTGCTCTTTACGATATATGCCCCTCCCCTCCCCCATAAAAGAAGTGAGGAACGGGAATAATATCCTTTTTTAAATACAAAGGACCTTTAGATGAGGCCACATACCGATTTTGAACGCAATCCGATCACTGTAACTCATAAAGAGAAAATCCCGAAAAAATACATGTATTTTACGATTTTTCGATAATTTGAGCCCCATGAGCGACTCCCCCTCCCCCTAAAAGAAGGATAATTATATTTTTTAAGACAAAAGATCTTTAGAAGAGGCCACATACCGATTTTGAACGCAATCTAATTACTAAAACTTATTTTTAAAAATCCCGAAAATAGTCATATTTATTACGATTTTTCGAAACTTCGAATGAGATGTGCGACCGGAAGATGTGGTCCGATTTCAAAAATATTTCTTTCTTTGTGATCAAGGTGACGAGTAGCAACTTTTCCGCGTTATTGCGATTCGATTCGGACACTTTCGTGTTTTTCGGCCCACAGTAGTGCACATCTATGCGGTTGCTGCATTAAACAAAATACGCACTCTGTTAGAACTTAAAGGTGGCTCTGTCCTCAGAGAGAGTCTCCTAAATTGTTGTGAAAAATGGTATTTAACATCCTTAAAGTATGGGTTACCTATCACAATCATCAAAGCAACATCTTACCTAGTTAGGTTTTACGTAACTTTCCCTATAAAGTAGACATTTTAACTTGGGATCGTATGGATTTTACTTAATTTAGAGCAAAGACATTGGCAGAGTTGATAAAGAAACATACTGTTTTAATTGAGGGCCTGAGAGTCAAAGTAATGCAAGTGACATCAACACGAAAAGCGATGTGAGTGCATATGTTCTTAGTTGATACCGTCGGGTACCGTCAGGTAGCTACAGGAAAAGGAATACAAGTGTACGAACGTATGGTGCTGCGATCTAGCCGCCGAACACTTAAGCTACTTTGCTTTTTGTCATTTCTTACCGGAGTAAAGTGATACAGGTGACACTGGACGATGTTTGTCACTTATACTACTTTGAATCTCAGGTCCTCAATTAAAACTGAAAACTAAGTTGATTGATAATAGCTAATGATATTTTTGCAAAAATATCTGTCAAGTGCAGTTAATTTTGTAAGTAAATTTGTTTGAAAAAAAGAACGCAACAAATCATTCATCACCCGGACAAAATGGTGCCATAAATCATATTTATGATATAGTTAAAATATCGGTCGTTTTCAGATTTTTACTTACACTCTAATTGCGCCTGCTACTTTGCGTCTCCTAACCCCTTCTTAAAATTCAGAGCGCAAATAGCGCTGGACCCTTGTGCCAAAAACTACTTTCTTTTAAAATGAGGTATTTTTCAAAGAATAATTTCCCATCAAATGTGATTATTCAAGGTACTTTATTTTTGTGTATGTATAGCTTTAATCCTCCTCGAAGCGTAAACGCAGTGGCTATGCTTTACAGAAGTTATTCAAAAACTACTGGTAACTTTTTTCCAAACATGACATAAGTATCTCACGGTTTCCATTAGAGTGAAACTTAAAAGAAATACTTTCTTAAAGCTGATTTTTGAGATTGAAAATACCCGGGCCATCATTGGCTTCATTAACACCAGCGATCTCCAGCGAAGTTGTATTGATCTCAATACTGGATCATTAGAAGTTATTAACTGACCGTTAACGTGGATTTTGTAAATAACGATCTATTCCAAAAGCAATATGTTCAAAATTAGAACCGGATGTAAAATCAAGAAAAAAATAAAATGCAGAAAAAATAAAATAATAAAGTTTGTTATATTATACAATCGTATCTGATTGAAATATCAGCAGGAGAGAACTAAAATAAAAAACCATAATCATTGAAAAGCACAATGTGAAGTCATTTCAGTGACTTGACTTTATGATATCGGAACACATTTTAGACTCAACATACGACGTCACACGTCAATCGAAGAAATGAAGATGGCTTCACACTTCGTATCCGCTTTCCACAGCAAATCTTATTGCGGGAGAATGAATCACTTTTGATTTTAACGTGCGCTCTTAAATCAGTCTGACAATTGGATTTGAGGACGGAAGCGGACGGAGGCGGAAACTTCTGCAGGGTGATCTTTTCTGAAGCCAAAATCTTGCGAACGATAACACGTTGGAAATGAATGTGGTCTCGTTAGATCCGGTGCAAGAGCTTACGATGCAAGCATGTCCTTTAGTTGGCGCCGCGAATGCTCAAAAATGACGAGCGACCATTTTGGCCGCGGGAGAGTATTTCCCTTCAGTACCCCTCAAGAATCCGGTTTGTTACTGCTCTGATATTGGTACCAAACGAAATATCTTGTCAACATCTATCTAGTTACACCAAAAAAGTACTTGGTACATTGTACCGGGGTATATCGGGGTCAAATAAAAAATAAGCAATGAAATCTCCAGTTAAATTTCAGATGTCGGTCTATGCACAGTGAAAAGTTCGGTGCAAAAATAACAAAACGCATCCCACCCCAAATATCTTCGAAACAAAAATTATTCCGAATAGTAGTTTGGTGTTGCGAAGAAAGAGATTTGCTTGATAATTTCAATTTTATTGCTCCAACTCTTAATCTCGTATAACATTTTTGGTTGTCCAACTCTAAAAAAAATGATAAAATCAAAATTTTATTTGTTAAATTCTATAACAAATCGAATCTTTAATATAATTGATATGAGTGCGTAATAATTGGCGATCGAAGACAGTTAATGAATTTTAGCCGGAACACAATGAATTTCTCATCTTCCCATTTCACGAACTTGGCTCATCCCTTCAACGTTCAGATTACCTTAAAATCAGATCAATTCTTTTTGAAACCACAGAGAAGGGATGAGTTGTTTACAATATAAACCTGGGAACATTCTTGAAACTTCCTGCTGGAGCAAATATGACGATTTTCATGGAAGCCAACGAACTACAGATGTCATTGGTTCACACACATCTACAAATATGCGAGTAATTGGAAGGAAAGAGACACATGTGCATGCGGGAGAAAGGTCAGCCTAGTTGATGGAAGTCTCTTATGATCGACAACTGTATGGTCCATTGAAGCGTCTTCCACACCTTAGCCACACGAGTCAGACAAGTTTATAGATTTTCCTCTCCTCGTCAATTGCGCCCTGCAAAAAGAATGGAGATAGTAATGTAAGGAACTGGTCAGCCAGGGTATCCAGAGTGGTGACTAGCTGGGGCATTCGAGGAGAAAGGAGTTGATTGCCTGGCCTTTGAAGACGACGCGGCACTTGTCACTAAATCCCTGCAAATGGAGACGATCCAAGACAATGGTCTTAGAAATGTGGCAGTCGAAGCAGAACTCCAAGGGTCTCTGGAGAAAACTGAGTACTTTGCCAGCACTAAAGAGGCTAAATACACGTCACTAAAAAGGCATAGTCAAGAGAACACGGAAATTTAGGTATCTCGGAAAATGAATTGAATCAAACTTGTCCAAAAATCAGTGCTTTATGCGAGAGTTGACAAGTTTTAACTGGCCAATAGGCTAACTCAAAATACCTAAAGCACGCAATGCCTGCCACGCAATTTGAATCTGAAACATTACACAACAGTCATGCAACCGGAGGCTTTGTATGCTATTGAGTGTGTGTCACTAGACTATAAGCACTGGATTAAGAAACTGTAAGTCAGAGAGAGAAATATTTTCAGAAATATCCTTGGTCCGGCACTGAAAAATGTGAAATAATGGACACGACATATTCCAGAGATTTATCGCCAGATATAGATAGGTAATCTCTGACTGTGTCATGAAAAATGAGGGGTGCTTTCTATAGCCATATAAAAGCTTGTTTACAGACAGACTGAACAACCGCCTGTTCACCTTCTGGCGAAACAAGAAAGGCCGTGAAATTGGCACGGAGGCTTCCGCGGTGATTTCATGAATTGTTTTTTTCGGATTTCTCCCGCGTTGATTCATTTTATGGACAACCATTTCACTTGTATTCCAGCGAGCGTTGTCAGGTCCTGAATGAGCTGCAGAAGATTCTTTCTCCGTTATATATACTTAACGCTTGAGCTAGTCAGGCGCGCGCTGATTGGCTGGAAGGACCTTTAAATTTGATTGTTGCAAAAGACGTTGGAACGCTGAGGAGAGAGCCTTCCCAGTTGAAATTCTCTGCTTTTTTTGCTATAACATAAAATCGCATGTAAGGAAGAGGGGAAACGTAATGTGGCCATGAAGAGAACCATCTAAGCTGAAATACAGGAGAAGGCAAAGGCATAAGCTCTCTTTATTTACGTCGCCGGGACTGCACAGAGGATTTCAAGAGTTCTCGCCAAGCACGACGTCTTAACGAGATTCAAAAGCGAAAAGAGGACCACTGACCTCCTTCGAACCGAAAAAGATCGACACCCGGCTGACATTTATGAAGGAGTGTACGAAGTGACATGTAGCTGCGGAAAATTGTATATCGGGCAGACATCGAGATCACTGAAATTCAGAATATCGGAACAACAAAGAGCGACCGAAAAGAAAAATTTACGCCATTCCGCGGTTGCAGAGCACGGCTGGTCAGAACCCGGCCACGACATAAACTTTCACAATTGTAAGAGAAAATAAATATTTCCCTCGGCTGATAAGAGAGGCAATTGAAATAGCAAAAAACGCAGAGAATTTCAACAGGGAAGACGGCTATCCTCTCTCCTCAAAGTTCCAACGTCTTTTGCAACAATCAAATTTAAAGGTCCATCCGGCCAATCAGCGCGCGCCTAACTAGCTCAAGCGTTAGGTATATATAGCAAAGAAAGAATCTTCTGCAGCTCATTCAGGACCTGACGACGCTAGCTGGAATACAAGTGAAACGGTTGTCCATAAAATGAATAAACGTGGGAGAAACCCGAAAAAAAACCCATTCAAGAAAGGCCGTACCATGGAAGAAGGCCGTACCTTCTGGCTGACAGCGGCGGAAAATATTAAAAATAACTGGGAGAAACAGAATACAAGAGAGCCAGGCTGTAAGATATATCCTGAAGAAATTCCGTGGTTTAAAGAGAAAACCTCCGAAGAAAGTTACCGCCTGATCCGAGTGAAGTAAGGAGTTACACCGGGGGAAGATGAGATGTACTGCGCGAAGATCTAAGCCCACTGACGTTGCCTCACATATGCCTATTTGAAAGGAGGGGAAATAAAAATAGCAGTGAAAATTACTGCGGCAGACATTGATACAGAAGTGGACTTGGATGCTGAATCATTGGATCCTAACAACGTTGATTCTCGGTATCTTTAGGTAGGGGTTCGAACTTAATCTCAGAAAACGCACTGCAGAACACTTCTTACAAAATATGTCAAACAAAGCCTGTATCTATAAAGTGGGGGCTGTACATATAAATGTAGTGGGTGAAGTCCTCCCTGGGAATGAACGTAACTTTAGATATAATGTGGGTAAAATCCATGCGAGACATTTTCAGCATTGCGTTCAGGAGAATAGGATTATAATATATTCATGGAAATAGTGGAAAGGTTCTTGGATTAAAAATTGAAAGAGATATGTTACTTCGCTCTAGTTAGGCCACATCTCGAGTACGCTTCAAACCACTTTAGGGTCTTTCCAAGAAAGATTTAACACTTTAAATAAACAAAATACAAAGGATATCCGAACGCTTCGTGGAAAACTCTTACGGTCGAACAGAGAGCAAAACAAAGCTGATGTAAATACTAGGTTGGGAACCACTATAGCCGCAATTTGCTTGCTAGCAAAGTTTTATTGAAAAATTTAGATCACGTTAGTTTAGGGTAACACGGAGGATATAATTTGAACCTGGCACTCTATCTCACGAACTTAAAAAAGCGACAAAATAAGAAAGGTATACCGTCGGAAAGGTAGGCAAAAAAGTTTCTTCTTCCCTTGAACCATTAATGACACAATAACAGAACAAAAGGCTAAGACGCTTCTTTTAAGATGCTACTTTCGCTTTTTACCACTTCCAATTCGTTTTCTCTATTCCTTTTTTTCTCCATGGCTGATGTCCCAACACCACTTGCTATACTCCCTTAAGACTATTTGCAGGGTGATCTGTAGACGTCAACGGAAGAATCGTCAGATGATAGGGCACTTTTTCATATGTTGTTTCCACTGCAGTGATTCTACTCCTTAATCCTTTTCCATTCGATTTGATCTACTTCCTTATGCCCTCCACTGCGACAATGTATTTGAATTCATGTCTAGATAACTAGAGCCACCAAATCAAGAGTAGTTTTTTCATTAAAATGACCTTGGGTAGAAATCTTACTCCAAATCTTCCCCGAAAGAATGAACAATATCCCCGAATTATTTCAAAGGATATTTTACTGTTTATTGTAGGTTTATTTAGATGGACATGTTAAAAAAGTTTTTGAAACGCCGCATTTCAGCAAAAAAATAATCCTTTACCATTATTTCCTTTTCCTTCCCTCTCTCCGGTCCCCTAGAAATATTCCATCTTTCAAGGCCTTTGGGATTCAATTGACCGCTTATTTCATCCTCAGTAAATCTTACATAAATACTCTCAGTAGTACAGGGTCCCTTATAGCTTGCAGTAACACGACGAGAAAATTGAAAGAACTTCATAACATGCAAGTTCACTTCTGACGGATCACATCCAGTACGGCGATCCGAGAATGTTGATCAGTTGGGTCCACTGATGTCTCCTGCGATTGATGAATTTTGGTCAACGCCGAGCAGCTTGGGTGTTGCTGTATCTTCTACACGCATAAGAGAGAGGGATTGCGACCCTAGGGTCACTGAGTTAATCCATCTGCTCTCCCCGATGACTAATGAGGCCCTGGCTTTCAGCTCAAGGGCGTCAAAAAGTGACTCACCTTTCAATGTGTTTCTCTGAGCTAGCTCCTGAGTGAGTAAATACCAGGCTGCCGCCAGCGTGCCCCGTCGGTGTACCCTTTGGCAGGGGTCAAACGTGTGTCCTTTTGCCACTCTCTTTTTTCTCCCTTTAGTGGGGGGAGCCGGGTTGAATTGTTTTTTCCCTTTCCCCCAGCAATGGTAGACGCCTTTTCCTCTGCTTTTATACCTCCCCCAAAACACTTATAGGCGTTTGTTTTTGCAACAACCTAATCTTCCGATGCAAATATCTTTCCACCAATCTATGACTTCAAGTGTACAACAAAAAAATGTCTGAAGGGGGCAAATCTGGATGATGGGGTGGATACATATCGTCTTCGGGCAATTAGGGTGTTGACATTTCAGATGTGTTAGCTGGTGCATTGTCGTGGGGGGAAAACATTTTTCTTCACCAAATAGAGTCAATTTTTCATCAGTTCAAATTTTCATTGATCCAAGGAAAAGGAAAATATCGCTTGGCATATTTCTTTCCCTTTTACAGGTAGTTAATGAAGAACATGCCATGTGAATCCCAGATAACGGCCATGATCATAAGTGCAGCTGTTTTTGTTACTTTGTGAGCCAGTTAAGCAGCAGAAGTCCACTGTTTTAATGATCTAAATGTTTCTGGTGAGCAACCATGAAGCCATTTATCATCCACGGCTATGTAATGCCGAACAAGATCACACAATTGCGCTTGCACATGTCCAAACACTTCCGAAATGCTCGCGCAATGCCTTTTTAATCAACTTCCAGCAAACTTTCCACCCAAATTGCCAACAATACGCTTAACATGCTTGCAATTATGTATAGAATATTAATTGACAAATTTGCTTGAAAATTGGTTATTTACCTTAGAGAAAGAGTTGAACGCCATCTCTGACTTAAGTAACTCGCTTATCAGACCACCCTCGTATAGCCACCCCTTTTTTCCGCCACTTGTCACTTTTTTTAAACTGACTACTGACGGTAACATTTTTGAAACTACGATTTTTCCACCTGCAAACTTCCTTAAATATTCACAATTTCTAGCAAATCGCAGCAAGAATGTGTGGTAGGAGATGTTAGGGCACTGGCCATAAAAAAGAAGGGTATAGAAAAACGGAATTGAAAGCGAAATACGATGATCCTATGCCTTTTCTCTCCCCATTATTGTCAACTTTCAAAACCTGAGTTGAAATTCGAAGATGAAAATCGGCTATTTCTTTCTGGCAATTAATGCACTTCCTATGGTTAATATCAAGATTGAAAATTTATCACCACCCTATTTATCAAATGTAAATGATACGCTGAGAGATAAATTGTCAGCTCCCTTTCTTTCATTTTACACTTAGCTTATCCCTATTTGGGAAAATTTAGGATGAATAACAACCACAAAATTCTTCTAACACTGATGTACTAACACTTCCGTACTAAAAATTAATTTTCATTTGGAGGATGAAACTGAAAAGGCGTAAAAAAACGTAAACGCAAATTAATTACTGTGATGAGTATCAGGCTCAGATATGTAACAATTGTAGCTGAATATTAGCAGTTAACTGCTAATATTCAGCGTGAATAAGCGAGCAGTCTTGAGTATGCATAACTGCTAAATGAAATAAATAAGTACGCTCGTAAAGTCTTAATGCTTCGTGGATGAAAGAACAGCATCATTCATCTTTAAGTGCTTGATCGTGTTAGGCGTTGATCTCATTACAGTTATCACCAATACCACGAATATATGATATCAAAGGTTAGTTCACTCTTCTAATTAGCCCTAATTATATTCATCATCAATACATCTAAACCAGAGAATTATTGAATGTCATCATTCTAAATTGTCTCACTCATAGTAATTTTGGATTCGCTTTGAATTTTTCTGGATGAAATGTAGCTCTAGTTCCGAATGGAGAAGGAAAGGCCAGCTTGCATTAAATGATAACAATTTTCTTTTTGCAGGGAAAGAATACATTTCAAACTGCAATCTCCCTTCTTACTTCCTAGCATTGAAAAGAGTGCGAATGTTTGTGAATAATTTTGGTGAATATAAATTATCTTATAATTGCTTAGCGTGAAATGACTATGGTTGGTAGATTTCATCGAAGAGTTTCAGGAGTTTATGAGTTCCTAATTATTTCTACCACCTCCTGTGCAATATTCCTGATGTGTTTGAGAACTTAAAATATGAGAAAGATTCTCATTCAATTCGTCATATCTTTTTATTTTTTTAGAGTTAAAAACTTAGAACAGTATTTTTAATGCAGTTATCGATACAATAATGAAAGTTAATACAAATACAGAAATTTGATAAATACAGTATAAGTCCTCCTGAGCCAATGGCTCGTCCGGAGGTGCTGGTGTGGGCAAAAAAAATACAGAGTTAATTTCCATCATTCCCTTACATCAGTCTAATTATTGGTGAAAGTCCATATGTTAATAAAGTACACTTAATTATTGCAATTTATTACATATAAAGTAAATTATACACTTTTTATCACTTACACTTGCATTCAGGAGAATGACAATCCATTTAATTATGTTATAATTGATTTTCTAACAATAAGTTTTTACAATTTCTTTTTAATTCTGAAATGTTGGTTATTTTAGGTGTACTAACATTTACATAATTGAGTAATTTAGGTATAATTACTCTTAGCATTCTACCTCCATAATTTGCCTTTGTGATATCATAATATTCCGTATGTCTCAACTGAATTTGCTGGGATAATAATAAAATTTGCAATTCGCTCCGCAATTCAACAATTTCAGAAACCTGAAGTTAACATCAAAACATTGTAGGATTCGTAATAGTGGAAAGTAAGAGAGGTAGGTACGATTCTGGCTCTCAGGTACTGTATGTAATCTACAACCTAACACAAATGTGTTTGGCCGCGGGCATTAGGTCAACGGTCATGAAAAAGGTAGACTGAGGTTGATAATTTAGCCTGGGAAAGTGAATCCTGGAACTTCTCAGTTTAATTGTACTTATATTTTTTCTCGTCACTCTTTGAACTGCCAGCGTATTGAGTAGAATGATAATCCTTCATGCCGTAATTAAAATCACGCAAGTATACTTTATGTAATTATCTAAAATTGACACTCAGTCTTGGTCTACCCCGGGGGTTCTTGTCAGGTCTTTCTTGGGCTCTTTGTGTACCTCAATCCATTGCCGTGGCGATGAAAAGATTTTCCCACCTATATGGTAACCGAGCATTTTCTCAATTGTTGTATATTTCCAATCAAGGCAACTTAAAAGTAATCTTTAGAATATGTACGTGAGATTATTGTGAATTTTCATGCTTGAAGATCATCATACCTCATTGTTTTGAATTATTCGTTATTTTACGCTATTGTCCTAACCATAGTGGGGCTCGAATTTCCCGCGCGACTGTAGAATGTGGCGCCACGTCGCGTCGTCTGCTCCTTGCTCTCGTTTCTTGTCCTGTGGCACACCCTACCGGTAAATAATCTTAAACATTAGGTGTACGTCATATTTGGCAGTGTATCTGCAGTATTGTTTTTGTTGTCAGAAATAGTGCAAGAGGCTCGTAATATCAGATGACAGCAGTATAATTACTCTAAATGGTAAAGGTACTTCCTCAGTAGCAACGTACATCAACAGTTCGCACAAACCAGGATTTTTGAAGACATCGACTTCTTTCCTCAAAGAAAATTTGAAGTTAAATCAATGGCTTCTGCTGATGGTAAAAATTACTATTTGCTTTAATGATTTATTTTAATGCCATTGTGCGTTGTAGCCCGAGGAATCTTAGGGTGTAAGCTTAATTTTACCCAGTCGTATATATCGTTTTCTGAACGGATTCGGTTAATGTTTTTATAAATCATTGTATGTTCATAGGTACTTAATCATCACAAAATAAATCATGCTTCCCGTAGAGTTTTTATTGGTGTTGATGAAAATCTATTAATGCGCTATGTTCTTTCATATATAAAGCACACTAATATCACATTTTCATATCAGGGAAGGCCCTCGAGTGATAATTATTAACGCATGTTTCTATTGATCTACTCCGTTTCAGGGAAAGATGATAAACCAAGCGTATCTGGGACCTTTTCCGAAATGCTAAACTCTTCGAAAATGGATGAAATCCTGGAGGGAATGATCGGCTACTTTCAAAACTTCGGCTTTCATCGTGGTGACTCCGAAAGCAAAAGCAAAGAGAAGGTGAGTCAAGGGAAGCTGTGTATCACCTGCAGGATCAAGTGAGTATACTTTTCTTGCTTAAAAATATTTTACTTGCTTTTTAGGTGTTAGATGAACCCACTGTTGATGGCATTGTGAAGTACATTCAGGATGAGAAGTGCAAAAATATAATTACCATGGCTGGAGCAGGAATATCAACATGTGAGTAAATCATTTACCATGAATATCTGTGCGTCTGATAACAGGAAACAATCATGTAAAGTTCATGTTTACATTATTAAAGTGAAGCTTCAGTGTCGTTTTCCTTGCCTTGCCTACTCAAATTTAAGCTAAACCTTTGCCATACGCTGTGAAAAAAGAAAAAGGATTGGAAAAAAAGTTTTTATGGAGCCCTTGTCTCCTGATTTATGTCTACTTCTAGTTAAAACTTTGAACAGTTGCTAATTGTGGCACTCTAATTACATTGAGAATGTGTATTCTTGGGGGACATCTGTAATGCATAATATTCACTAACAGTATATTATTAATGTAATTGCTGCTACTAGACCTATTGATCAAAACAAATCAAAGACCGATCAAACCCACACAGCATGCGGACGGCCGCAAGGCAGCCGGAGGCTGTCCACCAAGTTCATAACGGATGTCCGTAGACTCCGCATTTATTGCAGTTGACATCCACTGCATGTTCATACATCAGTAGAAATGACTGCCTGTGAATGTCCTGCAAGTGTCCACTGTGAACGTCCTACAAGTGTCCGCTTTGGACTGTTAAAGGACACATTTTGGCCAGCAATGTGAATTATACTAGGCACTGATGGAATAGGTCAAAGTAAAAGAAAACTAAGAAAAATAAAATATTAAAGAAAATATTACAGTTTTTACATTTATTCAAATTAAAATTCATGCATTGCTTTCATTTAATCCAAATTTCATTCATTGACCATGGTCAAAATACATACAGTACACTGGCTGCCTCTTTTACAAAAAACTACTTCTCAATTTTCTTCCTCACATTTACACACTCCTTGGAGTGCCTCAGCCAGTTCCTGATGGCTGCCTCAATCTCTCTCTGGGGCCGAAAAATTCTCCTGCAATGCTCCTGTAAAGATGGAGTATACATGAATGGCATAGGAGTATGACATTGCCTTTGGGTTAAGGACTGTTAGGTACCAATATGGAAAAGCTTCAGCCACAATAGTCAAGCATTTTTAGTAGGTACTTAATCTCAAGTAGAATTATGCGTCAATTATAATTTCTACCACTATATGCCTCAAACAGGCTACAAACACCTTTCTCAATTTAAAACACTATGGTACTAACATGTCCAGAAGTGTACTTGTAGCATCAAGCGACTAATTTTTTATTAAATAACTGCATATTATACAAGGTCAGGGTGGCCACATGTCAGTGAAGTCAGGGAAATGTCAGGTAAAAGAGGTTGGCTGTCAGGGAAATATCAGGGATTTACATTTTTCAGGGAAACTCGTAAAGGTCGCACCTCTACAAGTGGCTTGGCTCATGGTCCATATACTTATTTCATCTCTGCCTCCCTCCGATATATGCTGGACCACTCATGGCCAGATCTTTCTTCCTCCCTTTGGCTCTGCCTGGCCATTCCAGACTATTAAATTCCTTCGTTGTTTTAAAAGAAATATTAACTATCTTATCTTTATTTCTTTCTTCTTGCAACAACAATTAAACCCTTTTTTCTTTCTTAATGTAATTAGATACGAAACAACTTAAAGATCGCACCAAAAACAAATGAGCGATGATATTTCCGAGTGCGCATCATGTTTGCGTATGTTAAGTTGCTCACCTCACTTTCAACACTCCCCCTCAAGTTAACATACAAAATTATTTCAGTGTTTTCAAACAAATTACAAACAGTTATCACTCATTGAACAATAGCACACAAAATATAAGATTAATGAAATGAATCTGACAACACAAATACAATGAAAAACACCTTAGAACCAACTAAAACATGATTCAAGTTCAAAAGGTTCAAATTTAAAGTTTAACATATTATTCAACAGTCAATCAGGACGAGAAGTAAACATCAGGTACTTGAGACAACTTAGATAAGGCTTTTCAGACAGTATGTAGTTTCCGGCCAGCTCTCTTGGAGGATTAAATTCCATGGGAGTTCTTACTGCATGGCAATTCTCCATCTGAAACTTTGACAATAGCCTTTGAACATATGCTTTTTGAGATAAAAACATACCTTGTTCTGTTCTCACAGCATTGATGCCAAGAAAATATTTCAAGGCACCCAAGGTTTTGGTTTTGAAATTAACTTTCAGTTTGTTCTTGACAGACTCAATCGAATTTCTACAGTTTCCCGCGACAATGATGTCGTCCACATAAACAAGTAAATACATGACTGCTTCCTTATTCTTCTGTACATACAGACAGGTGTCATGCTTTGACCGAACAAATCCCAGGCCTCTGACGCATTCGTCAAATTTCTTATTCCAGGCGTGAGGAGCTTGTTTCAGGCCATAGAGAGTTTTTTCCAGTTTGCATACAAGACTAGAATCAGATGCACATCCAGGGGGCTGGGACATGTAGATTTCCTCAGTAAGGTTGCCATGAAGAAATGCACTCTTGACATCTAACTGATCTGCAATCAAAGATTTATGATTGATGACAGACAACAGGGTTCTTACAGTGACAATCTTTGCTACTGGTGCATAGGTTTCATCATAATCAATTCCTTTAGTCTGTTGGAAACCTTTTACCACTAGTCTGGCTTTGTAGCTTTCTACTTCCCCTTTTTCATTTGTCTTGACTCTGAAAACCCATTTGCTGTCAAGGACTTTCTTTCCTTCAGGCAGTTCTGTTAACTTCCAAGTTTTATTCTCTTCTAATGCCTTTAATTCTTCTTGAATAGCCTTCTTCCACTCCTCTTTGTCCCTTCTATTTTCAATTTCCTCTATAGTGGAAGGCACATCTTCTACATAAGGCATTGACAGAGTTGCAAAGTCTTCCAAATACTTTGGTTTGTTTCTAGCACGTACAGATCTTCTGAGACTTTCCGTTTCATCTTCTTCAGCTTCAGTTTCTTTAAAGCTTTTTTCTTCTGATTCATCTGCGTCTTGTTCTAAATTCCAAGAAGACTCTTCTTGTTTCTCATCAGTCTTGTAGAGTTTGGTTTCATCAAATATTATGTCTCTTCCAGCAGTTATCTTGCCTTCACTCGGAGACCATAGCCTATATCCATTAGGACAGTAGCCCACCAAGTAATACTTTTGTGTCCTAAATTCCATTTTACTAGTCAGCAATTCCTTGGGGGTTTTCAAATAGGAAAGACAACCAAATACACGAACTTTTCCAAGGTTAGGTTTCTTGCCTATCCACATTTCAGCTGGTACTTTATCCTTTAAGGCAGATGTGGGACATCTATTCAATATATATACAGCTGCCAGCACAGCTTCAGGCCATAAATTCTTGGGTAGTCCACAACTCAAAATCATGCATCTTGCCCTTTCCAGTAATGTTCTGTTGAACCTTTCGGCTACTCCATTCTGTTCTGGGGTGTAGCGAATGGTATATTCGACTTGGACTCCCTTTTCTTCAAAATATTCCTTCATTTCAGTGGACACATATTCTCCTCCATTGTCACAGCGAAATCTACTAATATTTAAATTGAAATGAGATGTGGCCATGGCTTCATAGATTTTGAAATACTTGAATACTTCACTCTTCCCTTGCAATACATAAATTACAGTGAAGTGAGTATAGTCATCAACAAAGGTCAGTATATACTTTCCTTCATTGTAAGCCATTGGCTTGATTGGGCCACAAACATCACTGTGTATCAATTGGAGTGGTCTGGTTGCTCTTGTTCTTTCTTGATGGTGTGGTTGCTTTATCTGTTTCCCTTCAATACATGTTTCACATCTTTCCTTGGGTTGTTCATCAGTAATTCCATCCACTAATTTCTTCAGCTTTTGAAGACCAGACTGAGAAATATGGCCAAGTCGCTTGTGCCATAAGTCCTCTGCTGAAGCACTTAGGTAAGCAGTGGGATATCTCTTCATCTGCAAGCAATACATCTTTCCAACCCTGATTCTTGATGATGATTTTATTATTATTATTATTATTATTCCTTCTATGACAATTTTCCCATTCATTTGAACTTGCACCTTTTCATCTCCGAAAATAATTTTGAAGCCTTGTCTTTCCAAGGTGCTAATGGACAAAAGATTGACTCGTAGGTCAGGTACATAAAGAACATTATTCATATTTATTGGTGTTCCTTTGTCATTTTCCAGTTTTATGTTGCCTTTTCCTAAGCATTTCATATTTATACCTTTCTTGGCGATTTGAATGATGGTTGGAGTCTCAAAGGACTTAAAATTAAGTAGTAATTCCTTCTGATATGTTTGGTGATCAGATGCTCCAGAGTCAGCATACCAAATAATATTCCCATTCTCAGCACATTCTATACTTTTCAGGGCAGTAATTTCTTTCACAAGACATTCATCACTTTTCAGAGCTTCCAATCTGTTACACTGAAAGCTGTAGCCAAAACAATCAAGAGTCTTCCTCCTGATTACATTCCTGCTCACTTGTGCTTCTTTTCGATACAGCTTAGGACAGTCAGAACGCCAATGTCCTAATTTACCACAGTTATGACAGGGAAATTTGTTAACTGGAGAAGCATTACTTGATGAATTTGACGCTTCACTCTGCTTATTCCCTCTTCCAATTCCACTGTTACTTATTCTTCCTCTCCCCCTGAAACCACCTCTTCCTCTGTGACTAGAGTTCGAAGCAAATGCTACTTGAGGCTGGGAATTCTGTTTTGGTTTCTGGGTTCGCAGAGCTATTTTGCTGCTTTCTTCCAGGAGCCTACTTTTAACAAAAGATACAATTATATTTACTGAGCAAATCGTTTCAATGGCAGTACTTACTCCATCATATTCTACTGGCATTGTCATTAGTAGATAGACACATTTTTCCTCTTCATTTAGCTTGGTTCCGGCTGATTCTAATTTCCTCAATAGTTTGTCTATTTTTAAGAAGTGGTCATTGATTCCTTCTTGAGACGGTTTGAACTTCGATGCTGGTGACAAGAGTTGCTTCATTACGGTTATCCTGGAGGTTATACTTTTCCTTTGGTAAGTTTCCTCGTAAACTTTCCAAATATCATATGCCGTATCTTTTCCCATCGCATAGCCCAGGTGACTCTCTGCAATTTTGGTGATGATCGTGTTCTTGCATTTTTTGTCTTTCTTAAGCAATGTTTTATTTCTTTCCATTTGAGCCGTTTTCTGTGATGGCGATTCCTTTTCCTGCTATTCTTCCAGTATGATACGATTCAAGGCTACATCCAAAAATTCCTTTTCATCAAGCAGACATTCCATTCTGTATTTCCAATTTTCATAATTTGTTCCATCGAACAAGGGAATTTTATATCGTTCTTCTTGGTTTTCCATCGTGATTATTCTTAATATTCCGATGTATTTTTCTTTTCTAGTTAGTGGCGACGTCCTGGGCCCATAACCTATTAAATTCCTTCGTTGTTTTAAAAGAAATATTAACTATCTTATCTTTATTTCTTTCTTGTTGCAACAACAATTAAACCCTTTTTTCTTTCTTAATGTAATTAGATACGAAACAACTTAAAGATCATGCCAAAAACAAATGAGCGATGATATTTCCGAGTGCGCATCATGTTTGCGTATGTTAAGTTGCTCACCTCACTTTCAACACAGACTACCTTTTCAAATATCTTGGCTGAACAGCAGGCCTGAAATGTGTGAGGGTAGGTACCTTTCGGGAAACCCCAAAGCAGTTCGAAAGTCCCTGCTGCCACGGGGCAGGGGAACGGCCTCTGAAAGGGGCGGTTCGAACACGACATATCCAAGATATGCTTTGCTTCTTTGAGACCCTTATCAGGCCAGCGTTGGAGGAGAAAAATACCCCATGGTTTGTCATTTGCAACATTGTCGGAGGCGACACCCGTCTCTCTGCTCGCCCGCTCACTGTTGCCAAGTCTCCGCTTATGATTTCTCTCTCACTGGCACATCCCTTTTCGAAGGTGCATCGGGCATATCAAATTCCGTATCGAATGATCATGGTGCGAGATCACTCATACGGCCATGAATGTATCAGTAAAAAGTCATCAGAAAAAGGTGTGGGCAAGGAGTCGACTTACGACATTGGAGTTTTTGCCCTTTCCAACGAATCACGAGTAAAATTTTCACAATTTCACTGCGATGGAGTTATTGTCAGAGATGGCTAGCCAAAGCCACCTTGGGCTGCTTGGTCGCGTGCAGTCTCCGCCTCGCGGGGCGAGCTGCTTCGGTTGTCCGGTGTACTAAGTTCGGATCATGCACTGGTCGTCCTTGGGTGAATTTCTCAGCACATGAGTCAATTTGTCATTAGTGAGGGAAAAATGGGCATTGAAAGCTATGTTGCATCAACCATGCATTTCTATTTCTTCAGCATTTTTGGAATTATTTCCACCACTTATCCACTGGCCATTCAGGTCATACTGTGTACATGATGAAGGGAAGTGCCTTGCCTCTCACACCCCCTGCCTGCCTACCAGCCATTTTTTTTTATAGTATTCCTTATATATTGCATTTTCTTCTCAGTCCTAGTTACTCAATATTATTATCTTAGGCGTATCTAGCAGCAGCGTCTGAAGGTGGGGGTCACCGGGGGGGGGGGGGGGGGGAGTGTGGAATACTCCCCATGTAAAACGGGGGTTTCAGGAACTTTGAAAAATATACATGACGTTTTGAAGGTGTAATTGAAATTCTCTTAGTAATTGCATGTTTTGAATCAAAGTTTTTAAAAGTTGTTTTAAACCTTAGAGTGCCAGGGAGTGCAATTGCGCTCCTCCCGTCTCTCGCCAAAAGTGCCGGGAGCGATATCGCGCTCCATCGGCAATGTCACTATTTCGTATATTAATCTTTTTTCAAATATTAACCTCTTAAGTGGGCTAAGCGCATATATGCGCGGATTTTAAACGACCGTCCGGTGGGTAGCGCGCATATATGCGCGCTTCACATCAAATACTATTTCTCAGTGGGCTAAGCTTATAGATGCGCGCTTTCTTCTCTATCGCCTTACTGCAGTGTGCTGCCATCATTTAGCCTTTTTTTACACTCCGTAGTCCCGGTCATATTTGCTGTACATGACTCCCAAAAAGAGAAAGTTTTGGCGGTCTAGGCGTGAAAAAAGTCCCGTTATTCCCATTCCGGGATTTTTTTCGGCTTCTGTTGTTGAAAGCAGTGCATCGTGCAGTCTACAAATTTTGCGGTCTTGAATACTTGTTATATATACAGTATGTTTTGCGAGTATTTACGTTTACTGAAAGTGCCTACTGCCTAAAAATAGTAGCTTTTATGTGTGCTGCGTTATATCCTCCTCATTACTCCTCAACTTCTTGGAATAATTAGTGAAGTTTTTTTTTATTTCACACACCACTATGGCTAAGAAGCGATCGTTGCTATCTGAAGAGACTATAATGATCGCACTAAGTGAGGATGAAGTTTCTTCAAGTGACGAGAGTTACAATTCCTCTGAAGAAGAAGAATCCCGTGTATCCGTCGGTGTTAGAGCTGGCACCAGTGGGACTTCAACTCGAGCTGGGACCAGTGGGACTTCAACTCGAGCTGGCACAAGAATGTCAAGAGTTCAGGAGTTGCACGTATCATCATCTTCACAAAGTGAGAGTGACAGCAATGATAGTGATACAAATCCACCCCTGGAAGCTGATGACGGTAAGTGGGCCGAAAATGGTCGTGTGAGGCCCAGATTCCCCCAAATATTTGTTGCTGGCGCAAAGGGTGAATTGCAAGATAAAGAGCAGTCGGATGAAATTTTTGAGCACTTCATGGACGCTGACATCTCTGACCTTATTGCACAGCAAACAAACTTGTACGCCCAACAAACCATAGACAGGAAGAATCTTCAGGGTAAAATGAAAAGGAGAAGTCGAGACAAAGATTGGTGTGAGACAAATAAGGAGGAGATAAAATTATTTTTCGGTATGCTGCTTCTTCAGGGAATTATTCAGAAACCGAAAATCAGCCATTATTTCTCCCGCAATAAGTTGTTGGAAACTCCAATTTTTTATGAGCTGATGAATGAAAAAAGATTTTATCTTCTGCTAAGATTTTTGCACTTCGCTGATAATGAGGCATTCCATGATGAAGGGACAGTTTCACCCAAGATTTATAAAATAAAACCCCTATTAGATCACTTGGTCAAAAAATTTTCAGAAAGCTACACCCCTCAAGGTGAAATTTCAATTGATGAAAGCCTTTTGCTGTGGAAAGGCCGTTTAGGGTGGAAGGTTTTCATCCCAAAGAAGAGATCCCGGTTTGGAATGGAATCATTCAAGCTCTGTGAGGCTGAGTCGGGTTACGTGTGGAATATGATAATTTATACTGGGAAAGATACAGAGCTTGTCGAAGATCTCGAAGGATTATCGGTGAAAAACATGACCAAACCCACTCGAATTGTGCTTTCGTTGGCTCAAAAACTTTTGAATCAAGGTTATTTGATAGGGCTAGACAATTATTACAGTAGTCCTGAACTTTTCGACTTCCTTAATAAATTTGCAACTGATGCAGTGGGTACAGTTAGGCGAAATCGAAAAGAACTTCCAAAAACTGTGATGAACAAAGTGCTAAATTCTGGGGAAGTTACTGCAGCCTATAGAAAAAAGTTGATGGTGCTAAAGTGGAAGGACAAGAGAGAAGTCTGCATGTTGAGCAGCATTCATGATGCGGGAACAAAAAGTGTACGAGACAGAAGAGGCGGTACGAAGCAAAAGCCTCAAGTGTGCATAGACTACAACGATGCAATGGGAGGTGTGGATCTCTCTGATCAGTACATGGTTACATATAGCACGTCGAGGAAGAGGATGAAGAAATACTATATGAAAATCTTTCGCCATCTACTTGATTTGTGCACTTTCAATTCCTTTGTGATTTATAAAAGGCATGGTGGTCAAGGTACACACCTTGAATTTCGATTAGACCTGATACACCGGCTGTTCAATAAATACGCTGGGTCAACTCCTGCAAGCCAGAAATCTGGACGAGTACGAGGTTCGCACATCGAGACCCCAGGAAGGCTGACCGGTACCCACTTACCCATAGCTATTCCCCCCACAGATTCAACAGCACGTCCTCGAAAAAGATGTGTGGTATGCTTATCACACAAACAGCGGAAGGAAACATATTTGTGCTGTCATAAGTGCCATGTGCCGCTCTGTGCGGAACCCTGTTTTTACCAATATCACACTAGTTCCCAATATTGACTAAAGAACTTCAAAAGCAATGTAAAAAGTGTACATAGAAAATGATAGGTAACAGTTTCACTGAGACATCAAGGTGATTGAAGAAAGAACCACTGATCATTGTCAGTTCAAGACATAAATCACGCTCAGAGGTAAGGCAAAAAATACGTTCCGAAAGGTTACTTTTACTCATGATCATTTGAAAACAGAATATATATCTTAGGTTTTATGGGAGGAACATAAATAAGGGATTAATGATTAAATTTCTATTTCAGGGGTAAAATGCAACCACACCGTGCAAAAGAGCAACTTTTGACGTAATTGTTTTCTTGAAGCTACACCGGTGAACTAACAAATTTAATCTCCAGATGTGATAAATTTATGACAGAGAAGCCATATAAACATTTAAATAAATAATGCTGTGCACAATTAGTGAAAATTGATAAATTTTGTTCCTTGGAAAATTTATAAATAATACTATAAAACTTGTTAAAACATAACAAAAAAATATAGTTAGAGAGGATATCTTTTTAAAATTCCTCATTGATTTATTATATAAATATTTAACCAAAATTTCAAAATGATATCATTCTTATTTGCAAAGCCCCACCTGGTGATAGATCAATGAAATTTTACCACCCACTTAAGGGGTTAATATACGATAAAAGCATAAAATATAATATGTCAAACGTTAAACCAAATATGATAAAGGTTTCCTAAATTTTTTGAAAATGTAATTTTGTTTACGCATGATGCATAATGTTTTTCGTAAACTACTGCAAAATCACCAAAAATGCCACGACAATTTTAGCATAATACCTAGGAAATTGGTTGGTACTCAAAGGGTTAAAATTAAGCCACCAATGGAATTTGGGTTACAACACCCAAAACCCCCCTGGATACACCAATGATCATTATTGCAGGTTAGAGTTTTAATATTGACCTTTAAGAGTCTTTTGTTCTATAGTAATATGTTACTGTTACGTTTTTTACTTTCAAAATTTATAAAATAACTCGTTTTGTACTTTCAACATTTATTTAAAAAATAATGACAATGTATAGAATTGACTTTTGTTTTCTTTCGAAATGCACTGATAGCACCTGCATCTCAAATATAACAATGCATTTTATTACGTATCGTGCCATCATTAAAACAAAAAAATCATAAAAAATCGCTGTACACTTAGTTTCAGGGGCCCAAGTCTGTAACTTGGATTTCTCCCGAAAACGGGAGTTAACAGATCCGCCGGGCGATAAAAAGAGCCTTTTCTCCCGTCGGTAGTCTGTAACGGGTTTCTCCGGGAGAAAGGAGGAACACGAAACGCCCGTAGACAACTTGTCGCCCGACCCAAGTCTGTAACTCGGCGAAGCGACTTCCGGCGGCCCCAGATGGGAGACAAGTTACGTCGGCCTTGCTAGACCGACGTAAGTTTTCTCCACAGGAGAAATGTGCGCATTACGACAGTGATTTTAAGTTTTGACCAATGGCATAAGAGAGTTCACGATTATTTACTTCTGCTTGGAAAACAACTAATCCACCGTTCATAAGAATAAAGTCTGTACTATTCGCGTATTTACACGTACATGAGTATAGTATATACATACTGTCAGTTTCCAATTGAAAAAGCAATGAGGACCGGAACATTAGCATAGACCTCATCCACATTAATTATTATAAACGAAGCGTTTCTCAATTACTGATCTGAAATCCCAATTTTAGACTACGTAAATATCGGCATGTAAACATAATGAGAAGCGGAGTCTTAAAATTTGATGTTTGAAGTTTAAACTTCCACCTTTAATAGTTCACAACAAATGAAAATCTGCTGCTCCGATTACATCAAAGAAGAGTTTGACGAGTAATAATGTGCACGAAGCACACGTTGAATTAAAGCTTAAGTTCCGTATTATTATCTAGGTTACTATAATGACTTATACAAATTTCACTCCATTATTTTTGTGAGCTTCATGCTGATCGACAGTTTTAAGGGCATTTGAGTTTTCAATTACCTTATACGTGTCGTACTTAATCTCACTTGGGTACTAATTCAATGAAACATCATATTTTCGTTTACATTATGACGATTAATCGTATCATTTCCAATCACCGTTCCAATCCACCGTAGTCGTACGGGTTGCACATATGATTTAATGTGGACGCATATCGCGATTGTCAGTTAGATGTCATGCTGTGTACACGGAAGAACGGGCATTACAGCTGTGCATGAATATCAGCTGTAAACGCTAGCGAATATGCTCTGTCTTGTATTTGTTCGTATATTCTAATTCATCCATGTGTGTGACTATAGTCTTCTAGTATACTTTCCATGTATTATTTTACACCAGTGACACAAGGGTAAGAAGTCATCCGTTAACTTGCTCCACTGACAAAGGATTTCGGCATTTTTTTTTAGCTGTTCTCTCTACGCTTATATTCCAAGATTTATTTTGATTGAACTCAAATTCCAGATTGATCGCCGCTATAGAAAGGTTTGGGATGCTGATATAATCCTAAACTACACTCTATCGACTAGAACGACTTGAGCATATACCACGGCATATATCACTCGATTCATGGATTGTATGCTGATACGTTTCCCCACAATGAAGGAACTCTCCCTTGGTGTTTGATATTTTACATTTGGAGTATTGCTCTTGTGATACGTATGTTATCCTGAAAATATAAGTGAAAATCATCGGCAACTTCCTTAAAAAAATCGGTGTGTTTTATAATGTGTTACTGTGGCCAAGCATTGGATATATTTCATACAAGTTTTGTGGTATATTCGGCGTTTACTTGAACTTTGGATGCTACTTTTTAAAAGCCTTGTAATAATGACGTGTGTTGTCGAGTGGTTTAGCTGATTAATGTCAGTATACTAACAGTACACGTGTTTAACGATTGTGCAACTGACGGCTGTTACTGTTTTCAATCTTGTCAATCGTCCATTGATCATGTAAGTAGCCCATTAAATAAATGTGTTCCTTAATAAAATTACATATTAGAAAATTATTCAGTTTAATATCCATGTATCACTTTCAACAAATGTTATTCCGATGAAGTTTGCCCAGCCGATGTGATATGTCAATACTATATACCTACACTTAGGAGTGATTTAAACTAGGATAAAGTGTAAGGGATACTCGAAAGAACAATGGTATTAATTATCTGACTGGTACATACTTTGCAATAGCGTAAATTAATCAATATCGTGAATATTCGTCTTCAGAAATTTCAGTTAGTGAAACGTCGTGCAATTGTACGTCAGTTAACAGATGGCTATTACTCTGTTTTCAATCATCCATTTATCATGTAAGTAGCCCATTCATTAAATGTGGTCATTTATCGAATCACATGTTAGATAATTATTCAGTTTAATATCCATACATCGCTGTTTGAACAAATTTAATTCCAATGAAGTTTGTTGATACGGAATGTCTTTCTGTCGGGAAGATTTAATAATATGCCCTTTCAGTGAGTTTTAAAATAGGATGAAGTGTAACGGAAACTGGAGAGTATAATGGTATTAATTATCTGACTGGTACATACTCTGAAATCGCGGAAATTAAACAATATCGCAAATATTCGTCCTCAGAAATTTTGTAAACAAAGCAGACTAATCCTTCGCTCCTACAGCTGTGAAAAGGTACAGTGGATTTCATTGGCTCTCAAAAGTAGGTCACTGAAATATGTCCAATAGTCAGCTTTGGCTTCAGAAATTTTCATACCCTCACTTTTCTCCTTCCGGTACAGCCGGCTGAAGTTTCTCCACCCAGTTACAGACTACGGTCGGGTGACATTTTCGGGAGGAATCTCGCTTCTCCTGTCTCCGGCGCCCCAAGTTACAGACTTGGGCCCCAGGGAGACATTTTATCAGGGTATTTCGTGGAAATGTCATTTAGTTTCAAAATTAAAACTTTGTGGCCACTCTTGAAGGTGCTTCCATGACTGTGAGTGCGACATTTATGCTGGAAATATGCCAGTTTTAGCCTCGCACAACATTTTGACCACAAAAGCACAACAATAAAATATTTCTATCAACCAAGGGAAATTACTATTTCTAGGGAAGTCCATCACCTTGTATTTTCAAAATAACTTTCAATAGGGTAATTTGGCATGCATTGATAATTCATGCATTCCAGTAAATCATAAATACCATTCTTGATATTTATCAAGCATCAAGTGTTCGAATAATACAAGTAATGAATGAATTTTCCCACACTTTCCAAGTGAGGAGGACATTGACTATTTAAGATTTCTGTACCGAAAGGTTGTGTACCAGTTTCTGTACCGAAAGGGTACAGAAATCTTACACCGCTATCACTTAGGTCATCAGTAGTCAATTGTGTTCTCACGGAAATCAACACGAGGCAGAACTGAACAGTTTGTATACTCAAACAATAAAGCGTGCTTTGTTTACTAACAACTGTTTTGTTATTTATTATTGTGTGAGCTAATCACGTGCCAATTACGCTAGACATCTAAAGGATATGCTGCTTAATGTAGTGCAAAGATGGAGTGATTATTTAACACATTTTTGACCTGATGGTACCTTCATTTTAAAATCTAAATTGTTGCAAGCGCACCTACTACATCTGTCCATATATTTTCAAAAAAATACTGTACTTACCACATCAGGCATCGACTAGAACAGGCTTGTATGCACACTTTTCACATACCACACTTGTGCACTGGGTAAAACACCTTATAAAAGTGAGAAATGTCCTTTGACCCAAAAAATTAAAAAAGAAGTCTCTTAACACATCTGTACTCTAAGGTATCGACATCAGTGACTTCTAGCTTTCCAAATGCATTGAGTTGAAGGTCTCTTGAATTTGTATGTAGGCTAGTGGCTCCTTGACTAGCTTTTTGATGCCTTTCTCTACTGTTGTCCTCATGGTAAGGATGTTGGAGAAGATTTGGCTGCTTCATTCATATATCTAAGTTGAAAGGTCCACTGTCACCAGGGTTAGTCCTATTTTTCCATGATTCCTTTGTCTTTCAAGTATTGGTTTTCAGATGTGACTGATGTGAAAACTGCTTTCCTGGTTGATTCTTCTCTTCTCTAACCTAATCTCTATAGCTTTCTTGACTATCCAGTCATAATAGCTGGTGTCCAAGCAAAGTATTTTTCTGTCATCAAGGTTAACTGCATGGCTGTGAATGAGGCTGTACTCAGCTACCACCGACTTCTCTATTTGTTTCATCCTCATGCATTGTTCAGAACAACAACTGAATATGTCTGTGGTAGCTGATCCTAGCCTCATTCACAGCCAATAAAAAGAGATGGCAGTAGATGGTTATGAGACCAAAGTTAATTCTAATTTGTACCTATCTTCCAATGTTCTATTTCATATAAATGAAAATCTCCTTTAGAATTGGAATAAAAAATATTTACTCTTTATAGTAAAATGAAATAATATTTTGCCTTAATATTAGATTTCTTGTATTCTTCTATTGTAAGATTTCAGGATTTCCCGGCGTCGATGTATGTCAGCAATCTCTTGGGATTTACACCAGGTATTTAGGTTCATGGTAGCCAACATTGTCCGCCATAGACTTAAATACCCGTTGTAAATCCTGGGAGATTACTGACATATTCTTCTATTGACTTACTAAATGCTTGATATCAGCCTTCCTAAATTTATGATATAATAAGCCCTTGAAAAAGTTGCTCCAATTGAGGCTTATAAGAAGTGATCCACGTAGCGTTCAAGGGTGATGAGCTTTCCAAAAAATATATAAAAATTGCCTGTGCTCCAGGAGAACAAGAAGTTGGTCTGGGTTAAGTGGATTGGAAGTCTGGCCTCCTTAACTACATATTAGGCTACTTGGTAGCATTTGTTTTGAAATCATCCAATAATGAAATTAGATATGTAATACTTTTCAGAGAAAAATTACAATGATGAAATCATGATTTGCATCATTTGCAGCGATATTACATCATGTGGTGGTGTCCGAAAGCCACTGATGCATAATGGAAGCATGCAAAATCACTTTCAATTTCAGTCTGTGGAGCAGCAAAAGTGTGCATATAAGCCCAAAAAGATGCAGGGAAAGTTTTGGAACAACTTGTTGAAAACACCTTTTCACACTTGTAGCAACAATATTTTTAAAGAGAGCCTTCAGTACTGCCAGCAATTTGGTTGATAAAATAAGAAACATATTAATCCTGAGAAAGTAAGAATGCTCCATTTCATTAAGTAGTGACGTTTTGATGACAAACTCCATCATCGTCTTCAAAGGGGTTGATGAAGATGATGGGGTAGTTAGTTATTACAATTTGGTACCTGAACTCCTGACCCAGTTGGAAACTCATGAATAATTTACTCATATAATTCGCCAGTAATACATCAGATCCTTCAAGTTTCTTTGTGCCTTCACTTAACACTAGAAGGTCCGATAGCGGTCAATTGACCGTTCGCAACTTTCTTATCGTCCTCACTCAAAAAGTAATTTTTGTGCGGATCTGATTTTTTTTGACTTTTAATATTTTAGGGGCATAAGCCAGTGTGTGAAATATTTTGTAAAATTAACAAGTACTTTTGGCGCAACAAGCGGGTCTACCTACAAGGTCTGCGAGCGGTCAATTGACCGCTATTGCATTTTAAGCGTTTCCGTTGACATCGGGCACGTTTCCTGCCTAATATGGGTCCTAATATCTAGTTCTATCATAATAAACGATCATAATCATGGGTTTTATACTAAAAAAATCGTTTTTCTTTCATCTGTTGCTCATTGAGGGCCATAACTGTTGAAGCTTTGTTTCAAGTTCCCGAATAAATTCCCCCACCCCATCGCTCGCTTCCACGGCAGTGTGCAGTGCATATTCACACGCTTGGACCGATGCATGTCTTGTAGGCTTGTGTAGCTGAATGAACCCATCTTAATGATCTGTGGCACACGCAATGGGGCCAACCATTTTTTTCGGCGACAATGTGTAGAAATCGGTTCAAGGAAATCATGAGATTTTTCCGTTTTGATGACAGGGCCTGCCGTGCTGCCCGTAAACAAACCGACAAATTTTGCTTGGTATCAGATCTTTGGAATAAGTTTGTTGAAAATTGCTTAGCATGCTACCGACCTGGCGAAAGTATTACTGTTGATGAGCAACTGTATCCGAAAAAGTGCATGTGCCCCTTTTTACAATACATGGCAAATAAACCCGATAAGTTTGGGATTAAATTTTGGGTCGCTACTGATGCGAAAAACAGGTACGTGCTCAATATTATTCCCTATGTAGGCAAAGATGAGGCAAGGCCCAGTACAAAACGTGTCGGCGAAAACATTGTCAAACAACTTGTTGAGCCTTACCTAAACAAGGGCAGAAACGCCACAATGGACAATTACTTTACCTCCTTGAATCTTGCGAAAGAACTCAAGAAGAAAAAAACTAGCCTTGTAGGGACGCTAAATCGAAATAGAAGAGAAATACCACCTGCTTTGAAGAATTGTGGTGATTCTAGTTTTAGCACTGTTATCTAAAAGCACGAAGAAATCACCTTGACCGGTTATCAATCTAAATCTAACAAAAACGTCCTAGTTCTTAGTAGTATGCACCCCTGTGTACAAATTGACGGTGAGACGGAGAAAAAAAAGCCAGAGACGGTACTTTTGTACAATAAGAACAAATGCGGAGTCGATACGTACGGTTGACCAACTGACTCGTAAATACAGCGTTCGGTCTGGCACACGGCGATGGCCCGTGCATGTTTTCTATAACATCCTAGATCTAGCCAAGATTAATGCTCATTCATTGTACAAGTTAGTCTTTAACTCTAATGTTTCACGTAAATCGTTCATTTTGGGAGTTGCAAAAGAACTGTCAAAGACTAACGTAGAAAGTATAAAAATGCAGCGTGTAGCAGACGTCGGTCCTCCTGACTCAGGTAGTCACAGGCAGTGCCAAATTGGGTTCTGTAAACAAAACAAAGAATTCATGTAACAAATGCAAGAAACGTATGTGTGGTAAGTGTGAAAGTGATATTAGGGTTTGCAAGAAATGCCAGGAAGCCTAGAAATACAATAGACCTGCCTCTTAGAGGTTACGACTTTTTGTTACTAAAAATTTTCATTTTTATGTGTCTCCTAATAGCGCTAATATACTATGTACAAGTTAAGATTCTCAATTTTTTATCTTGTACGTTTTTTTTACATATAGAATATGACATTAAGCAAAAACCTTTGTTAATTACCTCAAGAACAAAAATCATGTTCTTTCGTACACATTTTTGTTCTGTTCCTGAAAAAAATGTAATATAGTGGAAAGCTTTATGTAAAATGTCTTCTAGTAGATAAAAACAAAGTATAAATATGTTAAACAAATCATACTTACCGTTTAAAGCAACTTTTGTACTCACCTGCAAATTTGCCATTTTCTCTGTGTCAGTCACTTTTTCACTAGAAAATCTTCTGTCGAGATGTTATTCTTACTTTGCTGTGTATGATGATTTTCACTTCTTAAAAACAAGTGTTTTAAAACATTTTCATGTAATTGTGCATTAAAAGAAGATATCTGTACATTTTTTTTATAAATGAAAAAAAAATCGAAAGAAAATGAAATTATATCCGACCAATTCCATTTTATGAACTGTAAAACCACTCTAATCCGCCTAAAATCCAACTATAACCGGGTTCAAGTGCCAAAATGTATTAATAGAAAAGCTCATTACGTAGAAAAACAATAAAAATGGGCATCTTAAAGCGCGAATACAGCGAAATCCTTCTAATAACGCATAGCGGTCAATTGACCGCTCGCGGACCTTTTAGGTAGGCAACATACCCCGGACCTTCTAGTGTTAAGAATTAATAAATTTTACTGTGAAAAAGTTTTATTTTACCCTTAGTTTTGTTCTTAATAAAGGCCTGTATTCATAGGTCAGGAATCGGATAAATGTATGGAAATACCATCATGAAAAGCTCTTAACCCTTTCATTGCACAAATAATCTGAAATATAGCTCTCCCCAGGCCCAAAAAAAAATTTTTTCTAAATTTTTGAGTAATTTTTTTCTAAATCCTCGCTTGACAAGTTCCTCGCTTTTCCCCACCCTTTTGTCCTCTCACCCTCTTGCACCACACCTAACATTGTCTACATCCTCCTCTGCCAACACTGCCCTTCTTTCTATATTGGTTTATCCACCACTCCTCTCAATATTAGAATGAATGGGCACCGCTCGTCTTGTAACGATTGCCCCTCCCTCTCAGTTTCTCTCCCTGTCGCCATTCACGTCTCCCACGACTCCACTTTCAATAACACTTTTAAAGTTGGTCTTCTTGCTTCCCTTCCCCCTTCTTCCTCTCCCCTTCAGCTCAAAGATCTTGAATATTCTTGCATTCTGATCCACCAGGCTTTCTCGCCCCCTGGACTCAATAAATCACACTAGTTTCTCCCTCCCCCTCATCTCATCTCTCCCTGCTTCCTCCACTCTCCTCTTCCTTTTGCTCCCCTTTTTTCCTCTCTCCCCTCCGCTCGCCCTCTCCCCGCTCTTCGTTTTTCCCCTCCTTCCCCTCTTACACCTTCCTCTCCCCCTCCTTCCCGTCCTACACCTTCGTCTCCCCCTCTTTCCCCTCCCATACCTCCATCTCTATCCTTTTCCTCATTCCTAGTCTTACCCTAGAGAAAGGTGGAGCTAGTCTTCACCGAAATATCGGAAGTTTCAATTTGTGAGTGTCCTTTTTTTCTGTTTCTATATTTTTATCGGCCACCCTCTTGGCATATTATATGTATAGTAACAAACATATATAGTAGCAAATATATATAGTTACAAATAAGGCAAGGAAAGATTCATGTTCTGTTGCTAGAGAAATATTTTATTCCAATTACTGTGGAACTCATCGTAGCAGTGAAAATTAGTGTGAAATTGAAATTGCAATTTTTATAATGACCGCTAAACTATTGAAGAAAAATGTAATTGAATGCTCATGAAGAGTGAATTAGGAATTATAAATGAAAATAACTGATTTAAAAATGATTTACTTGTATAGAAATTTTTTTGTCAATCGAAAACGGAAGTTTTATATCATAAATTTGCAAACATTATCGATAAATGACAAAAATTGAAGTTTTAAATTTCATAAAAAGATCGCAAAAGAAACTCCATGCATGGAGTTAATAAATGGATGGTTACCAATGACAATAAAGGTGAATGCAATTCCATAAGTGGATAACTTTTCAGGGAGAAAAAAAATT
The DNA here is from genome assembly GCA_963573305.1 of Pyrrhosoma nymphula. Taxonomy (NCBI): domain Eukaryota; kingdom Metazoa; phylum Arthropoda; class Insecta; order Odonata; family Coenagrionidae; genus Pyrrhosoma; species Pyrrhosoma nymphula. Next base: position 24,755,516 of record OY754338.1, read on the forward strand.
ATGACCCTCGAATTGCTAGAATTATTACAAAAAATGACCATTGTTTTAACATCAGAAATCAACATTTGAAGAGAGCGCCGCTTGGCTAGAGTGAGCAACGGGCCTCTTAACCTGTTCCTCTGATGGCAGAAAAATGAACTACTAGCAGCTGGCGAGAATATTCGGGCATGAGAAGAAAGGGACGAAATTTTTGGACTTGCCCAAGTATACTCGGAAGAGTCAGGGAAGCGGTTAAGGAGTCTGCAAATAATCAATATTCATTATGTAATGACCTGTTTTTTTTATTTCATAATGCAAGTTTACCACACTGATTTAATTATACAATTTTCACTATGTATTGGACCATCCCATTTCAAAAGTTGTACTTTGGGAATGTTTATGATGAAATTGGTTCTAGGCACTGTAATAATCATCAACTATTTTTTATGGAAGAACAGGTAATGGCAAATACCTGGCAATTGTGCATCTTTTCACAGGAAATCATTCTTTTTATTTTTAAGCTGCTGGAATCCCTGACTTCAGAAGCCCAGGTTCAGGCCTCTATCATAACCTTGAGAAGTACAAACTCCCAGACCCACAGGCTATATTTGAGATTGATTTCTTCCTGGAGAACCCGCAGCCATTCTTCGCCCTAGCAAAGGAACTGTATCCAGGTTCATTCAAGCCCACAGTCAGCCATTACTTCCTTCGCATGCTGCATGACAAGGGTCTTCTCTTACGCCACTACACTCAGGTATGTTAACTTTATGTCTTCCCTTAGCTAAATTTGTGCTGTTTCATGTAGCCTTATTGTAATTTCAGCTATCTTCTGACCATGAATATACATATGGATCCTAAACTTGCCCCCAGTGGGTGTTGCCATATATTCCGAATGCACCAAAAAATCAGGACCAAGTAGATTGTAGCGCTGCCACTCTAGAGAAGGTGGTTTCAATAAGGAAAGGCTGTGATTCAAATGGAGATACTGGAAATAAAGGTACCGGAATTGGCCTCCTAATTAAACCGGCCATTTTTGACCCCCAGAAGTGGAACCATGCCGATTGCAGCATGACATCATCTTTTGCGGAAAGCTAGGCAACACTGCTGCCCATACAGTGGTGCCAAAGATTTAGATCCATATGTATATTCATGCTTCTGACATTCTGTGAATCCTTTCCCTGATGTGTTCATCCAAATGCATGTCTTCTATCCTTCTGTTGTCTCCTTTCTGAGTGATTTAATTGTAGAAAAAAATCATGATGCATCGTTCAATCAATATGCTTTCATAAAGTTATAAAGTAAAGATAATGACTTGAAATGCCATTCAAAAAAAAGGTGCCAATAATCCTGCTACTGAGGGCACCTGTGGTAAATCTTTGTTGAAACCCGTGGAATTTTGACAGCTTCTCTTGTGCTCTCTTCACTGAGGATGATGTTAATCCAACCAGTCTTGGAATTTGCATCTGTCAGTTTCTTTTTCCAAATTATGATGTATACATTATGACTGCTGACTTACAGAATATTGACACTCTGGAGAGAGTGGCTGGAATTCCTGGAGAGAAGTTGGTGGAAGCACATGGAACATTCCACACTTCTCACTGTCTCAAATGCCGGAAGGAGTACTCTCTGGAGTGGATGAAAGGTTGGTTCTTAGGAATGAAGTTCAGCCACGGATGAATCCACTTTGTTTTTCACCTTAGCCACGTTACTTTGTGCCTCTGAAATCTGGAAAACTAATGCAATAAAGGGTAATTAAGAGCCCACCATTGCAAAGAGATAAAAACTACAGTGTCCCGCTGTAGTTTTTATCTTTAATATACTTGTATTTGAATTTTATCTGCAATTTAGAGTGCATGCACATTAGGGTGGAACTTATTTTATCGAAATTGGGAAAAGTTGTTTTCCACCTATAAAAATGGTCGACTTGGAGTATAAATCCTCATGTTGAAGCAAACTTTTGTTGGTTTTGACATCTCTCTTTGTGTTTCTGAGATATGGTCCCATACAATTCAAGCCTTCCCCCAGGGTACCACCCTGCACCTCTGCACCACTGAAGTAAAGCCCGCAGCATTCACTTCCCATACAAGGCTTTAGGGGAAATGAATGGTGTGAGCTTTACCTTGGTGGTGAAGCAGTGCTGGGTGGGTGCCCTGGGGGAAGGCTTGAACTGTGCAGGACCATATCTCAGAAATTCAAAGAGATATGTCAAAGCTGTTGAAATTTTTGATCTAAAGGTCTTAAGTATTGCATTTTACATAAGTAGAGTGCTTTTCCTGCCTGAAAACACAAGTCTTTTATTTCCAAGTACTTAGGGCCCTTGGTACACAGGTTCCCTGTAACTGGCGGTGATGGGACTTAAACACATGGATTCCCACTCCATATCAATCATTTTAGGGGTGAAATACATTAATTTTATCAATTAAGAAAAATAAGTGCCAGTTAAATGCATATGGTGATATTTTCTTGCATCTTGTAATTTTGGGAATTCAGCCTAATTATATAAAAATTAGTCCAAAATATAATGCAACAAAGCTCTGGCAATTTTTGCTATGAAATTGTTACTAACAATAAGATATGTAATTTAGAAAATAAAATTGGCCTTGGTATGGTTTCTTAAGAAAAAGTATCTTAACCTTTATTCTAACCTGACAAGGAATGTAACTGGCATCTATGGATGTTACTTTGATGACTTATTTTATTAAGAGCTCAAATTTAAGTTTGTGAATGTTTTCATCGGGATGTTATTTGGCAAATTCTACATATTGGCTTGTATTTGAGCTAATACGGAAGATCTTTAATTACAGGATTATTTGAGTTCTAGACATGTTGTGAAAGAATAGCATGAGGCTATCATGCTTATCCCCTTATGGCAGAGATTTGGTAGTTGATGCTGCTCGCTTAGAAATTGCTGCTACATTTAAAAAATATTTATTTTATTGTCTTGGCTTGTTTAGGAATAGAATGTACATATAAGTATAGAAAAGAAGAATAGGAATGAGAATTTTTTGATTAATTTCAGCTTTTAGTGTTAAGGACTTTTTAACATGGGTTCAGACAAACTAGAGTTCTGTAATTTGTTGGAGATAGCAGCAACCTATTTTATGGCTGAAACACTTTGTTGCCATTTTCATGTGTACTTTTTTCTGTCGTTTTTCAGAGAGAATATTTTCCGACTCAGTACCCACTTGTGAAGACTGCAATGGAGTTGTAAAGCCGGACATCGTCTTCTTTGGTGAATCTTTGCCTACTCGTTTCTCCCAAAAAGTTCAAGAGGATTTCTCGAAATGCGATCTTCTTATAATCCTTGGTTCTTCCCTCATTGTTCAGCCTTTTGCCTCTATCATCGACAGGTAAGCATTTGAAAAACCCCAAGTGTGAAATCTTAAGTCAATACGATTTCATGAGCAGTTCTATGTTGTGGCTATGTTGACACATGTTGATACCTTAAAATAGTTTGTCTTTTCAGCTGTGCATCTTTAGAAAAGCTAAGTTTTTTAATAGTCATGGTATTTATGGTCCAATTTTTCCTCTAAAATAGTTGAGAAATTGTAATCACAGTACATGCATGCATCCAAATGCATATTACATGCAATCCTTCAAATGTCAAAATGGTTTATTGGAGAATATTTACCACTTTATTTGAACACGCTTAGTTAGCATGTTTTCATTTTGAGATTTTGGCTTTAATTTATCTTGATAAGTCTTTGATGTAGTCACTTCTGATCACCAGCCTGTGAATTGCTTATATGTATGAAGCATGTAAATTATTATCTCCAGAACCCAATGAATTATGCTTCCTTTCATTGAATGATAGTGAAAAATGGTCCTACTCTTATCAGCCGAGGGAAATATTTATTTTCTCTGGCGATGATCTTACAATTGTGAAAGTTTATGTCGTGGCCGGGTTCTAACCAGGCATGCTCAGCAACCGCAGAATGGCGAAAATTTTTCTTTTCGGTCGCCCTTTGGTGTTCCGATATTCTGCATTTCAGGGATCTCGATGTCTGCCCGATATACAATTTTCCGCAGCTACACGTCACTTCGTACACTCCTTCATAAATGTCAGCCGGGTGTCGATCTTTTTCGGTTCGAAGGAGGTCAGTGGTCTTCTTTTCACTTTTGAATCTCGTCAAGACGTCGTACTTGGCAAGAGCTCTTGCGATCCTCTGTGAAATCCTGGCGACGTATGGTCTTTGCCTTCTCCTGTATTTCGGCTTACATGGTTCTCTTCATGGCCACATTACGTTTCCCCTCTTCCTTACATGGAATAGATGGAAATAGATGTATTTTATTTTTATTCTGTGAGTTCTTTTTTCTTTTAAAATCACAGTGTGATAGATGTATGCACGAGGTACAGTTAGTATTCCTAAGTATTTAAGAGGGATTGGAAATCTGTACCATAGTGTTGCTTACACATGCTCCTTATTATTTTTTTCTGAACTAAAATGGAGTGTTTCCTCAAATTGAAGCCTTCACCAGGGAAATGTATCATAGTTCCCTTGCCCAAAAGATGCTGACCAGGTAAAGTTGTTCAACTTTCATTTGGAACCTAAGCTGTTGTGAAATGTTAATATCTTCAATGAATGTAAAAGGCTATTTATCCCTGCGCATCTAATTAGAACCTGAAATTTGTGGATTCCTTGGAAAACATCTCATAATATTTATTTTACTTTCTTCTGAATTAATCTGTGCCATGATAGATGCCTTTTGGGAAATGGATCAGTAGGGAAATTACTTAACTCATAACATCCCGGTTTTGAATTACAGAGTGCCCGAGAGCAGCACAACACCCCATGTTATTATGTAACGGTTGTTTGAACTTCACCAGCACTTCATAACATTCACCCGTGAAGTTTAACCCTTTCCAATCCTTTTTTTCTACAACTCCCATTCTCCCCAGTTCCTTTTTATTTTTAGAGTAAATAAGGGTGTTGGACTGACTGTAATTTTCCTCCATTTATAAAAGATAAAATCACAAAAATAAACTTAGAAAGTTTTTTATTTGAGTAAATGAGTAATTTTTTAGTACATTGAATTTTAATTGTTATTATTTTTGTTCATAACATTTTTCAGTATGATATATTTTGAAGCAATTTTCAGGATGGAGTCCAGGTTTTCTCTTGCATTTCTCACAGAAGAATAATGTCTCTCTTCTTCCACCTTTCTCATTTCTTCTGCTGCAAACCATGCGGTCCTTAGTTGATTTTTTTCATTTTGCATTATAAAATGCAACTTGCCATTCAGTCTTTCCTCAGTGTCAGTTGACGAAGGTCTTCCCCTTTTTCTTGGATTCTGGTTCCTAATACTACCCACAAGCTGATGGATAAGGTTCCTTCTGTACGATAGATGTGTCTGTACATTTTCTCCTCAACTCTTGTTATGTAATGAATACAGTGTGTAGCTGTTCACTACTACCACTTCCAAGAGCCAGAAAAATAATTTTTTCCACCATTTGTACGACCTTCTCATCAACTCATAACACCCACAGTACTGATCAGCATGGTCCACCCCTCCCATATTCTTTGTGTATTCTAAAATAACTGTTGGTTTTTCGAATTGTACAGGGGTTTTTTTCCTGTAACCAATGACCAGTTGTGTTTGAGGGCCAAAGAATGTACTCATCATTGTCACTAACCTTTTGTCCTGGAATGAGAGGCACATTATTTTCAATTCGCACTGAAATGCACAAAAGTCATACTCCATAAGTTTCTTTTTTTCAGATCACTCGGAAAATCCTTCCTAGAAGCCATAACTGTTCCTGTAATATGCATTTTCATTTCAAGCTATTCTCGAGCTAGTTGAGGACTTGTGTAGAACCTGTCAGTAAAGATGTGATATCCTGAACCATTTGTATGTGCCTGCAAAATCTTTGCCAAATGAATAACTATTCGAGACGTCAATGGCAAATCAGGATGAATAAGGCTTTCTGTTGTTTGTCTGCCATAATAGGGAATGTGAGAAATGACATAACCATTTTCAGAGTCACACAAACAATAAATTCGTAGACCCCATTTTGTAGGCTTCTTTGGATTGTAGCACTTGAATTGAATCCTGCCTTTGAAACCTACTGTGCTCTCATCGATAGCAACATTTTTTCCCGGCACATATAATTCTTTACATTTAATGTGAATAAACTCACTGACATTCCTCACCTTACTCCCTCGGGTACGTACACTCCCTTCAGCAGTGATAGGAGGAACTAAATGCAGCATCCAAAATATTTGAAAAAAAAACAGAGATGTGAGAAAATATCTTTGAAAAATGGTGTGCGATCTAACCAATCTTCAGTAAAATAGTCAACTAACTGCACTTTCGAATTCAGGGCTATATTCTGTATAACACCAAAGAACGCTTTCATTTCTTCACATAAAGCATTTGTCCACGAGTGCCACATTGAATGTTTCGTCAGTGGTGTCACCTGTATTTTTTCTGCTGCATATGTATTTGTCACGGACACAATTTCACCCATGAGATTTTCTGTGAAAAATAGCTGGAAATATTCAAGTTCAGTTTTCAGACGAGCACATTGAGGAATGGTGAATCCCTGTTGTTTGACTTTGTACGGGAACTTTCTCAGATCTCCATCACCAGAACAAAAAATCTTCCAACTACCTTTGGGTTGTGCACCATCATCACTTTCCTTTACATCACTAGCTTCCGATTCACTGGAACTAATGTCACTGCATACAGAAAGAGTGTCTTCATGCTCACTTTCTTCACTAAAGTCTCCTTCGAGTTCACTGTCCTCGAAAATACATGCTGCAATGTCATTGTCACGAACATCTCTCCTCGCTGCCATTTTCATTTGAGCACAGCGCGAGATGATAAGGTAACATATGGCCTATCTAGAAAGAGAAGAAGTACAGCCTGCACCATATGTTGGTCAGAGTTCAAACTAGATGAGATAAGCCCGCCGAAATAGCTCCGACAGTGGGAAGAGGCAAAAGATCGAAAATAAAATGTGTCGGATGTGTTCCAACATAGGAGCTATGCGGGAATATCATAGTGTCGGACAAGGTCCAACATAGGACTGGAAAGGGTTAACGCTCGAAGCTATCATGTAACTGGAAAGGGCGCTACAGAATGCCAAAAACAAGGTGCTTCATAAGGCTGGCTAGGGAGTCAGTCTTTTCATTGCACCTAGTAAAGTATATGCATATGTGTAGACCAGTTGCGCCAGTGACTTAATATTTCACCTTTTAACGACAGCAGTTGGTTGCAATAGGTACTCTGGGAGACTGCCATCCAAGGAATTTCAGTGGAAAATTTAATTTTTGATAAATTTTAGAAGTCCGTTTTGATGTCACTTCAAACCAGGGATGTGACCCGGTATGAAAAGGCACAAAAAAGTCCGATATTTAAAGGTTTCGGACCTCTGGCACTAAACCGAAAAGGCATGGAATGACCATTCCCTAAAAGGCACGAAACCTTAACCAGCCCAAAAAGGCCCGGCACGAAACACCAGCCGACCCAAAAAGTATGATATTACACGGTAAGAAACGTGCTTTAAAGTTCCGGGCCGGGACATGAGTGCAAGTGGAGGGTGTAGTTTGGGCATGCTGGTGCATGGTGCGGAGTGAGGATGTGGGTTGGGGGGGGGGAGGGTTAGGGTACAGCATACAATGTGGGGCTTAATTCAGGGTGTTAAGGGTGCAAGACGCTGTTACGGGGTACGGGATACCGTTGTGGGGTGCGGGTACAGTTCAGTTGCAGGATGCGGATGTTTGGCATAGTTGTGCTAATCGGAATGCGGGTGCAGCACACGGTTTGGGGCGTGGATGTGGTGACTCGAATGCGCGACCTGGATGTAGAACTTGAGCGCAGAACTCAGGGGCGAAAGCCAAAAATGTTATCAAGTGGTAATGAAGTCTTGGTCCGATCATATAAGATACCTGCCAAGTAAAAGCCGATCCGAAAAGGAACGATACGTTCTGTGTGAAATGAAACATAACATTTTTTTAGTTTGGGACCTTACCCACTTAAGTTGATTTCGTATTTCATCCCATTAGTGGGAAGTTTGATGAAGGCTTTGTTCTTTGTCTTGAAAAAGATAGGGGAAATAGACTGAAAGGTGAACATTGCCACACAAGGGGGAGAGAAGGGGGGAGTAAGACAGGGACACAACATGGGGTACGGTTGGGTCTGAGGACGCTTCGAGCATTCAAAGGGATTAACAGAGTTCTGGTTAGGAGAGGGCAGAGAGCCTTGGATTTATGAAAACACCAGCAGGTGTACAACTACTAATGGGGGAAAAGAAAGTGTTGTTGACAGTTTGGTGAATAGCCTAGGGAGGCAACATTGTAGCGGCAATAGAGGAGGCACGTGAGGAAAAACGAGGAAATAGCTATCTCGAGGGAAGAGTCATGAGCACAATCGTAGAGGAGAGAAAGTATTGAGAACTACGGTGAACTCTGGGGAAGAACTGGTTAAAGGGAAGAAGGAAGGAAGGAGTATTTTGGGGCGCGAGATAGGAATGGAATGTTTCGAGGGAGGAAGGGCACTGACAGGGGAGGGGCATGGTAAAGACTAAAGAGGGTGACAGGAGAGGAGATAGTGAAATGTTACTAATATTGGCTTATGAATCAGGAAAATGGAAGTGCTTCATCAAGGTCTACCTGATAAACAATATTGTTTTCCATCAGGGAAATAAATTTTAGAATTTTATTATATGACAAAAATGTTTTTTGCGCATTTTGTAAATCCACTATTTCTCCGGAGAAGTACGTCTTAGAAAAGCGTTCTTGGTTGTATTGTCATAAGAAAAGCATGAGTAATTAATTTTGAGTGCCAGTTAAAGGCAAAATAAATTATTGATTATAAATTGATTGATATTTATATTCAGTTCAGTGAAGTTGCGCCTGGCGGCGATCCACCCTGAATTACCATGCATAACATTGCCGTGACCGTGCGTCAATGAACTGAGGCTAAACTGGAGAAAAACTTTTCCAAACTCAGACGTTGTTTTAGAAAATTCACATAGATATGCAAATGTTGAAATACGACACAGATTTTCATATGATAAAATTCTGAAATTTACAACACAAATAGAGAACAATTTCGTTTATCAGGTGCCATAATTTGGTACCGATACTCCAAAGGAGTTTTAAGAAATAAAGTAAACTTGTCTGCTTGAAATATGCCTATAAAGGCCACTTTTTACGTTATCGCCTTATTAAAAAATATCTTAAATGAAATAAAATTTTATTAATAATATTTTAACGTAGAGTATATTTTGTTTAATCTGATGTAAATGGTTTCTATGCACCCCTCTAGGTTTTTTTGCCAATGGAGGCTTCCGGGATCGGCTGCATTGTGCGCGTTGATATCTTCCGAGCTTTCGGGGACATTTGCAGGACGCATCTTCAGGAATGGGTAGATGAATCCCATTCCTGAAGATGCCTCATGGAATGGCCATGAAAGCTCGGAAGTTATCAACACGCACAACGCAGACGATCCCGTAAGCCTCCATTGGCAACTCTACTCGCTGCGAAAACTTAAAACCTTAACCCCTTGGTTTTTTTGTTGTTTAGCTACATAGTCGAGTGCACATACTGTTGTGCCCAACTGTGGTGATGCTTTATAATTTAACTCACAGAAAGAATGCGATTTGATAAGTGCCCATCTCTAAAAAGGAAAGGATAATAAAATCGGCTCTCATTAGCACATTTTTGGAAATGGAAGAATCGTGTTAAAATTGTAATTTTCCTCAATAACGGTCGTGCAGCCTTCGATTTCACATCTGGACACTTGGGTGTCTGCATCAAAGTGGAAAAACCTTTGAATAAAATCCAAAAGTGGTCATCCCATGCTTCAGATTCACTGTCCGGTATTCATAAGTCATGCCTTGTCACAACTCAACGTAAGAAACAGTAGCGAACACAATTTGCCTTGGTGTCGCCGACGTTAAGACTGATGAGGATAATGCAGGAGTTGCCCACAAAATGTCCATCCAACTGAGAATTGGCAGCATCAAGATAGTAACAGTAAACCTTGAAGCTTATAAGATCTTCTGCGGCTACTCCCATTACTGGTGGGCCATTCGAAGGGAAATACATGACAATTCAATGTTTTAAGGGGATTTTATCCTCAAGAGACTTTGTATATTTTCCAAGAAGTTCATCTTAATGCGGTGCATCCATTTATTCTTAGACCTCTTTCAGGAAGGTACGTACATGGCATACTCTTTACCAATCTGTTAATCTTTAGGGAAAATTCCCAATGTGCGCCTTTTATTATCCACCGAGACCAATATCCCAGCATGGAAATTCCAGCCGGTGGTGGGAGAGGGGCTTAAAAAGGAACAAACCAAACTTACAGTCTTAGCCGCTGTCAACGCGACCTCTCACCACTCAAAGATACTTATCCATTGAACCTCACAAGGTGCCACGCCCGGGCACGTACCCCAGGCACGGCACCCAGGCGCGGACTAAGAAGGCGACAAGCAGGTGTGTTACTGGATCCCTAATCCAGTTGTGTAACCCCGAAGCCCTGATCAGTTTCATTTTATCAGTGCGTGTAAGGCGGGTGCGGAACACCCGGATGCGGCACCCTTGTACATGGTTTAGAGGGATACCTGCATCTGTAACTCTTGTGTGAACAAGTGGTATGGGAAATATTTGAGTTTTATTGTCAACGTCAATAATGAATACCCTAATTAGTGCTAATGATTATTATATGTAGTATACTTGTGTTAGCCATGAAGAGTGATCCGAAATGGCACGAAAAAGCACTTAACCAATGCCATCTGGCACTAAACCATTTTGGGTAATTTCGTGCCTCTTCCGGTCTGAAACTAAACCATTTCGAGTGATTTCGTAACTCGCCCGGTCCGGCTCTTTACCATAACAGTTAATTTCGTGCCAACCCGGTCCGGCACGAAACGTATTGTTTCTTACTGGGTCACATCCCTGCCTCAAACATTCAAGCTCCTGTGAAAATTTAATTTTTGCATGCCATCACATTATTCCTTCACAATAGTGTATTGGACGGATTAGGCGGATTTCGTGCATTAAATATTTTTTGAAAATGACCAAGTTTTGATGTTCATCAAAAAGTTGAGGATGTGACAGTCAGGCAATACCGCAAAGTTTAGTCTCTTCAAATGGCAAACATTGCATGTGCGAGATTTTATTTATAATTGTGTCATATTTTAGTTATTGTTTTTGTTACAGTGAGAATGATGCTGCATGGAATATGTTTATTTATTTATGATCCATGACCACCAAAAACAGCACTTTATGGCCTTTGCATCGGGTTATTTAACAATTGGCAATGGAGGAGCACACACAACCATGCCCTGGGAGGTGAAATATTCACCCAGGCAGGACTCAAACCCATCCCCATAGGGTTAGCAGGCGAGGACTTAACCATGCCGCCAGCATGGTAAAGCAAAGCTGGAGTGGTTATTGTCAATAGCAGTTTGTGGCAGGCATCTTAGGTGTTGGATTTTCCATTTGTGGTGTAAAGTCAGGTTTACCTATTAATATACTAGGAGGTGATGAGTGAAGAGCCAAGTGATTTATGTACATAATAGTAGAGGGTGCCCGTTGAAACTTTGTTCAACATTGCATTGCGAGTGCGTTCTCCGTTCACTTCACTGAAGAGGGCCACCTTGTGGCCAAAGTTCGCTTATCAGACGCACACCCTCGTCTTTTCCTGTCTTTGTATCGTTTTTTGACTACGCTCATTTTGAGCTAGATTCGCCCAGAAGTTGGGCCCGTTTGAGTGTGCGAGTGAGTGAGTGATTTCCTGAGTGGAAGAGTGTGTTTGTGATCAAAACCTAGGGATCATTAGTGGGGGGACCTAGGGATCATCAGCCCTAGTGAATGATCCCTATTCGGGTTGAGTGTGTGTGTCTGTGGTTGTGTCACTGGCAAGGAAGTATCATTTCCATAAACCACCACAGAAGGGTTTTCTGGTCGTGAGGTTGTGGTTGATCACTGCCATGGAATTGCCCCTTTTTCCCGAAAACCAACGCAGCAATTGTGTACTTCTGACAAGTGGTGCCAATTTATTACGGCCATTGGAGTTTTTTAAATAACATGATACTCTCAGTTGTTGACTTACAACAAGGTTTGTTTCTGATAGACCAGTCATAAGTCAGAATGGTATGGTAATTAGTTGGTACATTTTGATGGAAATACTTCATATATGCACCATCTTGTTCCAAAATATGCGCTCAACTTTTGAAAGTTTAGAATCACAGCTCCAAAAATTTCTATGTAATGCCTTAATTCGATCATGAATATGGTATGGTGGTTTGATAAGTGAGATAGTAGTAGTAGTTATCAATAGGCAAACAACATTTGCATAGAGTTGTCTAAGGAAAAACATGAAAAAAATTTGATTCTATTCAGAAAAAATTGCACATGTTGCATGGTTTGAGGCCAAAAAGCAAATTAATAACACAATTATGTTTTCTCATTCATAAATATTATAAAATATTTCTTTAAAAATTATTTCTTTTATTTTTTTGTTTTTAAGACAGATTGTTGATGGTAGTTTGTTCTTAAGTACAAATCCTGTTGGTGCTCTGCTTTTTGTCATCTTAAGGCTGCTGTGCCTGCCCATTAAAGATGGTGGACACCTGTATAGGTTTGGGTCCAGGGGAGTTATATGTGCCAAATGAGAGACCTCATTCCAAGAGAATTATAACTAGTGCTGTGCGAATCAGGGATTTTCATTTTGAATCAGATCGAATCGAATCTCACTGAAAAAATTCCGAATTGAATTTAAATTAATTTTTTTTTAATTTTGTAAGCGAATCCAGGGTGTCCGGCGACCTGGAAAACCTTGTAAACCGGGAAAACTCAGGGAAATATTTTGTCCTGGAAAACTCAGGGAAAACTCGGGGAAAACTGTGGGAATTTTTTTATTTTTCCAAAAAACCCTGGAAAATGCATGGCAGCCGATTTCCATTAAGGCAGAGAGAGAGGTTTAACCTACGCCTTTGCTTGCATAATGCTCGGCTCAGCATAGCCTTGTGCTCCCTGTTCATTTAATACTCTTTTCATAGCTGTGCGCCCGCTCTCAGCTTATGTTTAGTCACCCCACCCCACTCTCCCTTTGTGCAGTCCAGGGGGCCGATTGCATAACAAGGAAAATTCCACACGGAATAATTCCCATGTAAAATGGCCGCTACAAATGGAATCGGAATTGATGCCGAAATCTGTCAGTGGAAACAGAATTTCACGCGGAAATCTTGATTCTGTTCCAAGAGTGGTACGAATGGAATTCTTGGTGTGGCCAAATTTACGAGAAATCTAAACGTCTGAGCATGCGCAGTGACATTTCCCGCATAATACGAAAAGCATTCGGCCGGCAACCTAAATGGATAATTGGGTATTGTTATATATGTAATTGATATTCCTTTCCCAATAATCTCCACCCTCCTCGTTTTAATGTTTGCAGAAATGTTTTTGAAGGAGCAGAAATACATTTCGTGGTCACTGCGTATGGAAATCACGGCCCTCGGGTTCGTAGTCGACAGGACCACTGTACAGGGGCAATCCAACCTAATTAAAATTTGTGAATTGTCCAACAAATACAATTTTGTTCTACATAATTGAATGCTTTCGAGCGTTAGATCCATACCTATCACAAAGCAATTAATTCACAGTTTCTGAAATGTTCATGTAAAGTACAGTAAAGCCTTTGGGGAGAAGAGGTGAAGTACCAAGACCTCAAGAGAAAAAAAATAAGAAAGAGGTACGTACTGCAAAAGGTTCAAGGTGCAAACCAAAATAACGTAATTTCTTGAAAAGCCGAGAAATTTGTTGCTGAAGTTGAATCAGAAATGCACTCATTGAAAAATGTCACACCAGATTCTTTTATTTGCATGTTCTTTATCAAAATAGTCTGAATCTACTTTATTGTGTTCAATTTGCACCTGACTCAGAATTTTCTTGTCAGTTAACGTTTTTTATTTGTTGGTTGAAATAAAACCCGTAATACTCCACATTCCTTGTATACTCTTATGTATTTAACTCAAAGTAGGGACCGAAATTTCTCGTTTTTTCATGTTGGCAAAATTATGCCGATTTTATTAGAAATTCATTAAAAATATGTTAGAAACAAAGTGCAGCAAGACCCTGGAAAATGCAAAAAATTTGCCCGGAAAAGCTGGAAAACTCAGGGAAAAAGAAATTAAGATTCACCAGACACCCTGGAATCAAATCATACTAAAAAACATTCACTTGCAAACCGAATACAAATCTAAATATACATAATGCAGAAGTAAAGTAATAAAGATTTTCACAATGTTTCCGGGAATTACTTAAAGAAAAATTTCTTGAATGGGCCATTACCACAACTAACTTCACATACAAAGGTAAATTCCATTCTGAGACTGTAAATTTTTGTTTCGTACGAGGAAAACATCCTCTAAACGGACGGCGTACCATTTGGAAATGAGCGCCATATTTGAATGTGTGTAACGAATTGATTCAATTTCAAAGCATTCGCACAGCTCTAATTATAACTATAAATTTATTTCTTACATAGACTCTTTGCCCAGCGCTCAACGGCTCTCTGTCATCCTTTTGTCTCCCGGAGTCTTCTGGGTGAGTTCTCGCGACTATCTGGTACTCTCGGTCTGGCAAAAAATCACTCTCCCTTTTAAAAAAATCTCCTCTCTTTTATGCGAGCAGGGAGGGGTAGTCAGGGCAAGGAGGGGCCATCAACATTGGGTGAAGAAGACGAGAGGGGGAGGGAAAGGGAGCGAATCTCGAATATTCATCCCAGCCTGGGCACACTTTGTCCTCTTGCGCCCCAGCCAAGGAAGACGCCACAGGAGGGGTATGACATAGGAAGGATGGGGAAGAGAGAGAGGACTCCGTACTCAGAGCACTTCGTCCTATCACGTGCTCCCCTCCCAGTCACTCTCGTGCTCAACGGAAGCGAGCAACGGTCATTTGAAGGGGAGGGGGAGGAAGGAAGGAAGAGTGCGGCAAGAGGGGAGGGCACTGCGGGAGGAATAAGTACTCGGGGGGATGGCAAAAGAAGGAAGCATGCAATGAAAGGGCAAAGCGGGCACTCCCAGAGTACTTTGCTCCCTCATGTGCCTCCAACTCACCCTTGTGTCTGTGCGGATGTGCGTGACGTAGGAGAAGAGGGAGGGAGGATGGGGGTTGTTTGTCTCTGAGTACTTAGCTCCCTCACGTGCTACTCGCTCAGCCTGTGTCTAAGCAGAAGATAGGGGGAAGGGATTGGGAAGGAGGAAAATGGAAAAGGCCAAAATGACGGTGCCTCCTTTCTAAGTTATTTCTTTCCCGATTATTACATTGTAATTATACATTTTTAATTACCCGGTCATCACAGCTGTTCAGATGTATAAGTTTATTTGGCTTTGTGAGGCAATTATGAGGGTCTGAATTTTTTAGGGAGGTGTCATAGTCATGATGAGTAAAGTTAATAGTTCTCATAATTTAAATAAAATCTAGAGGCAATATGTTGAGTTCTGCATATCTAGACCTGGTAAGAGTTCTCAATTGGACCTGTTTAATATTTTTTATAATTTTTTTTCTGCCTTTAAACATTTTTACAACTAGGTGAGGATCCCCAAGTAGAAATCACACCTTTAATCCTGCGATGAACATACCCATAATACACTGCCTGAAGATCATCTAGGGTTGTAGCCTTGTGCCAAATATATATGATGTTACATATCAAACTCTACTTTTTGTAAGTTATACCAAAAGTTTTTACCAGGTTGAGTTTGAATCAATTCTTATGCCAAGGAATTTAGTGTGAGGTACTTTCTTGATTGGAAGATTATATAATGATGGTTGATGATTAATCATAATTGAAATGTCGGGGGCAAGTGTGTAAATCTTTTCTCTCGCAAAAACAGGAGAAAAAAATGGCTCATGAATCTTCCGTCTGAGCCCTGTCTCCTGTCTGTTGTGGGTAGCTTTTCTCTCTGGGAGGGAGAAGAAAGATGAATTATCCATCAAAAACAAGTCTGTAACTTGGCAAGGTGCACTCTAAATGCCAAAATCTTGAGGTAACCACCTAGCTAAGCAGTTGTAAACATAGCAATGGAAAATAAAGATCAATCCTGTGTACTTTGGTTTCACTACGAGATACAAAATTGGAAAATGTAAAAAATGATGAAAATCTAGGGTTCCTGTGCATAAAAAACTGGGATCAAACTATACAAGAGACATGCAAAAGTATCAAGTTTAGTCTGTGAGAAATATGGGGTCAAACTATAGGCTATGGTATTTATGATTTGTATGACTGTTATGATTAGGCATATGGCTTTTGTGTAACTCTTTTGACCAATAAATATTGCTGTCATTGTTTCTGCGCAGGGTGAAGCCCAATTGCCCACGAATACTCATCAACCGAGAGAAGACAGGTCAGCGGGACCGGGTCATGCAGCTGATGGGCATGGGTGCAGGCATGGACTTTGATTCATCAGAGAATACTCGCGACGTGGCTTGGGTTGGCGACTGTGATGATGGATGCAAACTGTTGGCCAAGAAACTTGGATGGGAGGTAATGTATGCTCCTCCTTGGTTGCTTGAGTAAATCAAAATGGTCATTCTCTCTGTCAAAGTGAAGGCTTCATAATTTGATCAGTGGGGGTTTCTGTATAATTCTTAATGTTTAAATCCCCTTCCCCCCAGGGTTCCCAAAAAACCCTGGCATCTGTTAGCACCCAGTCCTAAACCACAATCCCTGCTGTTGCTTATCTCTCTCTCTTCCTCAGTATATTCAAACTAGTAACTCCCCCACTTCTGTCTAAGGATGGGTTCACATTCAGGCGTTTCGTGTGATCGAGGCGTAGGGTTTTGCGCACAGCCAATTAGGTGCTTCGTCTCGCCCACCTATCTTTGCATTGCCAAAGTTGAGTTTTGCTCCACTTTCTACATGCCTGACGTGCCAGTTACGTGAAACAAATGGCGGACACATGGAGTTATTTCGTATTTACTTTTAAGATGCACGGGGATATATTAGCGTACATCCATGAATTGTTCATTTCTGTTAATCATTACTACAGTGCTTGATGTGTAATATGTAGTTGTATTGTTGGCTCATTGAGAACTTAATGGGCAGATTTTCATGTATCAACATCCGAGGTGAGAATGGGACATCGTGGCAGTATTCATTATAATTTAAGATTTCCTTGCTAATGTCTGCCAAAAATGTGAATTCAGATCGGATATGAGCTATTAACAATTGTTTTTAGTGCAAATAAGACCCTGAGTAAGTGTATAAAGAGCAATCAGCAAGACAAACCCTCTAAAGATGGTTTCAGGCCATACCTCGAGTTCCCTACATAATGCTATGTATTGGTGGAAAACAAGACATCTACAGTGTGCTCCACTCGGATGAATGATGGCTGTTCAACCCCTGTTGCATAATTTTTTTGAAACCCCCAATATATAAACCTTAGCATTTTATTTACTCACGACAGCAATACATATATTTTTAAAGTAGTGAAGAATATTAAGGAAGAAAAATTTTCTGCCTCAATTTTTGAACTTATTCCTAGATAATCTTGGTTTTGCTAGTGAAGTAGATATCATAGTAATGAGTAAATACCAATTTGAGTGGAGAAATGGAGGGATACCAATGTCAGGTTAAAAAAATGTAAGCTTAATGTGGGTATCGTGAATGGTTTGCTTCATCATTTACATGTCCTCGTATTGAAAGAAAGACATGTCTAGTCGCTCTTGTATGCTCCTGGCACGTCCACGAAAAAGTACTAATGTAAGCTATGTGCATGCAGAGGCTTAACTTAAATTTACTGCTTCATTCATCTGCCAATAACTGTCACCATGTGCAGTTGAGACACACGACGACATCGCCACACTTGAATGTGAACCTTTTGTGCATTTTGCACGTAAGCTGTGCGGGCTAGATGCATGATATGCCTGAATGTAAACTCACCTTAAGGCTCTATATCTATGGTCTAAGTCTGCACACCCTTCACATGATTATGCCGCACTTTGGTGAAATGAGTAGTGGCAATTTTGTCAATTTGTGAATCATGTGCAAATTTACGGAGGTGGATGAACTCAACTGGAACCCCCCAGAAACAACTTTGTTAAGGGTACCAGCATAATAAAAAAATTAAATTAACAAACAAAACATCTAAAAATACTTCAAGAGGGGATAGAAAATGCAGTTTTGTTGGTATAATTTTCAAAAATTTTCTGCCTCCCATAGGCTGGGCCTAGATCCCCCCTGGTACTTCACCTATCACAAATATTCTGGACCTCCCCCAGAGCCAAATCCTACTTCCCCACTGTTGTGTATAAGTACTAAGTGTTTTGTCCATGGTGAATACCTAGTCCAGTGTCTGGTCCATCCTGAACTTGTATTTATTTGATTCTTAGCTTCAGTTCTCAGTTAGCTCAGGGCATTGGAAAACCCCTTGGAAATGTAAGGAAGTCATTGGGAATACAGGTGTGATTATTTATTGGCATACTTGTTCTTGGGTGTCTGTCAGTGTGTAAATGCACTGCATTTTTTGGATGATCATTGATGCATTGTGGAAAATCAAGGATAATGTGTAATAAAGAAGCTAGCCTCAGAAAATTAGTGCATACTACAGTGTTGAAACTTGTACCTATTACAGGATGAGCTGCTAAAACTAGTGAAGGATGAACATGCCAAGATCGATTCTGAGAATCCAAAGTCCAAAGATTCAGCTGAGAAAGAGTCTAATCTTTAAAAGAAGACCAAGAGCTGATTCTCAGCACATTATTCAAGCGGACATTTTGTACACTCTGTTCCTGTCTTCACTCATGTTAGCTGGCTACCCAACGGCTACAAGTAGGTTTCTGCCGATGATACACAGGGTTTCTGTATCAGTTTGTCTTCACAGCTTCAAACTCTACGATTGAATTGCATCTGAACCCAATCAACGTTCTGTGATTTTCATTGTGCTTGTGGACGGGCACTGAGGAGGCCTCCTTAGGGCTTCAGTATACTATCCTATTCCGTAGGGGCACCACTTAACGGGAGCTTACTTCAGGGTCAATTAATTTTAACTTGTTAGAATATTCTTCTGGCAGGGAATCTGTGATTTTTGTTAGCCTTATGGAGATATTTTTATCTCTTGTAGATAATTAATTTATAATAAATGAGCTAATATATTTTTATTTCACTCTTTGAAATTGATATTCATTTGGAGAATAAGTGCTATTTCCTGATGCAGTTGAGTCTTGATGTGATGGGACAGAGTGTAACAAAATAATTCTTTCTACGTCCCGAGTAACTTTGATCACTCTTTGTTATGCCACTTCTGATCTCATTACTGACATTTAGGAATGCCTTTTATTATGCTTAAATGACAATGATCAATCAAATGGTTAAATGATACACTAGGGTGAATTTTTGTTAAATATGTACTTCCAATGAAATAATAAATTTATGTGCTCGTTAACATTTAATGACTTAAAAATTGTTTTGCGTAGAAAACTAGCAAAAACTCTAAAGCTCAAATGATTGACACTGGCACTGGGAATTAAGAGGTGTGGAAAGCTTAAATAGCATCTCAGTTAAACAAAAGCATGTTTAATGGTCACACTGAAAACATAAAAGATGCAATTTTATTTAAAGCGGATAACATTTTTGGCAGCTATCATATATTTCATCCATTTTCATTTGTCATTTATTTATCTTCCTCATAATACTCCTTCTCTTGTTACTTAACTTTATACTGGTTAAGTTCAGTGAGGTGAGATGTTTAATCTGTTCCAAATGCCTCCACACAAGATGTCCCCCAGAAAATCTTTCAGTAGATAGGTGATCGTTAGGGATATTTATGTAGTTTATGAAGTGTTGTAATATTGAATGTAAGAAGAAGGCTATTGTTGTGTAAAAGTTTCATTTGTATGACTGGTGTATATTGAAAATAAGTGGGTGGCAGTCAGCCCCAGTGGCATCTTCCAATGACCTCTGCTCAAGTGTCGAATCATTTTTAGGCACTCAGTTTTCAATCATTTTGAAATGTGTTATCAGTGTTAAAATTTGATGGATTGTAGGTTAATATACCGCATACAAGTATAGAGTTGTGAAATTTTGCCAAAGTGGAATCAGATGATGTAGTCTCTCTGTAGAATCAGCAGTCAAGGATTGGGTCGGATGAACATGGTTAACATGTGTGAGCATTTGGATCACCCCAAACCCCTGAATGATGTTATCCTTGCTGCCTTGAAGGCCATTTTATTGAAGAGATCAATGCTTAATCAACCTTAGCATAAACCTATTAATCCCCTAACACCAATGGCAGTATAGAAAAACAGCATGACATCTTAGTTAAGTCACTGGGGTATATTTTTGAGCTTTATTCAATGAAAATTGAATAGGCATGAAAGTAAAAGAAGGATATTGTGCTATAGTTCGTTGTTAAAGCGTGGTTCAGCCCTCTTCAATTTTGGTGGAAAGGTAATTTGTATTATGAGAGGAGAAATCAATAGTTGAGAGCTAAGGAAATTCAAGGTGCTGAGGATTGGTGTAGTCTTGGTTTCATCAACCTTAAGCGTTCACATTTTTACGAAAAATTCATTCATTAAGATAGTTATCATTACGAAATTCAATTACCTGGTGGTGCATGTGTTTTCAGGAGTACATATATGAACTAAGATTTTAAACTCAAAACTGATAATATTTAGGCATTGGTTCATCAACCACCAATAGATTGCATCCTGTTCAATCCAGTTTTTTTATGAATACCATGTCAGTTGTTAGCTTAATTTATTTTTAACTTGGACACTCGTAGATATGAAATGGATATTAAAGAAGAACTGGGATGAACAAAATGTTTTGGAGAGGTGTTTAAGAGATCATATTGGCCTCATCATAAGTGCATGTCATTATTTGTTTGCTCAGAATGAGAATTGTTCAAAATATGAAAAAAAGACGTGATGTGATAAAAAATTACTCTGAACCATCAGAATGTTTTGCACAATATTAATGAAAGGCAGTCAATGAACTCATTTAAGTACATTTTGTCGTTTTTCTAAGTATAATCTGTGATATATAAATATCTTAATCCAGCATCATTGTTTAGTATAAGAAAGACGTCAATGCATCTGGATCTAGTCAAGCCATTTTTTATTGAGATTTCAAGAAAATGTAAATTCCAACAACGTTTTGGCTTTACTAAAGAAGACTTTAAATATATAAATAGGGAAGCTGCTTTAGTTGATAGATGAGAGTTCTTGACCCTTGAAAAGAACTAGTGGTTCCTTTTTATCATTTTTTTAGCAACGTAATTACCAATAATGGCCTCTTTTTTCTGAAAATTTTGAGTGAATTTTATGTTACTCAATTTTACGTAAATGTATTTGTTCTTGGCATGTATATTATGTTTCCAACTATTGGCAAACTAAATGATCACAACCAAGTAATGGGGCATTTATGTTTTTTTTCTCTTTGTCATCAAATCTCAGAGACCTCTCTCTTTTGTTTTATCTCATACCTCAGGAAGAGTCTGGCATCAGGGCTCTTCCTCTCATTGAATGAATAATTGGCATCTCTGTTGAGAACGAAAAATAATGAAATCATGTTTTGAGTCCCACTTAATGCTCAGGTCGAGCCTTGATTTCAAGTACTTGCTCAACTACATGTGTGGTCAACTTTTCTTTTGTTACCTTGGAATACAAAGACAAAAAGAATTGATTCTTCTGTATGATATAGTGATCAGTCAGTTGAGTGTAAGGGTCTTTTAAGGGTAATCTACTTGTTACTGTAATTAATCACAATTTAAATCAATAACTGATAATTATAATCAATAACCATTTTCTGAATGTGATTGTAATGGATCCCAATCACTTTTTCAATAATTCTGCCATCACTGAAATAAACAATAATGTGTGTGTTTTAGGCACCGGGTAGAATATGGAGGGCAAGGGGCTTAGCTAGGGTAAAGGTTTGGCACCCTCTTAATGCTTTGCACTTGTTATCTGTCACTAGTTCCACATATCTCACCTTCCTAGTCTTGCCCCAAGAAAATCTGACCAGAGTCATGGTCTAGTTATGCAAAGCAGTGCAATAATATGATTTGCAGGTCATGACTAAACAGGAATAGTGAATTTTATGACCTTGACTATATTTCATTCATTGTAAACATGACAAAATATTTATAATTTCTAATAAAATTCCAATACAGTACTCTCCTGATAGATCAACATTCTCCAAACCAGCAAGGCTGTCAAACTATGTACGTACTTTGAGCATTGTAGAACTACTGGATATGCTGTGGAAACTAAATCCCAGCTTAGAAAAAAGGAATTTATTACCAATTGAAATACAAATTTAAAATAATACAATCGTAAAGTTGAAGGCAGATGATTCCTTGCTATTGATTTGTATGAATTATGCATCTATGAAAAAGAAATCAGCTTTTAATCATTGAATTCTAAGTTTGTTAAACATAAAGAAAGATTTGTACTCATTTGAGTAAATTAGAGTGAACCCCTGCTTTACGAATGGTTCACGTTACAATGGGTTTGCTTTGTAAACTTTGTTCTACAAGGCAATCATTCATGGTCATTATGATCAGACACTTGTGGTGCGACTGCGTGCATCTTTTTGGATTTCTCAGTTGGTTGGCATGGGGTCTTGAGAATGTCTTGTTGGATTTCCATCTGGAATCTTTAATGTCAGTCCCTGAAGTTAAGCATTGTTGGGCTCGGCTCAAATTTGGAGGGGTGATCCTACCATTCGTCCAAGTGCTGTTACCCCTGTCTGCAAGTGGCAGACAGTATGTGCGAAATGACCTTAGCATGACCTCGAAGCATGTTAAACTAAAATACTACTGGAATCTCTTATGCCACCTTTCATGGTGTGGCGATTAGTTTTCACTTGTCTTCCATACAAAGTGGTCTTCTTCTGAGTCATGAACTTCACTTGACTCCAGAGATTATGTGGTTTAGTTAGAATTACGTGTTATGACAATGGACTAGGGCATAGATGATAAGTGATTTCATTGTCTGGGTAATATTTTTTTTTAAAAGTTAGGCAGATTTTTGATGATTTGAAATCTTAAATGCCTTCAACCAGTTGTGCTTGCCCTTGAAAATGTTAGTGTATTTTGATGCTGTCAGGCCGTATCTTACTGGAACACTTTTCATCCAATAACCAAAATAAGAAATACAGGAGGGTGAAATGGCATTTTTGTCTGTACAAAAATAATGAGAAAATTGTGGTATGTTTTACTTTGATTTTCCAATTGTGCGCATAGAAATTAGAACTCGTCAAGATTACTCATTGAACCAATTCGATGACAGGATAGCATTTGGTAATTGATGCAACAAGCTTAATGAAATTTCCTTATCATCATTTCTTCTGGCACTACATGTGTACTTTTGTGCATTTGCTCATGGAAAACACTTATTGATGTATGTTAATGCATTGATTTCTTTGTTGATAAAATTCACTATGCAGTACTTCGCTGTGCAGCAGTCCTTCAGAAGGGATTCATTCCATGAAATGGAGGTCCCTTGTACTTCACTGGGGAAGATATTGTCCATTTTAGATTATTTTTGACCTTTGTAAATTGCCTTTTTAAACTTGAAGACTTTTCCATGCTTGCAATTGTTGAAATATTTGGGGAAAGCTTCAAAACTGTTGAACTATTGAAAGTAACAGTCCATGCCGTAAAACTTCGAGCAACTGGAATTTTTGCACTAATGATATGTTGATCTATCAAGAGAGTGCTGTAGATTTTTTATGCTTACTCCAGGTAGGGATGTACACTTATGAGAGAATCGTTAAAAATATCAATGCTATCATAGGTATATAGTTTGCAGTGTTGTTTACATTACTGTTCCTGTCTCAAAAATGTCTTTGAGCTTATGACTATTTTGAAGAAGGATCTTGTGCTTTCCTGACAAACATCCATCGTCATATTTTCTTGGGCTTCCCACTGTGGGATGTTCTCTATTTCTCCTGATATTTAGATGACTGACTCTGGTATCATGTTCATCATCATCTACTCCTGAGGACAAGAACTGAGTCAGTCATTAAAATGTCTGGAAAATTGAAGAGCATCACTCTGTGGGAATTCCAAAGAAAAAATCTTTCGATGACCTCTTCTTTAGACTACTCTTCAACACTCATTTTCGGAAAAGCATATGAAGTGCACCTGTTAAACATTATTTGAACCGGCTCTCTACTGATTTTCTGTTATAATGTCTTATGGTTTATTAACCTGGAAGTAATATCTTGTCAATGCTTAGATGTAGACATCAGGCCATTTAATGTCAATTATCCTAAATTATAAGTTTTCTGTGTCAACTTGTATGCTGTGATATATGGTACATGCAGAATGGTGAAATGACTTCTATTCTTCAGCAATCATGTCCTTGCAATACTCTTACGAATAAGGAGAGGGATGATACAATTGGTGTGGAACTGCCTTTCATACTGTTTGAGGTAAACAAAAAACCTTTTATATGTATCTTATAAGTAGAGTAATTGAGTCAATATGAAGTCTTACTCCCCTGGTTTGAGAAGTCTCATGAATTTGTACAAATGAGTCACACCTAGGGTACTCTGGATCTCAACTAAAATGTTTTTTCTTAAGTGGTTGTTAGTGTTCAATATGATATTGCAAGAAATTGTGGCAGAACAGAATGAATTTTTGGTGATAATTTTCACTTCACAATTAAAGCACATGAGAGCATGTGATGTGTCTGTCTTCATTGCTCTGCTTCATGTGGCAAAAGTTAAAAGAATACATCGTGTAGGCATTCTTGCACAATATCAATGTTAAATGTGTTCCAGTAATGGCAGATGTTCCTTGTTAATGTCATTTCACAACTATCTAGCTGTAATACTAGTTGAATGTTGTCATTGTTCAATAAGTAATAAAGAGAATGTGATTTGTACACAAATGCCTCAAATCCAGCTCTGTGAAAAATCTCTTTCATGAGTTATTCCATCACCTGGTAGTCTTTCAATACTCATAATTTGTGGCTTGCAATTGTGAATTTATATTTTGATTATTCTTTTTGCAAACTGTCACTTTGAGTTTAACCTACAACCAATCTACAATCTCGTATGTTTTTCTTTGTATCTTCTTGAATAAAATATTTGTGTTTTCTTGAACTAATTTAACCTGGTACATATTTATTTCAAATCATTTGAAAAGCATTAGATAAACAGAGATGAAGTTAAAGATAAATTCTGTTGCAAGTTTTGAAGGTTCTTAATTTAGAAATCTGCTCTATTTATCATATTTCATGATTTTTCACGGGTAACAGCTAGTCATTTTCTCTATCATGTGATCTCTCTGTATTCTCTATCCATTCATATCTTATCATTTTAAATCTTCTCCCTCATTGTTAGATTTTGATGTATTAAGATTACTAATGTAATTGCATACTAAGATTCCTAATGTACTCAGTAAATACATATCTATGAACATCTACTCAAAAAATATCTATGGATAGTTAAAAGAACTATGGATAGTTATTTATTGTGTATGGTACAAGTGGAAATTTATTTACATTTTTGGCATACTGTCTGACTTTCATCTACTGTGGATAACACACAAGAGTTTCAGCCACATTTATAGCTCCCAATTTGTCTTCTGTGGATATCTGCATCTTGTTTAAACATATCTGCTGGTATATAGCTAAATAAAACCTGGAGTAAAATAAATGCCAAAAAGTTTTAGAAATCATCCACAGTGGAAATTCAGTTTTATATCACTTTGAACAAATGTTTTACTGACCAAAAATAGATATTGAATTGAATTCACGAATTAAATAGAGAATTATTCACAATCACATTCAATCTATCCAAATGGAGTTTGAAATCGAAATAAAATCTTTCATTGTAATGATGTTACATATTTTGTTAAGAAGACCAAAAACACCTGGATTAAAATAAAATCTGAAATTGTTTAGAAACCATCCACAATGGAAATTCAGTTTTGTATCACTTTAAACAAATGCTTTGCTGACCAAGAAATAGTTAATGAAATGAATTTACGCACGAAAAAAGGAATTATTCCCATTAAAATTCAATGCATCTAAACAGAGTTTGAAATCGAAATTAAATCTTTCATTGTAATTATGTTATATATTTTGTTCGGAAGATCAAAAAAACCTGGAGTAAAATAAAAGCCAAAAAAATTAAGAAGTCATCCACAATGGAAATTCAGTTTTTTATTACTTTGAACCAATGTTTAATGACTAAAAAATAGATATTGAAATGAATTTTGGCATCATGTAAGAAATTATTTTCATTCAAATTTAATCCATCCAAACGGAATATAAATTGAAATTAAATCTTTCATTGCAATGATTTATGTATTTTGTTAGGAAGACAAAAACTTCTGGAGTGAAATAAACGCCGAAAATTTTTCGAAATCATCCGTAGCGGAAATTAAATTTTGTATCACGTTGAACAAATGCTTTGCTGACCAAGAAATAGTTAATGAAATGAATTAACGCATGAAAAAAGGAATTATTCCCATTAAAATTCAATCCATCCAAACAGAGTTTGAAATCAAAAGTTAAATATTTTATTGTAATGATGTTATATATTTTGTTAGGAAGGCAAAAGATACCTGGAGTAAAATAAATGCCAAAAATTTTTAGAATGCATCCATAATATTAATTCAGCTTTATATCACTTTGAACAAATATTTTACTGACAAAAAAATAGATATTGAAATGAGTTTACGCATGATATAAGGAATTATTCTCATTCAAATTCTATACCTCCAAACAGAGTTGAAATCGAAATTAAATCTTTCGTTATAATGATGTTACATATTTTGTTAGTAAGACGAAAAACACCTGGAGTAAAATCAAAGCCAAAAATTTTTAGAAACCATCCGCAATTCAGAAAATTCAGTTTTATATCACTTTGAACAAATGTTTAGAGCTAGAACCGGTTGACAAGTTCGAATACCTGGGGACACAAATTATTAGTGATGGAAGGCCAGGCTCCAAAGTAAGCCACAGAATCCATAAAGCAAACCAGGTGTATTATCAGCGTAGCAGATAAATTGTGGGCAAGAGGGAAATATCGGAGAAGACAAAGATGAGGGTGTATAAAAACATTTTTCAGCCAGTATTGGTGTACAGAACAGAGAGCTCAACCCTATTAGATAAAAATGAAGCAGATTCCAAAGTTGTGAAATGAGATATTTAAGATGGGCAGCAGGACGCACTAGAATAGATGGAGTGAGAAATACCACAATCAGAGCCCATTTACAGCAAGACCCGATAATGGAGTCAATGGAAAGAAACACTTTAAGATGGTATGGACATTTGGTTAGGATTATTGAGGAAAGGAAGCCAAGAGAGGCGATGGAGGCAAGACCAGAGGAAAGGCAAGGAAGAGGACGACCAAGGATGGAGTGGGAAGAATATGTGGAGAGATTGGCAGTCAGGTGCGGAAAGAGCCTGAATGATGTGAAGTGTCTCGTTCAAAATAGGAAAGAATTTGGAAAGTGGCTGAGGGACCCCGACGCCTAACAACAGAAGGGATTTGAGAAAGAAGAAGAACAAATATTTAACGATTAAAAAATGGATATTGAAATGAATTTACGCATGATATAAGTAATTATTAAGCTGAGGACATTTAGGCACTAAAAATGAAGAAATAGGCAGCCTAAATAGGCACTAAAAATTTCAAAATAGGCACTTAAAATAGGCGCTTAAAATATTTTTGGCATTTCGGATGATTCTGTCCGTCCTGGAATCCCAAAAGCCTAAGCCTGTAATCAGGTTTTACAGGGACCATACAAACAAAACTTGACATACATCTACGCCTTGGGTGGTGAAATATCCACCCAGCCGGGACTTAAACCCGTAATCCCAAGATTAGCAGGCAAAGACTTTACCCCACCACCACCGTGGCCGGCTATAAACATAATGCAGCTTATTGCCACAAAGAAGCATCTGGAGTTTAAAGCTTGGGTTGAAATACACGATTACTTTTCGGTAAAACTGATTGAGAGGAAAGAGGATAAAACTCCAAATAAAATTAGCTTATAAATTGAAGAAACATAAAATTCAAAAGGTTTGCCTATTTCAAGTTACATTACAATTTACAAAAACATATTTCTCTAAATGTTCTCCTGTAAACTGATGCCGAGAGTTAGTCACGATATTTCTATAGCATGAAAATGACCTCTCAACCGCACGCGAGGTGGCAGGGCAATACTTAAATGATGCAAGCTCTTCTGCTGTCATCATTGGTCCTGGAGCAACCGAAGTCCCTGATAAAATGCCTGCATTTTTATGGAAACCTTCGGATCCAGAGTTCCTTTACATAACTTTCTTGAATTTTCAAATCAAGACTTCTCCCACATGTTGGTATATTAATAAGTTCACTTTCCACCTTTCGAATTTTTTCCACAGCTGCCGCGAGGAGTAGTTCTCTTTCTTCCAGCGATTGAATTGTGGACAGTAATTTACCAAATTAGCATGTTATAAATGTGGCAATTAGCATGTCTTTGTCGTTCTGGCAGAACTCTCAGTGGCAACTAGGCGGTGTGCACACCAGAGGGATACAACACCCGACAATGTAACTACTTGATGGAAGTTGCGCGGCACAATATTTGCCCCTACGACATTCAAGTGCACATTGTAGTGATACGACGCGCGATACATCAAGTGGTAAAATATAAGACGGTGACGTTTTTCCATCTCTCAGGCAAAATCGCGGAGGTGGATATTGTTGTAGCTTACCATTATTTGGAAACGAGGCACTAGCGACTGAAATTCGTGTTGTACCGGGTAGTGCGAATACGGGGTAGGTATGTACAAGAATGGGATGAGGCCCATGGTGAAATTGAAGAGCCCGGCGCTTACACCTCAGTTTCATTTAACTGTTCATTTAGAAGTAAAAAAATTACATTTGAGAGCTCTTTTGCACCTGTCATAAAGAAAAACGGGCAACGAATGCGACGAATTAACAAATTAAAATAACTTATGTAGACGGGGAAATAAAAATTCGGGATGATAAGCGATTTTTACAATTTAAGACATTCACATCAGCAATATAAGCATAAAAAGGCACAAAGCGATTAAATTGGCATTTAAATGCAGTAACAACTTGATTTTTTTCGTTATAAATACCCCTGAATGGATTTATAGCTTCATTAAAATGTATCCCTAATATGAAAAATTAAACTTTTGGTAATATATCTCAGCAACAATGACAGTTTTTATGGACTCTTCTTTAGTATTAGAGCCATATAGTTTCTTCATAAGATGTCTTCCACCTTATAAATGTATTCCCATCCCATCCGTATAACGTCTTAAATTCTTGAGCAATGGATTTTCCCACATCACTTGGTATATCAAAAAGGTCACCCTCCACAGTTCAGATTTTCTCTGTAGCCGTTGCAATGAGTAGTTCTCTTGCCTCAAGTGATGACATGATTGATGGTAGTTAACCAAAATTACATCTGATAAACGTAGGATCTGCGTTGACATCAAGATTCGACTCTGCTGCTTTGGATTCGAGAGTGCTGTTTGCTTCTTCTTCATCCAGATATTCTGTTGCCTACAGAAAACCTACTCATGCACCATGATGGCTTAATTTTCTTATAGACAGAATTGACACATAGTATAAAAGTTGAGCGAAGTCGGCTACAATAGTGTACCTTAAAGTGGGTGAAAAAGACGTTCCAACTGATGTATCGGAGGCACACATCATTCCTATCACAGACCTCACGTATTTCAATAACTTTATCTGCAGTTATAATGCAGTATTTAGCCATGTTCCCCATAATATCAACACTGGCATTGAAGGCAGAGCAACTTCGGGCGTTCTCTTTAAACTCAGCAATACTGATTGGTACCTTCAAAAGCCAGTTTTTGGCAATTGAAACCATTGCATGTACGCATCACGTAAAATTACCATAGATGTTTTTCTACTCTTTGTATATTTACACTCTGGATGATTTTTCTTTATGCATGTTTAATGACATTATTTCAACCTTGATAGATTAAAAAAGAAACTGAAATAACAGACTAGCTCCGCACTAAAGAGAAGTTTGGTAACGTTGAGATGAATACTGCTTTTTTAGGCCCTTAAACAGGCGATATCAGCAGAAAAAGGCATAAACAGGTAAAATAGGCATTTTTAGGCAGTAACAAATTGCCTTAATTTCGCCATAAATGATCCTAGATGAACTTATAACTTCATAAAATTGCTTTCCTGAGTAAAAGAAAAAATAGGCATTTTAGGCAATGTCCTCAGCTTAGTAATTATTTACATTCAAATGTAATCCATCCAAATGGAGTTTGGA